>CAHIKZ030000314.1:382500-470000 GCA_903632075.3 Acanthosepion pharaonis | reverse complement strand
GCGTGGGCTTTTTTCATCGTTCCAAAAAATGAAAATAAAAATAAAAATAAAATAAAATAGATAAACGCCATCTTTCAAGTTAAATTTTGGTATTATTTCATCCCAAGCAAGGCAATAAAGCCACTAAGACGTAAGTGGATACTGAGTGTGACAGGATTTGAGAAAAAAAAATCACTATTACGATAAAAGAACAGGAAGCAAGAAAACAGAAGATAACGATTGACATTACATTTATTTTTTTGAAGACCAAAATTAACTGGGGATCAAGAAGCCGGAAGAGAGTTCCACAAGCGAGAAGTGCGAGAGAAGATGCTGTTAGCATAGAACTTACGGTTATATCTAGCAATTTCAACTGTAAAATGAGATGTTGCTGCTAATCTAACACTGCGTTTAATTTCATAAAGTTTAGGTACCATAGAGGAAATTTCAAAAGAACAATTACTATGGAAAGCATTTATAGAAAAGTCGCAGGGACGCTACGTTACGGTGGTGGGAAAGTTAGTGAGACCGAGATGCCAGGTCAGGACCAATAACATTGCAGATTGTTCTTTGGATTTTATCAAGAATCTCTAAATATATAGCAGAAGCATATATCAGATATGACAACAATATTCAAAGCATGGACGAATGGCAGACTTAGAAATTAGTATAAATACTCTTTTTTCTTTATCTGCATAGACGATCATGGTTCTCCTTAACTTCCTGTCACTTCTAACACTTAATAATTTTTTTCTTTTTATTATTTCTCTTAAACCCTGTTCCGCCATCCATTTACTCAAGCTCATCAATAATGTTATTCGCTGTTTTCCTCTCAGTCTTGCCTTTAATCTGCCCTGTGGGTATCAGATTTTCCAAGCTGTTCAATTCAACTGTTTTTTCCTGATGTTAAGTATAAGTTTCCTTTTTGTTTCCATTTTCTCGTCGTTCTTCATATGTTTGGTCCATGGTATCCTCAGCATCTTTCTGTAGGGCCATATTTCTCATACTTCAAATCTCTTCTTCATCTTTAGGCATTTGCTGCCATATAGGAGAATAGATATCACGTAACAGTTCAATACTCTTTTCTTTGTTTCTGACGAAGATTTTCTGTCTCTTAATACTCTGCTTGGTTTTTGGAAGGCATCTTTCGCTATCCTGATGCGTCTTCGGATTTCAGTGTCGCACTTTCCATCCTCTGTTTGAACTCTAAATTGTTGCACTTTGATTTTTCTATTTCCGATTTGCAAATCGCCCTTTGGGCTCATCCTTTTGCTAAATGACCATTCAATCTGTCTCCCTGAAGTTTATGCTTAGTTCTTTCTTCTCGCTTTCCTCCACTACCTTCTGTAGGAGCTTTTGTGTTTTTTTTTAGACAGTATTACGTCTTTACATAAAGATTTTAGACATTTTTAGAGCAAAATGTAATGACCAAACACATTTCCTCCCAGTTAAATTAGCAAACTTGATGGATGCCAACAAATGAGAAATTAAAACAATTTAAAAATCTCTGTCCCAGTACTAGTAAATTTATGGATTAATTAACTAGATTTTGGGGAAAATATAACGAAAATACATTTTCCCTAACAGATGTCCTCGATTGTCAATACGTTCAAAGATCAAATAATTCTTTTCTCATGGCACTAGCTACAATTAAAAAAAATAAACGCGCCATAAATCAAATAAAATAAAGAAGACGATTAGAAGATTTTGCAGAAATAATTTTTTAAGTCAGTTACAATTGTATTTCTAGCATTATTATAATGAAAACAGAACTTTATTAAACAGGCAAAAATACGATCAGCATGAGTAGATTAGTCAAAGCTTTCAATAGTTTATGGTAGCACTAAAAAGGTCGTTATATTCCGTTTTATCTCACGGGATATAATTCAGAATTTTATTTATTTTCATTTTTATCTTCCGTAGAATAAAAAAAAACACATCCTACTGTTATAAAATGAAAAACAAATAAAATTATTCTAAAAAAATTATACACACTCAAAAATGACATTAAACATTAGGTTTTTCGATTCTTCCAACACATCTTTATTTTATATTGTTTATTATCAACGACGAGTTTTAAAATCATTCAGTATAAATTTTTCGCAAACAAATATACAGCAGAGGTAATTTTCCTGTGGAAAAAAATGTATACGGTATATTTTTATTACTTCTAACTATAATGTTTATAGATATCCGTTTTTGAGTAAACGCCCCATTTTTCAAACAAAATGTTTTACACACTGTTTGAAAAACTGGGAGTCTACTGATAAAACGGGTATCCACTAAAAATAACGTTTGAAGTAATAAAAATAACGAATTAAAATTAATTAATTCTTTAGAAATTAAAGTATATTTGATTAAAATTAGGTATCAACAACTATCCATTAAAAAAATAATTTTTAAGTTTTCTTAAGATTTCGGCACATATTTTCGATGTGTTCACTGTAAATATTAAATATTTTTTTAATGATATAGCACCTTTGAGCATTTTGCTTTATAAAAATATAAAAAATTAGGAACATCGATAAAACGTTGGTTGGATCCAATGACTTGACCTAAAGAGTTGTGAGTTCAATACCTGGCTATAGCAGAAGTGAACAAAACCTGAAAAGTTGAGTTAAAGGGAGATAACTGAAACATCCGGAAGAGGCATGAGACGTGGAACTAGAACAATCTACCCCAGCGATAGAAATAAAGAGTTCAGTTCGAAATTCCAATCACCTGAAGAAGGCCGGCGCGTACAATTATTAAATTTCGCTAACAAGGAACTCAGTTGGTGGTGCAGTTTCTTAGATATTTTTACCCGAAGTCGAAGCTAAAAGTGTCAAAAGACTGAAGTATGAAAAAATGTAGAATTTTCTCAGTTTCCACCAGGCCAAATTTTTCATAAACAATAGAAAAGAATATGTTAAATTTATTTTTTCTAACTTCTGCATCCCAGGTTTCAAGATTAGGGTTTTTTTTGGTGATGAGTATAGAAAAATCAAAACGTAGTTTTGTTTTTAACGAAAAAAGTATATCTAGCGTGATTTATTTTTCTATACTTTATGAACATTACTTTTTAGTGGGAGACGAACGAAAAACAAACGATATTGATATGAAAATATTTTTTATACCTAAATCCAATAATGCAACAGTGTATAAGAAATATTTATTGCTCTACTTTTGTATTGAGTCCTGTTTTAAATTAATGTTTCGAACATTGTAATTTTATTTTTCGTACTTTTATATTTGTGTGTGTGTGTGTGTTAGAAATATAGTTTTTCAGATATTTTTTTTAAGCAATTCACCCCAAGCAAGGCGGGAGTGCCATTAGAACGCAAAGGGTTACAGATTATTGAGAACAAGAGTGGTGCTATATTTATGGGTTAAAGTGCTCGATATCGAAGATATAGAGTATGTAAATGACCTGAAGATTGTGTTCAAGCATGAAACAGACTGTTGCTGTTCGTTGTTACCACCAGCGTTATGTGTGTGTGTGTTTGTGTGCGATAAAAATATATACATTTTTATATATCAAGAACAATTCTTGGGTAAAAATGCATGACCAAATGGAAAAGATTTTTGTGTGACGCGTTTCGTCCTTTAGGACTTCATCAGATCAAAGTTACGGTCTGGCTCTTAAAATATTGCACCATTCCTAGTAGATCTTCTATTATCATAGTGTTGGACATCTACTAAGAAAAGGGATGGAAGCCCCAATCACCACAAAAAAATAAAATAAAATCTAAATGAAAATCGGTTATCCCATAAGTTCTGTCCGAATTTTGAATAAAGAAAACAAGGGACCAAATGTTACATTTAATTACAGATTCAATCAACAATGTATTTTCCCTGATTATCTGACTTCCTTCCATCTATTAACAAGCTTACTAATTCCATTACTGTAAAAGTATTTTGGCTTTGATTCGAAGAACTCCCAAATGTCAGTTTTAACCTCTTCCTGTGTTACAAAAGCTGTTTCTTCCAAATGATTCTGTAAGCTACGAAACAAATGGTAGTCTGAAGGAGCAAGATCGGGAGAATAAGGTGGATGAGGAATTTTCTCCCAACCAAGTTCTTCGATCTTTTGTGACGTGATTCTTGCTGTGTCGGGTCGCGCATTGTACTCTTTTCGATTCACTAGAGCAGGTCTTTTTCATCAAAGCTTGGTTCAAACGCTCTAATTGCTGACAGTATATTTGAGCATTAATTGTTGCATTAGGTGGTAAGAATTCAAAGTGGATTATTCCTTGGCGATCCCACCAGACTGAAAGAAGAACATTTGCCCATGAAGTTCTCTTCTCGGCTGTGGCTGGGGTCCTTCCCCTTTATCAAGGCAGTCTATGACGCGTAACATTTCGATAAAAGATCCATTTTTCATCGCCAGTCACAAGTCTATCCAAAAAAGGTGAAAAGTTGGCAAGAATGGAGAGAAGAGCAGATGTCAACTCGGGATTTGAGGTTTTCAGACAATTCACCCATTTTCCAAGTTTAGGAACTTTTCCAAGTTGTTGAAGATGACGATGAACAGTTGTATGGTTTGAACTGAGAACCACTGCCAATTCCTCAACTGATAAAGCAGGATTTTCTTCAAGGGCTGCTTCAAGAAGTTTTACATCAAACTCAACTGGACGTCTGGTTCGATCTTCATCTTCAAGGGTGAAATCTCCACCTCTGAATTTTACAAACCATCTTCTGCAAGTTCTTTCATTCACACATTCCTCTCCATAAACTGAGTCAATGTTTCTAGCCGCTTCGGCTGCTGAGTTTCCTTTCTTGAACTCATAAAGCATTATGTGCCTCAAATGATTCTTGGGTACTTCCATGTTAGCAGGGTTTTAATCAAACAAAATTTAATTTTATTGTTCTCTGAAATAAAATTTGATCAGTTTAAATGCATCTAAACATAAACTAATGTTCAGCTCCATTAGACATTATAAAATATTCTTTAAATTTCGTTCATTTTAACAAAAAAGTTAAAATTCGGACAGAACTTATGGAATGACCTGATATATATATATATATATATATATATATATATATATATATATATATATATATATATATATATTATTTTAGGTTAGGATATTACATCAAATATATGTAAATAACGGTGCACAAATGCAATCATGTTTCGATGTTTATTAACACATTTCATCAGGCGTTAGTAAATAACAGGTTAGTAGACAATTTATTGAGCTTTAAACTCCAAATCTCAATAAATTGTTTACTAACTACTTACTTACAAACGCCTGATGAGATGTGTTAATACACATCAAAACATGATTGCGTTTGTGTTGTGTTATTTACATATATTTTCATGTAATATCCTAAAATAAAGAATATTGCTCTACTATTGTATTGATCCCTGTTTTAAATTGAATCTTACGAACGTCGGAATTTGTATTCGATTCGTTCTCATATCACATGTATGTATATATATATATATATATATATATATATATATATAAATATAAAAGTGAACATAGAAGTCAACACTTAGAGGCGACAGTCTGTTTCATGCTATATGCAATCGTCAATATATATATATATATATATATATATATATATATATATATATATATATATATTAGGTTGGTGCAAAAATAATGACGTAAGAATGTCGTTTTTGACGTAGAAAAGTACGTCAAAAAACGACATTATTACGTCATTATTTTTGCACCAACCTAATATATATCAGCTACATTACGTTTACATTATTAGCATCGTATCATATGTATATATATATATATATATATATATATATATATATATATATATATATATGTACACACGCACGTTAAACAAACATACACACACGTATATATATATATATATATATATATATATATAAATATATATATATATATATAAAGAGATATATATATATATATATACACACACAGGCATATATATATGTGTGTGTGTGTGTGTGTGTGTGTGTGTGTGTGTGTGTGTGTGTGTGTGTGTGTGTGTGTGTGTGTGTTTATTTAAAATTCCCAGCATCCCTCATTCGTCGGCATGTGTAGTCGCAGCAACAATAAAGTCATAAAGGGAGAAACGCCTCACACGAAAGTTTTTCTACATTGTCATGCATTTATATATATATATATGTGTGTGTGTGTGTGTGTGTGTGTGTGTATGGCTACTCGAGTTTAACCATTTTATTCGGGCTGAACACAATTACTTTTTTTTTAAATTAGTATATATGCAATTTAGGATTTCATATTTAATACAAGACATGAATTTAAGCATCCGATTACAATCTTCTCTTCCAAGAGAAGAATTCCTTCTGCGAATACAAAAACTGAAACAACTCGACAACGGGTCATTGATTATTTTCCATCATCAGTAGAACTTTTCAAAATCAAGTGACCACCCTAGGGTATAGGTGTTGGCAACTTATCGGGCACATTTTTTAAGCCTTCTCTCTAACCTAAACAGAAGACTATTTATGTAGAGGATTTTCAACGATTGATTTCGATATATTAATTATGCCGGCTTTTTTATATGACCTCTAGATTATTTACGTTTTTTTTCCTTTTAATCATTTCACCCCAAGCAAGGCGATAATGCAACTAGGACGCATGAAGACAAAAGATGCCGATTGAGGTTGTATTTAAATATTAGAAGATAGTAAAGTGGCAAGGAAAGAAGAAATCAGAAGAAAGTTCCACAGGTGAGAAATGCGAGAAACATAACTGTTAGAATAGAAATAACTGTTGAATTTAAATAGTTCAGTCGTAAAACGATGAGACCTAATTGCCAATCTAGTAGCATGCTTAAATGAATGCAGTCGAAGCATTAAGGCAAAACCTAATCGGAACAGTTGCCATAGAAATTGTTATGATATTGCAAGTAGGGATTGCAATTGTATGCAGTCAGTCAGTCAAAGTATCATGATATTTACTCTTTTCTCCCCACTAACAAAATGTGACACAAGGTCAGTTTCATGTGGGGCCAGAGCGAAAAAAATGCCTCAAACCCGTAACCGTCGTTTGCGCTGGCATCCGTATTTCTACCGAGACCCCTCTTTAGTGCAATGAGGTGGTACTGCCTCGAGCTACTGTTCCCTGGGGCCGGCCTCCTCCCAATATTTTTTCAGGTACTCTTTGCCCGAAGACAGAGGCACAACTGAGATATGTCAACATGATGAGTAGGACAAGTACGGTTATTTATTGCTGTAACATTGCAATAATTGTGGCACAAGGCCAAAAAAGGGGGAAAATCGGTGGAGGCTGGTCGACACTATTCTATACCTAGCTAATCAGATTCACAACATGTTCAAATGTTCAAATTTAAATTTAATTTAAATCAAAGGGAAAAGAATCAGTAGGGATTTGTGCCCCCCTTCCCGGAGACCCCCTCTGATCAAAATGAAATATACTTGTTCAAGTACCCTAGGAGTCATTCCCTTGTTCGAATTTAAATTTAACTTAAATCAGACGGAAAAATGTTCAGTGTGGGGTCCGTGAAGGGGACCTTTTTGATCAAAATGAAATATACTTATCCAAATACCCTGGAATAATGTAGTTTCAGAAAGTATATGGTTATGGGGGTCTATCTCCCAAACCCTAGGAGAAGTTTGATAAGAGACAGCTGCTACAAATTTATATATATATATATATATATATATATATATATATATATATATATATATATATATATATAGAGAGAGAGAGAGAGAGAGAGAGAGAGAGAGAGGGAGAGAGAGAGAGAGAGATGAATTCTAAGCGCCTTGATTTCATCGCAGATTCCTTTACTAATTTATCATGAACATTTATTTTTTCAATCTAAAACAACTCGTATCTGTTTTTTGATACAAATGCAAGCGAGTGAAGTTATGCATTTTTGCGCCATTGCATATCCTAAGAGGGATCTAATTCTCTTCAAAGTTTCTTTGTTGGTAACTGAAGTTGCAAGTATAGTCAAAAAAAAGTTGTATGTATTTAACAGTTTCAGATATCATAGGAAAGAAAGCCAGTTGTAACCCTAAAATGACATTGTTTGACTTGCACAATCATTGCCATTATATAAAAATTTAATAAGCATTTGTAACGGTGCAGTGATGGATAGCAGCTCGAATTGAGGAATCGAAGAGCCGAGTTCGAATTCCAGTCGAATCCATTACATTCACTTACGTGCTAAAACACTTGGGGAAAAGTATGAATCCTCTTCTTCTACCCGACCCATGGGTAAATAGCAGGACAGTCCGAGTTCTATAGCCTTGGATAGCAACTGGTCTACTGCAGAAATAAATGGCAACCTAATGCGGGGAAAATATCTACCTCGTCAGTCATGTATCGAAAGATACATGATCGCCGATGCGTGTATCACGCATGGCATATAACTGACTGAATCAGGCATATTACTGTAATGCTGCAAAATATTTACATACTACACAAGAAATGCATGTTACTGGAAAAATAACAATTCTAAGAAAAACAAGTTAAATATTTTTTTTAAATCACCGTAAATTGTGTCGTTAAATTGTGTCGTAAAATTGTGTGCAAAACTAGAGGTTGACTTATCTGGTTGGTATAAAATGTAAACCGTTATCATCGAATTATAAAACAAGTGGGACACAACACCTAACAATTACTGTACACCACTTACCTCCAGTAGACTGCCACAAATATATTCCACTAAAACTTGTGTTTGGCGAACATATTTGACATAATAAAATAGTAACACAAATCCAGTATTCTATTAGTACACAATCTTTTCCAACAGTTGATATACTAAGTGTGAACACTAACCGAAACGCTGTTTAATTCAAACGGTCATTCAGACAACTAAGTATAGAATGTATTGTCATCTGTACTATTTCATTATAGCAATGAGTTTAATTACACATAATGGCAGTTTACTGTAATAACCAAATTTCATTTACCGGTTGGCCTAATTATGTTTGGGGCTCGATCTATATGGTAAATATATGATGAGTATAAGCCCATCTCAGAATTTTGAGATAAAAATCTTAAGGTCGACTTGTATGCAGGGTCGACATACTTGCCGCAATTAGCATAAGGTGAATTTTACATATTTTTAAATAATTAAATCAGTATTTTTGGGGATATTTCGTTATTTAGACTAAATAGTTATTAATAAAATTAGTTTACTATTTAGTTTTGTTATTTGGACTAAATAGTAATTAGTCGTATTAGTTTACTATATAGTAAATTATTTATCAATAATTTTATTTATCAAGAATTTTGAAGTAAATTCGTCATTTCATCTACAGGATTATCATTTAGAACAATAGCTAAGTGTTGATTCTTGAATTTGGTGACATAGTAATGATGAGTTCAATCCCTGGGTCGGGCAGTGTGTGCTTAGAATCAGTGAAAACGGGGTGGGTAATGCCTAAGCATTACTCACCCCGTTTTCACTGATTCCTAATGCCTGGACGTAAATGAACTTTTGCAAGCTAACTTCAACAAGTTTTGTACATATTAACATTGTTATGATTATGAACAGTATGAAAGTTATGAAGTTGAAACAAAGCTATATTACTTGAAAAATAATGAATTAAAACCACTCTTGATGTTTTTATTTTTAATACTTTTGGATTGAAATTTGTCGGCCAGATTCACGAATTAACGACCGAACATTCTACCATGACATCACTTGTTGGTCTGGAATAAAATTACCCGAGCTGGTGTTTTTTTCTTTAAAAATAATTTTTTTTTTTTTTAAATAGAGGGATGTTTTAAAATAAATCCTCTCTATGTTTTAACCATAACGCTTTCAAAATGAACAAATAATTCGGAATTACTACACTAACCTAAAAACTCAGATCGAGACTTTTATATGGATGTCGTGAATGGCGCCAAACTCGTTCAGAAATATCTAAATTGTATACAACCGCTTTCTCAGATCAATCGTTAGAAATACCTACGAGAAATTGTGAAGATTGTAGATCACAACGAGGAACATCATTCGAGCCTCATCGACTGGCGCTATTTCATCACAAAGATCTGTAGTAAATAAGAGAAACCACATCACTTGAGGGCTTTCAACAACAGAAAAGAATGAGATAATTGAGATTTTGACTTTTCTCACAACTTTAAACAAAAGGTTAGGAAGGAAACTCCCATCAATGGTTGAAAGAGGAATAAGAGTTAATGGACTTGAGAAACCTATTTTCTTGAAATATTATTTTAAATTGTTTATAAATTTCAACCGAAAGTATCCGTGTCTGCTCAGTCAGTGAATACCAAATATTTCCTTATATGTAAATTGCTAATATTACAATTACCCTGAAAGATGAAGCGAACAAATACTCCATTTTTATCCCAATCTGATGACCAGGAAGTGAAGAAAGATCTAATTGAAGTGGCACTGTTTGGTCAATGAATGCCAAACAATTCGTTATAAGTAAATTGCTAATATTAGCGACACCATTGAAGATGAGGCGAATAGATACTATATTTTTATCCCAATCTGATGGGTAGAGAACGAAGAAAGGTTTAACTCAAGTGGCCCTGGCTGCTTAGACAATAAATGCCGAATGTTTCCTTATAAAGAAACTGCCTATATTACCATAACTATAATAGGTATTTAGAAAGCATAATGTAATAGAGTACAAAGAAGAAAAGGAGAGGGGAAATCCAGTACAAAAATATTCATAGCGGCTAATATATATATATATATATATATATATATATATATATATATATATATATATATATATATATATATAAATTGTGTATACGGAATGAATTCAATAATCAACAATTGTCAGGCTACTTGAATTTTCCTTTACTTGTATTTTGATTGGTCATTCTAGCTTTTGGAACAACGTTTTTCCCTTGTGAAAGATCGTTAACTAATTTGAAACTTTTAACACCATTTGTTTTGCATTCAACATCATCACTTGATAAGACACCGGGAGTGTTGAAACAAAATGGCTAGTTTTGTAGTGATTTTATAACATGTTTATGTTATAAATTTTCTAAATAAATAATTATATATATATATATATATATATATATATATATATATATATATATATATATATATATATATCTATAGACTAATGTAATATGCAAAGTAAATATACATACATACATATATATCAGGTCATCCCATAAGTCCGAATTTTAACTTTTTGTTAAAATGAACGAAATTTAAAGAGTATGTTTGAATGAAAGAACTTGCAGAAGATGGTTTGCAAAATTCAGAGTTGGAGATTTCACCCTTGAAGATGAAGATCGAACTGGACGTCCAGTTGAGTTTGATGAAAAGCTTCTTGAAGCAGCCCTTGAAGAAAATCCTGTTTTATCAGTTGAGGAATTGGCAGTGGTTCATAGTCATCTTCAACAACTTTGAAAAGTTCCTAAACTTGGAAAATGGGTCCCTCATGAATTGTCTGAAAACAACCTCAAATCCCGAGTTGACATCTGCTCTTCTCTCCATTCTCGCCAACTTGTTTCACCTTTTTGGATAGACTTGTGACTGGCGACGAAAATGGATCTTTTTATCGAAATGTTAAGCGTCGTAGACAGTGGCTTGGTAAAGTGGAAGGACCTCAGCCACAGCCGAGAAGGGAACTTCATGGGCAAAAGGTTCTTCTTTCAATCTGGTGGGATCGCCAAGAATAATCCACTTTGAATTCTTACCACCTTATGCAACAATTAATGCTCAAATATACTGTCAGCAATTAGAGCGTTTGAACCAAGCTTTGAGGAAAAAAGACATGCTCTAGTGAATCGAAAAGAGGTGATATTTCATCGGGACAATGTGTGACCCCACAAAGCAAGAATCACATCACAATAGATCAAAGAACTTGGTTAGGAGAAAATTCCTCATCCACCTTATTCTCCCGATCTTGCTCCTTCAGACTACCATTTGTTTTGTAGCTTACAGAATCATTTGGAAGAAACAGCTTTTGTAACACAGGAAGAGGTTAAAACTGACATTTGTGAGTTCTTCGAATCAAAGCCAAAAGAATTGTACAGTAATGGAATTAGTAAGCTTGTTAATAGATGGAAGGAAGTCATAGATAATCAGGAAAAATACATTATTGATTGAATCTGCAATTAAATGTAACATTTGGTCCCTTGTTTTCTTTATTCAAAATTCGGACAGAACTTATGGGATGACCTGATATATATATATATATATATATATATATATATATATATATATATATATATATATATAACCCCAGACTAATGTAATATGCAAACAATGCAAATATTAAAGTTTAATTAATGTGTTAGATTCAGTGGTGATGGCAAAACATTTGATTAAAAACCATTAGTGTGACTGTTTTTTTTTTTGTCCAACTGAGGAATGTGCTTGTAATTTTGTTTAACCATTTCACCCCAAGCAAGGCGATAATGCCACTAGGAGAACGAGAAAACTTTAGTAAGGAGAAGCGAGGAAAAGGAAAATAAAGGAAAAGGGTTCAGGAAGACAGAAGATGGTGATTGACGTTACATTTAAGTTTTTGAACATTGTGGGTGACAGGGAAGGAAGAAATCGGAAGGAAGTTCCACAGGCGAGAAGTGCGAGAACAGAAACTATTAGAATAGAACAGACGGTTACATCAAGCTAGTTCAACAGTAAAACGGTGAGACCTAATTGCCAATCTAGTAGCACACTTAAATTCATGAAGACGAGGCACTAAGTTGAACCGCTCATCAGAACAATTATGATGAAAATATTTGTAGGAAAGACAGAGGAAAGCCACGTCACGTCGGTGTGAAAGTAATTGAAGTCGAGATTCCTCGTTAGAATCGATCACATTACAGACTCTTCTTTGAATTTAGTTAAGAATCTTGAAATATATAACAGGAATATCAGGGTAAATATGGCAAAGTTATTCAGCTCCTGGGTAAATAGTAGATTTATAAATGTGCAATATGAATTCTGACTAGAATTTCATACCATCGATATAATTTTATTTATAATTTTATACACAGTTGTACATAGAGAAATTTTTATATCATGGGGTCTATTGTAGTTTCCCTGTGAATTTGTGGTATTTTGGTATATTTAGGATTGAATGACGAGGGATGTTTTTTGTATTGAATGAGCAAATTTTAATGAATCTGGTTAGATAAGTATAGAATAACCCTTGACCAGCTTCAACCCATTCTCCTCTTTTTGGCCTTGTGCCACAATTACTGTAATATAACAGCAATAAATAACGGTACTTGAAGTACAGTGAACCAACGTACCTAGCAGGTGACCTAGCAATTTATTCAATACTAAGCCACCTGTGACGCGTTGGGTCAACTTTGTTGTATTTACTGTTTACATTTAGTTTCATAAAGTAGAAATATTTTAAAAATATATTTATTTGCAGTTATTGAAGTTGTTTTCAACATTCAAAAATTGTCTGTTTGAAGAAAGCTGAATAATAAGAGGTTGGAATGTCAAAATTCGGAGTGTTGGGGTTCGATACAATAACATCAAATATTGTTGCGGGTCTGCGCGTAATTCGGCCGTTTAGAATAATCAAAGGATTTTCATTAAAAGAATAAAATTCAGTAGAAAAGACAACCTAGTTTCAACAAATGAATATTAATAAAACGACAAGAATACAAGCAGTTGATCATAGATTTGAAAGTAATGTCTTTTTGTTTGGGTTAATAAAAGTCTGTAATAAAATATAAATTCTCTTTGTGTACGTATGTGAGAAACAATGAAATGTTGTTATATGTGTGTTTGTATGAAAAAGCCAGCAGGTATGTGCGTGGTTCATAGTACAAAGGATACAAGAGATAGAATTTGTTTCTTATTGGGGACGGTGTTGCTGTAGTCTGAAGTGGTCTCTTTGAAGTTTGTCAACGCTGTCGCTTTTAGCATGAGATCGTGAAGTTCACAAGCGAGTGTGGCGTGGATCATGATGACATCTGTGTGTATCCTGTTTGGGTCCGGATTTCGTGTTTTATACACTTTCTCGTAAGAAAATCGGCTCCATTCCCAACTTCCTACCCGATAATAAATTTACATCTTTCTTTTCCAAACTCTCTATATATGACTTGTTTATATCTTTCATTCCCCTACTCGTTTTTATGACTTCTGGCAAACACAAAAGATACAACGTTCACAGAGTTTTATATAGTAATAAGATAATCACTACATGTTAGTAAAAACGTGAGCCCAAGAAATCGCAAAGTGATCCTCTCCTTCAGCTTAACATCTGCCATGAAGATGGCTCGCAGAAAAGCTTCTCTGTGTTGATGAAACGAATGAATTTGTTTTTTGGGAGAGGTGTTGAAATTTACGAGCCATTACTTGTACCAGATAACCACTAATTAGGGCTCGCTACCGATATTGCCCAAGTGTCCATCCGTTCAAGGATTCCTGGAATGCGCAGTATCATACCCTGGAGTTAGTAGAATGATCCCAGAGGTCGGTAAGGAGAAAAAGTTTTCTTTATTCTTTATTTTTTTACAAACTCTATGACAAAATGTAAATCACTTATACTTTAAGAATTTAAGCAACACGCATGTTTTACAAATGCAAATCCATGGCCTTCTCATTCCTGTTGGAAGAAACCCTCCCTGATTGATTATATCTTCAGGTGTATAGCCATAGTCACCACGCTTGGCTAAGAGATTGGTAAGTCTGTTTAAACTATAGTTCGGCTGGATGGCCGTTATCCCTGAGAAGTTCATCCGCGCTTTAACAGCTCTTGTTTTTTTTTTCTTTTTTTTTTTGTGCTGCTGGGGTTTCACTTAACCTCACCAGTGGGGAAGCAGGTTTAGTTGCCGAACACTCGACCACCTTCGTTTTTGAATTCAGAGTTACTTCTTCTAGGCCGGTTGCCACCCAAGGCTATAGAACCTAGTGTGTCTTTCTATTTATCTATAGCTGATGAGGGAAGGGATGGGTACATAATTTTCTAAAGGGTATTTGCATGTAGGTTAATGGAACGAATCGAACGGTATTCGAACTTGGCTTGTCGTGCTTTCACGTATGATTTACAAAGAATAGAATTAGCACAAGAGCTATACATGAGCACATGGCTTTCTTTTATCTTGCTGTCCGAAGTTAAAAATCCGATCATTTATTTATCGCATGCTAACATCATCTGGACAGGAAACGCCACACGCCAATCAGATCAGACATTCAATGTCAGCATGGACCAATGCTAGGTTTATAGGTGTAGGGATATAACCACGGATGTTCGCCTGGCAACAACGTATCTAATGGCATCTAAGAAAAACTTCTGTGTGTATGCAGTATCAAATACTTTGTTGTTTTGAATTTGCAGTACACCTATTACCAAGAAAGAAATGTCATTATATGTTAGAACAGTGGCATGAGAGCCAAGGTGGGCGATAACTAGAAAAATTTTGGAACCACTAGTCAAGTTCTTTCTTCCTTATCCTTCTAAGATACTCCTTTTTTCTTCTTAACATTATTATTAATAATAATAATAATAATAATAATAATAATAACAATAATAATAATAATTTGTACTTTTTCTTGAGTAGGAGTTTGCTAAGGTGCATGGGCGATGAAAAGAACCGTCGACTGTAAGATGCACGCATGCGTACAAGTATTATTTCAGTGCGCATGCTCATAAATGAAATTAAACATAAAAAAATTAATTCAAAGCTAAATCAAGTTAAATCATGCCCAAAACGAATTAAAGCATACGGATTCCTCCCTACTACGAGTACCATGTAACCTGTTAGAATCTGCCGCATGCAATCCTCATTGCCTTGAGATAATCAATGAATAACCCAGTATAATAAAGGTGCAGAATCTTATTTCCATAAGATTGTGGAATAATTTTATACACTGATACACGTAGCGATATTCAAATGTCTAAACTATTTGATAATGAAAAAACATTATTTACACTAACAGCGAGTTTCAACCGTCTCATTCGAAAATTAGTGACAACAAACCATGATACGTTCAGTTTGCGAACAATGTTTTATTTACTGAAAACTTTTGTAACAGTCAAAAGGAGCAGTCTGTTTTTGGTGTTGTCTTGCTCCCTTTAACCGTTACTGTCACCGTAGAATGTTTTAAATTTTCAGCTTCCCATGAGATATCAGAAAATAGACAAAGGAATCTTGCCCAGCATCCGGACAGAACATGGTTCTTGATAATGACCGAGACTGTCGAAAGTAATTGACCAAAATCAGTTGAAAAATGAAGGTCCGATGTCCATATTCACAATTTTGATCCCAATATACATTATTTTATTAAAAAATTGGAAAAATACAATAAAAATCAAACAGACAAACCTTGTCGGTCAAATTTAATCAAAATTGTTTCGATGAATACTTGGTGCTTAAATATACCTTATATATATATATATATATATATATATATATATATATATATATATATATATATATAACAGGTATATATATAATATATTTTATTTAAGTAACACGATATATATATATATATATATATATATATATATATATATATAGAGAGAGAGAGAGAGAGAGAGAGAGAGAGAAAATTGTCCCAATGTTTTATATAACTGAACGCTTTCAGTTATACTTTTAGCCATTATCAAGGATGATTTTATTTTACTTTTAACTGAATGTATGGATTGTTATATCTAGAGTTATAGGACTATTTTATTTTCCAAACACGGTCAGCACATTGTGGCCGTGTTCATAGTTGATGATATCGATTGTTAGCTTTTTTTTTAAATTAATAATGCTTCCATTATTTTTATCCGTTTTTTTTACATGTGGATCAGGCTATTATATTTGTATTATCAACGAATATATTGCGGATGGTTTGGGGGATCTCTATATGTATTTAAAAGAGACATCATTCAACTATGGTCAGAGAGATGTAAAGTGAGACTTCTTGCTAGGCATGTTGTAGTATATCCAATATAATTATTTATGAATTTCAGATTTATTTTCCACTCCAGCATCTCATTCAGATAGGCACAGCTTTGAAAGCCTGCAACGACTGAGTTCTAGAGAGAGAAAAAAATTGATTGGATGTTCATTGTTTCATCTGGAACACGGGGAAAATAAAGGAGATACAACTCCGTGGAAGTGGCATAACCTGTCCTAGAAGTAAACGTCTGAAATTGTATAACTAGAGAATGGAGCTGATCTGAACAATTAACAAAAAAAGTAAGAATTTTTCGCACCAGCCTGATTTTGATGTCTCGATAGTTAGTCCATTCTTAGTGCTTTCCTGGATTACAAGACATGGTTGTTTGCCTAGCAGTTGTTATTAAGGTGACATCTACCGAAAAACAAATTGTGGTGTTTTCTTATCCTTTCAAAATAATCTCGCTGTACAGGTTGGTACGTCCACAGAAAAATAATCCATATATGTTTACTGAAACTGCGTCCCGATGTAACCACTGTAGTCAGAGATTGACGATAAAAAACATTTTGATCAAATGTGAAAGCAACAAACGAACACACGCAACAATTTAGTTGTGCGCAATTAAATAGTTTGGTAAACTTAAAAAAGGACACACACACACACACATATATAGTTTTAAGGTGTGCTATATTTATGGGATAAAGTGCCCAATATCAGAGATAGAGCGTATTTAAATATAAATATAAAAATTAACATTGAAATCAACACTCAGAGGCGGTAAGCTGTTTCATGCTGGACGCAATCGTCAGGCCTGCATGAAGCAGCCTGTCGCCTCTGAGTGTTGACTTCAACGTTCATTTATATATATATATATATATTTATATTTATATACACACACACACATACACATATATATATATATATATATATATATATATATATATATATATATATATATATATATACTAGAGTACACACGACCCGTTGGGTTACTGATGGTATAGCTTATAAAACATTGAAGTTGATTTCAACATTAAAACAAAGTCTGTTTGAAGAAAGTTGAAATAAAAATACTTACGCTATAAGCAATACGTATTTTTAATTCTTATTCACTTAAAATAGTTTTTTTTTTATCAGATTAACTTAAAGTTTTTTAATATGCAAAGAAATATTTTAAATCATATTCACATGAAAATATTTATTAAATATGCAAAAAAATATGTTTTAAATATTTAAAACATTGTTTGTTTAAAGAAAGTTAAAATATAAATAATTACTCTACAAACAACCGGACGAAACAACAAAACGGCATCTCTTTGTGTCTGTCTTTAAATGAAAAATATTTTAATTAAAAAAAAATTGTCTGATTGAAGAGAGTTAAAGTAAAAATATACTTACTGTATAAACAACTCATATTTTTTTTAATATTATTTACTTAAATCAGATTAACTTAAATCATTATGAGCCGGACGGACGTACCACACAAGCACGCACGCAAAGACTTTTAGCTTTATATGGGTAGGTTTCTTATTACTAAACGTTATTTTAGTGTATATACGTTTATGAATTGCTATCCCTGTTTTTTCTTCTTAAACTGTGAAATTAATAACAACCAGACTAAAAATATAACTGTATCCCTTTTTTTCCATCAAAGAAATAGATAATGCAGATGTACATATAAAAAAAAATATCCCAAATTTAGTGTGCTTCTGTCATTAAATATAGTGGCACTCCTCTGTGTGCATTTCAGCCAGCTCCATATTTTTTTTTCTTCTTATACAAACACCGGCGGTTTCGAACTCCCGAACTGATGGGCAAGTTGAAATTGGTCCAGCCTTTCCTTTTCGTAATGGACCCAACTTGTCTACTGCCCAGCCAACCAGTTCTTGTTTAAAATCCGCCGCCGCTCATCTGCAAGTCAGGCAAATCAGTGTAAATGGATTTAGCATTCCTATATCTGCTGTGTTTTTGTGAATGAAATTCACTCTGACAGTTGGACATAGAGTGATTCATCTTTCGTTCCAAGATGTTGTTGTCCGTAAAGCAACTTTGACAGATCGACATAAACCAATTGACTCGCCCTGTCACTCGTCGTTGTCTCTGATGCGAGTCGCAATAAAAGAGAGCGGGAAACTATGATCACGTGCGAAACAATCATTGAAAGATTTTCCTAGTTCTGTCTGTTCGTCGTCAAACTGTCGGTGTGTCCTGTCTGTTACTGTGCTCTGTCCGGCTGGATCGGTTCAACAACTGCGCCCTTGCACCGGTTGTTACTCGTTTGCACTGAATAAGAAGAAGGAAAAAGGGAAACGTTGTTTTTTATTTTATTTTATTTTTATATTTTGCAATGGTGGGGACTTCAGTAAGGATTTTAACTTAAAACAAAAAAAAAAGAGGGCAACTGAATTATTATATAATACCAGTCCTCTAATATGGCAGTGAATGTAGGACCATGTCTGTACAGCTGAAGAAGAAATTTGAAGCGATAGAATTGTGGTTCTACAAAAAGATATTGAGAATAACATTGACTGAACATGTGTTTGATTAGTTTTCTACGGTTTACCAATCTTTTGCAGGTTATTTAAAGCCAGAAAATGTTTAGATTGTAAGAAATTTTTATAGATAATAATGGTTTACTGATACAAGTTTTACTAATGAACCCATAGCTGGGAAGAGAAGGGATGGATTCAGGCAATAAACAAGCAATAAATTATAATGTGGATATAAAGTGGGGGGTCAATTCTATATTACAACCAATATATAAACTGATCCTTCACTTTGTGGCCACGGTAGATTCTATACATTTATATTCCAGAAAATGTAAATACAGTGTAACCCGGATATAAGAGAGTTGTCGGGACTGGAGAAGAAGTCTCTTATATACGGGTTTGGTCTATATGTATACATTAACACAGTCTCTAATTTGGGACCAGAGAAATTCTCTCTTATATCCGGGTTACACTGTATATCTAAAAGACATGCCTGAAGTATTTCATTGATTGATTGCTTCGTTTTCTACGGCTCATCTATCCTCTGCAGGTTATTTAAAGCCAGAAAATATTTTTTTAGATTGTAATAATTTTTTATAGATAACAATAGTTTACTGATACAAGTCTTACTAATTAATCCATAGCTGAGGTGAGAAGCGGTGGATTCATAACTTTCGCAAGGTTATTTGTGCCTAAGAGAATTTAGCGAATCCAACGGAAATTGGAACTCGGCTCTACGATTAACAATTCCTAGCCATTAACCATTACACCACCCGCACATCCAATCTCACAGCACTTGGTATTCCCAAACTTCGAGGATCGCACGGGAGCTGTCGTAAGAACTTAACATGTGAGCAACGACGAAGTTTTAGAAAAATTATAAACAAAAAGGACATTGATACTTAATATAAAAAAAGAGAAAGTTAAAATTTCTACGGCACATATGAGGAAAGATGGCTTAGAAAATTTGACATTCACAGGACATATTCAAAGCACGAGGGACAGAGGAAAGCATTCCTGTGTAAATGGTTTGCAGAAGAGGCTTTAGCGGAGAAAGTAAAAACATAAAATGTACTAAGAGCTACAAAGGACAGGAAATTGTGAATAGTCATGATCGCCAACGTCCTGAAGGGGCACGGCATATAGACTAATCATAAAAATAGCCTGAGAGATTAATTTGCTAACTATTATCTAAATTTCTGTCTATATCTCTGAGATGAGGTATTATGATTAAGTACATTATTTACAAAACGAAATAAAGGGTTCGATCCGAAATTCCAATCGCCTGAAGAAGACTGATGTTTACAACGGTCGAAATGTTGTGAATATGGTAATGAAGATGAGGATAACAGTCCAAATAATGTATGTACTCTCTAAATTGTTTCTCAGCACAGACATTACAAGTTTAAGGTTATCGTAGTAATGACTAATAAGAATCCGACAATAAATCTAAAAGTATTTTTTTCATCTCCGGAATTCGTCATTTAATAACAGGATCAAGGTGTGTGGTTTGGCAGGCTTTCTCAGAACTTAGATTCTTCTCGCGAGGACGTGAGAGACAAGTTGTGAATGGTGCGCATGTATATTTTCTTATCATACGGTGGTCTCAAGTTTACACGTTCAAGATGAAGCTGTGTCGACCACCTGCTTATATGTCGGAGACAGTCACTATCATCCTGTGAGTCGCGATTTTGTACCTGGTGGCAATAAGTTAACCTTCTAGGTCAACCCTCCGATGCTCTCACGTGACACTAACTGTAAAGTCTAATTTGATATATCTTAAGGTGACCTTGGACATACAGCGGTCATCACAGAACAACTTTAGAGATTCATTGTTGATATTAAATTTGATTCTGATCATCTGGTATTTCTTGATATGAATCTCATTCTACAGAGGTAACAAACATAGAGTTGTCAGGATCGAATCACTAGAGTAGTACAAATACAGTTAGGAAAATGAATTGAACAAGTAAACAAAAATAAAAAAAATGCGTAAGACAAGGGTGCGTCTTCTCACCAGACAAATTTTTAACTTTTGCAGCGAGCCGATTAGAAGATCTACCAGGATATGAGTGGACACAATCTTAACAGCATAAGATACGCATGTTACCCTGTGTTGATGGCAGACACAGAAAGAAAATTATATTTTATTTTATTTTATTTTATTTATTTATTTCGAAGTATTTTATTTTATTTATTTCGAAGTATTTTATTTTATTTATTTCGAAGTATTTTACAAAGATAAACACAGTTTGACACAAGCTCCTAATTTTGCTGTACCCAATAAGTGTTCGAACTCACTACAGTACTAATGATCTGCAAGACTTGATAATCCCCGCTTTTCAGTAAAGTAACCTATACGGATTAACAAAGCTCAGATTAGTGTGGCACAAGGTGACAAATGTGAAGCGTCTCGTAAGATTCTTGTAATGTTGTTGTAAGGTTGCCAGATTAGAAAATTAGAAATACTGGACCCTCTTAAAATCCTTCTCTCTCTCTGTCTCTCTGTCTCTCTCTCTTTTATATATATATATATATATATATATATATATATATATATATATATATATATATATATATATATACACTACTGTCCAAACGTTTGAAGCAACCCCAAAATTAGCATGGGATGAACTTGACGGAAGTGTGAAAAAAAACTAACGAAGAGGTGTTAGTCATCGAAAAAAACATGATATTAATTATTAAATTTACACTCTGAGAAACTTTTTGCAACAAATGCCAAAATGTGTGCTGCATTAATCAAGGCAAAAGGAGGATATTTTGACAAGAGCAAAATTTTATCACAAAATGTTTTTTTTTCTTTTTGTCATAATAAAATTTCTAATAAAAAATCTTGTCTCACTTTTTTTTAAGAATGGTAATTTTCTCTTATTTAAAGTACAAGAGAACTACTTTTGGTGCCAATTTAAAAAAATTATCAGGTGTGACATCAAACTTTTGAACTGTAGTATATATATATATATATATATATATATATATATATATATATATATATATATGCATACACAGCCAGATCAATATATTATATGAAACTGAGAGGCATAATTTAAAAAACATAAAGCAATGATTTAATGAGCTATGAGGAAAATAAAAGTAAAATCATTAGAAAATTATTTAATACAAGCTAAGAAAAAAGAAATTCTGTAAAAGTGAAATCATTTGAAATTATTTAATACAGATAGTAGAGAAATAAACACGTGATTTTTTTGTAAACTTCTTGCAATACTAGTTTGCTAATAACATTTTGGGTTATTTTCAGGAAGAGAATCTGAGAAAAGAATGTATAATTACTTAGAGATTTATTACAACCAAGAACCGTAAGAAGGTAGTAAAAATACATTTATTTCGAAATTTGTAAAGGAAATAAATACGGGATGTTCCTGAAAGGTCAGTACGGGACAGGGGACAAAATTTTCAAATACAGGACATATCTAGTATATAAGGCACGTCTGGCAACGCCTAGGTTGCGGGGTGGGGGTATGTGACGTCGTGCCGATGTTATTCTAACAATATTAATTTTTCTGATCAACAAACTGTCCGTTCATTCCCGACATTGTCACAATGTTATGCTAACTTTGCGAAGGACTGCAGCTGAGAAATACCGAACTGGTCAGATAATGTCAAAATATTCTTCTTCACTTTGAAAATATGCACCGAAAGTTGTTTTTTTTTTTAAATTGAGAATCACTTATTTAGATGAATTCCCGTTCTTACATCTACCTGGAATTTATTAACCGTTCTCTGCAGAGTGACTAGCACGTTACAAGACAATTGGTTGGTTGATTTTCAACATCTCTATGGGTTATTTAATGCCGAAATCTAAATATTTTGAACATAATCTTATGGCTTCAACTATATATATTTTGAACGTAATTGTATGAATTCCACTACAAATAAAATTTATTGTTGATAATTCTAATATAAAATGTATTGCTGGACATTTTGCTTTAAAATTGTATTGTTGGTAATTTTACTCTAAATAGGTATTGTTGATAATTTTTTATCTAAAAATGTATTGCTGGTATGAACAAAAACGAATGAAAATAAAGGACAAGTGTATTTTAACACATAGTAAAATAACTTTTATTCATTCACTGTCTGATATTCGTTTGGATTGAAACCATAAATTCCACGTACGTGTCAGATTTTCGCCATGTTAAATTCAAAAGTGTCTCGTGCTTCTTCAAATACAAGGGAAGTAACTCATTTGTATTTTGAGTTATCGTCCTTTACAGTAGAAGAAAATTAGCTTCCCCTAACATATACTTTCATAGTGTTTTGTTTTCGTTTGTGGGGGTGGGGGTCACTATTTGCCTATAGCTGGGACCATAACAGCTGCTATTACTCCGGGTCAGAGTGAACCTGGGAACAATAGTGATAAGGAGGTGGTTCCATCCTCCTCAAAAACTTCAGTCTCCCAGTAAGAGGCCTTTCTCTTGAATCGATACAAGGTAACGCATTTGCATTGTTACAAGGTAACGTTTCAAGCACGTTGTTAGTAGTCTACAAAAAAAAAAAAAAAAAAAAAGTTTTGCAGCCTCTATGTAACATTACAAAATCATTGTAGCAACGTCATTTTGTTAATTTGGGACTGGCTTTACTACTAATAATGATTCAAGAATCTAGTTTCATCATCAGTTTTCCGCTGAAAGACGTTCCATCTTGAATTGCTTATAAATTAGTTTAGAAGTCAAAAAATAAAAAAGGAAGGAATAATAACCCACCTTTTGGGGCTAACATTGTCCACGGACATTAAGTGAAATTATTATATTGAATCAATTTGTTGGGTTTGCTGTTAGAAAGTTGGTTCATTGTATAGTAACAGATAACTTTTCTCGCCAATATCCACCTTGCACGCTTATAAACCATTCACCCATGTACTAAATATTGCTGCTGTATCCGGTTTAGTGCTCTGGCTATGTCTCGAGATTCTCAACAAGACCCAAAGAAGAATCTGTAATGTTATTTGTCCTCACCTGGCATTTCGACTTTAGTCACTTTCTCACTGCTATGCCTTCCCTCTGTCTTTTCTATAAATATATTAATTGCAGTTGTTCTAATGAGCGCTTCTCCTTGATACCACGAATGCGTGAATTTAAGCGTACTACTAGATTGGCAGTTAGGTCTCATCGTTTTATTGTTGAAATAAGTAGATGTAACCATAAGTTTTATTCTAATAGTTTCCTTTCTCGCACTTCTCCCCCGTGGAAAATTTTCCGGCTTCTTGCTTCCTCGCTACCTACGATCTTCAAAAAAGTAAATGCAACGTCAATCGCCATCTACAGTATTCTTGAAACCTGTTCTTTTATTGTCCTTTCTCCTCAATAGCGACTTAGCAATTTTTTTAATTCTCATTAACCGTTTGCGTCTTAGTGGCATTATCGCCTTGCTTGGGGAGAAATGATAAAAAAAAATAATTTCAAGGAAAATAGTCATCCTTGCTTACTGAAATGATAATAATGGTTTCTTTGTGTGAAAAAAGAAATTTATTTTTTGTTCCTTATTTTTCAACCTGCCACTAGATACTTACAAAAGTTACTTATACCCAAAAAGAAGACGGTCATATAAAGATATATTTATTCTATAGGTAGGTAATTTGATCTAAAAGCTACGCCAAGAATTCCTCACAAACCCAGCATGCTTTTCCCAAAGGAAAATACGGCTGATTGTTCGCAGGGTTTTTTTGAAAGTAGCTTTTCTTCGCCGACGGCAAGAAGCACCCTCATTTGCAAGCAGCCAAATACTAATGTTGTATTTACTTACGAATTGTATGCATTTTAAAATAATGTCTTCTTTTAGCGGCCGCCTCCATCCATAAGGTTCGTGTTGAAAATAAAACTTGTCATTAAATAGATTTTCGTTTTATTTTATATATATTACTCGAGGCATCTCTTGTCATTTGAAAGGGAAAGAGGAGGAGGAGTAGGAGTAGGAGGAGGAGTAAAGAAAATAAGAAAGAATGACGGGGGGGGTCTTTGAAGAGTCACCTAGTACATGGTGTATTCTGATAATTAGAGTCCCACCGTAACACACAGAGGGAAAAAAACTGGAAATAAGAATAGGCTATTTTATTCTCTAAATCAGAAACACTGCAAAGGAATATATATATATATATATATATATATATATATATATATATATATATATATATATATATATATATAGCGTATGTGTTCAGTGAGCATGTGTTGAATATATTTGTTTATATATTTATCTTTGCGCAGACATATTTTATCTATCTATCTATCTATCTATCTATCTATCTATCTATATATATATATATATATATATATATATATATATATATATATATATATATATATATATATATATCTACGTGATGACTCTCAGTTTCATACCTAAATATTATCTTCAGACTAAGTGCCGGGTACTATATCTCTCTATCTCTGTTTCTCTGACACTCTTTTCTTTCTGTGTATATATATATATATATATATATATATATATATATATATATATATATATATATATATATATATATATATGTATGTATGATGAAGTCGATGGGAAACAATGCGACTCTCCTCAGTTCTTTTGTATAAAGGCTAATGCACACGACTGTTGTTTATGGTCA
This sequence comes from Acanthosepion pharaonis, assembly GCA_903632075.3. Taxonomy (NCBI): domain Eukaryota; kingdom Metazoa; phylum Mollusca; class Cephalopoda; order Sepiida; family Sepiidae; genus Acanthosepion; species Acanthosepion pharaonis. Next base: position 444,146 of record CAHIKZ030000314.1, on the reverse strand, counting down.
CGGCCTCTGGATTACCTATTTATTTGTCTTTTTGTTTGTTTATATATTTCATTTATTTGTTTTTAATCATTTCACGCCAAGCAAGGCAATAAAGCCACTAAGATCCAAGGCGTTACTGAGTATGAAAGAATATGTGTAATAGAAAACATTATTAAGGAGATAGAACAATAAAAGAAGTGGAATTAAGAAGATAACGTTTGACATGTATTTAATCTTTTGAGAATGAAACTTGACTGGGAAACAAGAAGCCGGAAAAGCGAGATGAAAAAACTTTTAGCCTAGAACTTACGGTTACACCTTGGCTATTTCAATTGCAAAATGATGAGACCTTGTTGCCAATCTAGTAGTACGCTTACATCTGATACAATATGACATCACACAAAACATTTCAACTATAAGATTAATTACTGAAAATCGATCTAGAAGGCTGGCCATTTAAGAAAACATTCATTTCAAGATTTGATAAGAAAGACTTAATCAGTTAAAAAAGAATCGTTCAGAAATACTATCACATTTGATTCTGTGAAAAAGACCAGTTGGAAAACTCTGTCAAATGCCTTCGAGATATGCAAAGCGACAACTCGAACTTCACCATTCTTATCGCACTCTTGACAGACTATTTCAGCAATAATCGTTAATACCAGTGTGGACTAAAAAATTCATAGGCTGATTATAAAGGAGATTTCACAGCGCCAGCAATATCACTTTTCAGCACACCCGCCTACATCAGCAGTTGACCTTGAGAAGTCAATGGCATATTGCTTATCTGCAACAAGAACCTGCGATGTGTGATTCTTAAGCAATTATGAGTTGATTAGAACCTTTAGTCCGTTGCCAAAAAAGGTAGAAGGCTAACAGGCCGATGGTTAGAAGGACCAGACGGTTCGCATGAGTAACTACTGAAAAGAATTTCTAACAAGCGGGAAAGCAAAAAAACAGCAAGCCATTTATTGTAGAGTAGACAGTCCAGGAGCGGATTTCTATAACAGGGATATTATCAAGTTCACATGCTTTGTGGGGACCCAGTTGACAGATGAAACCATGGGCGGGGTTAAATGCATATCTCACAATAGAGACACAGTTTTGAGTGGAAGGTCAGCCAAATATACACCAGTTGAGCCAAGAACTGCAAGACAATTTAGAAGCAATACATTCTGCTTTATCAACAGCATTATCTCAATTTGAGATATAAACGTAAACACTATTTACATTATTCGGACAATTGTCCTCATCTTTGTCGTCATATTTATCACAACGTTTCAGCCGTTGTACGCTCTTCTTCAGGTGGTTGGAAAGTCGAACTGAACCTTTTATTTCGCTTACTGGGGTAGACTGTTCTAGTTCCACGTGCTATGTTTAATGGATGTCAGTTATTAGTTATCTCCTGTTAATTCCCCTCTCCAAGTTCACCACTGCCTTAACCTGGTACTGAACTCACTCTCTTTGGGTCCAACGCCTTTATCCACTGTGCCTTGAGGAAATCTGTGTATGAATTTCTGGGTATTATAAACCTAATGTCTCAGAAACCATTTTTTATCAGTGCTCATATTGCAATTTTTTGCTGTTATCATTTCATGTTTTTACCAGAGCTCATATTGCAATTTTTGCTGCTATTATTGCTTTTCTTTGGCACTCCTTATTACTGGTTCCCATATTGTATTAATTTCTATGCTTGGTCGGCTCAGGAGATTTTTGTGGCCTAGCATATGTGCTGATTCCTTAAGTTTACGAATTACTGAAGAAGGCCGGAGCGTACAACGGCCGAAACGTTGTAATAAATGTGGCGACAAAGATGGGGACAATAGTCCGAATAATTTAAATAGTGTACATAATACCTCATCGCAGAAATATTGACAGTTAATAAACGTAAACATTTTAAATACGCCCCGAAGGAAATACTGAAGATGTGAGATCCTCATATTTATTGCCATATTCACGACATTTCGGGTGTTGTAGATTCCAACCTTCTTCAGGTAATATACTTTGGGATTTCGAACGAAACATTTTTTTTAGTAGATAAATTGTTGTTTGACGTAATCCAAAAAGTGACTTAACCCAAAGAGTTGTGAGTCCAATACCTGGTCACGGCAGAGGGAACAAAAACTTAGATAGTTGAGTTACTAAAGGGAATTAACTCATACTGAGATATAAAAAAAAAGCCATTGCAAACCGCAAAGAAAATATTAAAAGGAAGCTAAAAGAAGACGGGATGCATGGGTGTCAGCGAAAGTAACATCCCAACATGTGAATTACAAATTGGAAATGCCAAAACCAAGCAAGTACAAAAATCTAAATAACTGGGATTTTTTTAAGAGAAAACAGAAATCCGAATGAGTATTGGGATAGACAAAGATGCATTCCAAAAGTTAAGCAAAGTATTAAGAAATAGAAAATTAAAATAGAAATTAAAAATAAACTAGGCATTTATCAGCTAACTGCGGCTTCACCGTATGGAATTTATTGATGACGTCTTGAATAACGGAGTCTAAAACATCCAACGGATATCCGTTTTTTGATAGTGTCATTCTAACAAAGCCAATTTCCCCGCAGAGAAGACCCTCAGAACATAACTTAAGTGCCCTGCGAATTAAGGCCTTAATCAAATTAATCTTACGTTGTCTGGGACAAAAAGAGTCCCAACGCGTATAAAGTCCCGAAAAAGTGGCCTTCCTAAATACGGAAGTCTCAAACTTGCCAATGATCTTATGGACAAGAACATCCAAAAAGGAAAGACAAGAATTGGACTTCTTTTCTACGGTGAACTTAAGAGCAGGATGGACAGAGTTTAATTTGGTGAGAAATTTGTCGGCTTCGGTCTCATTATTAAAGAGGCAGAAGGTATCATCCACATAACGATGATACATAAGAGGGCGACCAATACAAGTAAATTGGGAAACCTTATGAAAACCGACAAAAATATTCGCCAACGCTGGACCCAAAGGCGAACCTATAGCTACCCCATTGATATGTCGATGCATAATATTATTAAAACTAAATTCGAGAGACGCAGTTTATTTGCGTCTTCCCTATATTGGCACAGAGGGTGAGAGTTTATCGAAACGTATTTCACGTTTAATCAATAGTTGTTATTTTTCGGCGAATGTTAGGGCAATATTTGTTACCCGTCCTGCTTTCTCTTCCATTCGTAAGGACGTCCTCCCTCCCCATCATGTTAATTCAGTGATTTACCAATACAAGTGTAGTTGTGGACACGACTACATAGTGAGGACGTACCAGCGTTTGGATTCGAGAATAAAACAGCATTTACCCTCCAGGATTTTGAATCCGTCCTCCAGGAATAGCCAACTGACCAACAGTTCTGGTTTTGCTATTGTTGAACATTTAATCAATAGTAGGAAATGAGTGGAAAATTTTAGTGGTGACCGATTTATAATTTTATCTAGATCCCACTCCACATTTCACCTCAAAGTTCTAGAGTCCTTGTATATCAGATCCCGTGAGCCTTCCATTTGTAAACAGAGGGAATGTTTGCTGGGTCTGAATATTATTGGACTCTAGTTTCTTGAAATTCTTTTTTTCCCATTCGATTACATTCGTCAATTAAAAATTAATTTACACGCTTTTTTAAATTCCCAGAATAAATAAACTTGATAAGTCCTAGGACGAAACCGGTTGTTTTTATTTTAGCTTTTGCTTTTAAAAAATGCCTTATAAATATTGTCTTTTCCTATCTATTATATATATATATATATATATATATATATATATATATATATATATATATATATATGATGCATGTTTCATTAAATAATATAGACAAGTTTTGTCTATTTATTTTAAGTAAATTCCTTTCATATTGTCTGATAAGCAATAACATTATTATTTAAAACGAAAAATCACCATATTGATACATGTTTTAATCCTATCTAAGATTTGGGTTTACATAAGCCATTATCAAAGATGACAATTACATTTCAATATATTAAACAATACACGGACAAAACAATAATGATAGTCTGTTTTTGTTGCATGAACAATTTCACACAATATATAATTTAAATACACACACAATATATATATATATATATATATATATATATATATATATATTATGCCTTTGAATTTCTTGAGGAACATAGGGATGCAAGATATCGTTGCGGTTTCTATAACAAGTGAGTAGGTTGTTATCCTACTGCACAACCCCCAATCTGGGGGATCAGGTTTTGAATTTAGAGTTTTCCTTCTCCTAGACCAGTTGCCATCCAAGGCTATAGAAACCGGTCTGTCCTGCTATTTAGCCATAGCTGGGGAAGAAGAAGAGGGTTCATACCTTTTCTATGGCTATTAGCATGTAAGTGAATGTAATGGACTTGACTGTAATTCGAACTCTGATCTCCGATTCTTCAATCCTCATTTTAAAATGTCGTCATGGAAGTAGGTTTAAAATGCTGTAATCTTATTTTTTATCTATCTTATTTTTTAATTATTTTCTTTATTTTGTTTTCTAATGTTAAAAAACATATTTCTATTCTTATTTACATTATTCAGACTTTTGTTTTCATCCATATTTATCAATCCTTTTGGCTTATAAGTTTTCACTTCAGGTTTATGGAATATCGAACTGAACCCTTTATTATTGTGCACAGTGGATAAATGGCGTTGGATAAAGGCGTTGGTTAGATCAGTGACAGGACCCAAAGAGTGTGAGTTCAATACCCAGTTAAGGCGGTGGAGAACTTGGAGAGAGGAAATAACAGGAGATAACTGATAACTGACATCCATGGCACGTGGAACTAGAACAGTCGACCCCAGAGAGCGAAATAAAAGGTTCAGTTCGACATTCCAACCACTGAAACCTTGTAATAATATGGCGACAAAATGAGGACAATAGTCCGTATAATGTAAACAGTGTACATAATACCTCATCTCAGAAGTATAGACAAATAATATTGATTTTTTAATATATTCTAAATACAATTTATTGTTTGTCTTATTTGTAAGCATATTTTGGTATTTTTAGTGGGAACAGTTTTTTTTATATAATTAATAATTAAAAATTTCGTTTTATAAAACTCCCTTTTTCAATCTTCCTTTAGTTTCACTTCATCTTTCTTATAACCTGTTATAAACCGTACTTATGTACATAGATGGGTATGACCAATCCTCATGAAAACGTTGGACACTACTGTAAGTTGTGGGTAATATGCTGTCTAAGAAGTCCACCACTAGCAGTGGTTTACCTACTTCACGCCGCTGGCGAGTATTGTATTTTGTTATAAAGATTACCATTTCATTTCAAATGTTCGTTTTGGTTATTCCTCATTCATTAACTCTTTCTACGTTACGACATAACCACAATTTGGGGTCTTAAGACTAATATCTGGGTTGAATTTGTGGAGTTTCGTTCCTTTTAAGACAGATAACTTCCGTTTATCCCCTTACCACTACTGGAGCGGTCTGTCCTGCAAAGGCTTCGATATGGATAGGCTCTGTATCAATTTTTCAACTGTTGTCTTTATTAAATATTAAATTTTAAATCTCTAAACGACAGTGCTGGGTTGAATAAGGCTGACGTACTCGGCGTCGGTTGAAATAGATTATACTCATGAGGTAATTTTGTATTTCTCTGTTGTATAATATATATATATATATATATATATATATATATATATATATATATATATTTATCTAAGCGTTTCGGACACTTCTTTAGCTATTTTCAAGAGGATATCTTAAAGACAACCGTGAAAAGATTTTAACAAAAATTAACAAACCCCTTGAAAATTGCTAAACAAGTGGCCGAAAGTGCTTGGGCTAATAGACATTACGAACAATGTTGACACTCCATTATCCCCACCAAACGGAATAAAAAATAAGAATATGAGAAAATAAATAAAAATTCATCAAATTTTCCTCGTATATTATATTCAAAAACGAAACATTTTTGAAAGAAAGGCTGCTGCCCAAATATACATTATATATATATATATATATATATATATATATATATATATATATATATATATATTATAGGATAAAAGAACAAGTAGGAAACGTTTATCAATCTAACATGTTTCGCTTTTATCAGAGCTTCATTAGAGAATAAAATCGTAAAATAATAAATTGATAAACGTTTTCTATTTGTTCTTTATCTATTCTGTCATATCCTTATCCATATTTGATCTGTATTTGATGTCTATTATATATATATATATATATATATATATATATATATATATATATATATATATATATATTGTTTACATGCATTGTTATCGCGTTTATTATAGAAATGCATTGAAAATAATGACCAAAGGAGTTGTCCATGCTCAGAAATACAAACATATCTTATTTAAAAAATGAGGTTATTGTATATAGATATTATATAAATGCGTTGACGATGAGCTTTCTATAAAAAGATATTGAAATTTAAGAAGAAAGGTTTTGTTAATGGTAAGTAATTTATGCAAGCGTTACTGACAAAATACAGATATCATATGTATAATGTAGATGCACTACTTACCAGTATAACTAAATTAATTCATTGTTAATTATCATACGATAGAAATTCACTGTAAATTAGAAATAGGTATTTCTTTAAAATCATTTTACCCCAAATAAGGCAATAAAGCCACTAAAATGCAAGGGGTTACTGAGCATTAAGTGAAAATTAGAAAAAATACTATTAAGGCGAGAGGACAATAAAAGAACAAGAATTAAGTAGTCAGAACGATAACGACTTAGATAGCATTTAAATTTTTGAAGATCAAAGCTGACTGGGAAGCAAAAAGACGCCAGTGAGTTCCACAAGCATGAAGTGCGATAGAAGAAACTGTTAACGTAGAACTTACGGTTATATCTTGAAATTTTAACTGTAAAATGGTGAAACCTTTCTGCAAAACTAGAACTGCGCTTAAATTCATAAAGTCTAGGTACTATAGAAGAAAGTAATATTTATTTTGGAAATACAAAAATGTGGCACACGGCCATAAGGGGGGTGGCTAGAAGAAGGTTGCTCTTCAGTCTGTCTTATCTTAAACTTAGCTAGACACAGTTACTGACCCAAACATACTACAGTATTCATTACATATACAAAGCAACACATACTTACCATTCTTACTACAGTCACCATAATACCTCAAGTCTCTATGAAGTCCTAACTAGTCCCTATATGTTCAATTTGTCTGGTGCGTGGGGAATTACATAACAACAAGTGTCTTGCGAGTACATAAGTACATCAAAACGATTACCATGAAAGTATTTATAGAAAAGGCGCGGGAAGTTAAACTGGATTTTTATCTTTTAGTGTATAACAGGAGCGCCAGAAGTAGAGATGGCAATAAATGAATTTTGCAGTGCATTATAAAAATAAGGAAAATGAAATCACTTTTTATACTTCAATAAATATGAAGAAACCAAAAAAAAAAAAAAAACTGGATTCGCGAATGCAGTTTTGTCGAAAACGATTTCATTACTGTTTGGAATCAGACATTGAACAGCAAATCCCAAATTTCAGTGACTACGAAGCCGACCCTGCAGACATGTGGAATATACAATTACACAATGCACTTTTCGTTGTGTTTTCTAATAATAGTTTTGTTTTATTGTTCCGTGAATGGCATTGACTATAAATGCACGGGGTGCAAACTTCAAGGGCGTTGCACCAAGAGAACATGAATTTGAAAACCTTAACCGAAATATTTTATGAAGCCTTAAAAAAGAGCGGTAATAAATAAGTCAGTCGCTTTCATCATATATTACTGAATAATTAATTTAATTAAACACAAAATCTATTAATCACCACATTTATTACAATATATGCTTGTGCATTTCGCACAACCATACTGTTTTCTATTGTGTGCGTGTGTGTGTGCGTGCGTGTGTGTATGTTACTTTATAAAAGAATAGTATAAACGTAGATACAAGTGTATATATGTATACACACATGCATATATATATATATATATATATATATGCACATATGCATCTATATATATAGATGTATATATAGATACATCAGTTTCTTTAAACACGCACACACAGACGCATATATATATATATATATATATATATAGATAGATAGATAGATAGATAGATATGAGCAATTTAATTTGAGGTGAGTTAGTACAAACACATGTCTTTTTTAATGTTTCTATATTCGTTTTAGTTATAAACTGACATAATTAAGTACCTACAAATCATGCATTTATGTGTATTTTACTTTCGCTTCTTTTTTTTAAATTTACTAATTTTTTATATATACATACATATATGTACGTATACGCATATATACATACACATACACACACACACATATATTATTATTATTAATCGAATTTGTATCCGTTTTGATGTAAACTGAAATAACATTGGCCTCGTTGGCAAAGACTTCAATTTTGGGGCCAATTTTAATGAGTCTGGCTCAGTTAGACTGTTTGCAAGTAACACTTGTCTTCTCGTAAAACATTAAGAAAGACTCATATAAATAAAGAGAACGTAACCTGACAGAACCACATATGATTTCATTTGTTATATATATATATATATATATATATATATATATGTGTGTGTGTGTGTATGATGAAACAGTGGAAAAGCTTATAATCGAGGCGTTTCTCTGATGTGTATGGTATTCGGCATCTTCAGTTTGGAAAGACAAAACTCTGTAAGGAAAATATGATGTCACTTTTGAAGATTGGAGTGGGGCGTTGGTAATAAATTAAATTACCTTTTCAGATCCGAAGACCACAAATCAGAAACCAGAATATGCTCATTTACACTATTTACATTATTCGGACTATTGTCCTCATCTTTGTCGCCATATTTATTACAACGTTTCGGCCGTTGTACGCTCCGGCCTTCTTCAGGTGGTGGGAATGTCGAAAGGACACATGGCACAGTGGATGAAGACGTCAGTTAGATCCAGTGAGAGGACCCATAGAGTGTGAGTTCAATACCCGGTTAAGGCAATGAAGAACGTGAAGAGAGGAATTAACCGAAGATAACTGTTAACTGACATCCATTAAACATCGCACTTGGAACTAGAATAGTCTACCCCAGCGAAATAAAGGGTTCACTTTGACATTCTAATCACCTGAAGAGGGCCGGAGCGTACAACGGCCAAAAGGTTATAATAAACATGGCGACAAAGATGAGGTCAATAGATCGAATAATGTAAATAGTGTACATAATATCTCATCTAAGAAATATAGACAAATGCTCGTATGGTTGTTTTTTTTTTAAATCAGGTTAGATCTCTGTTTTGGGGGGTCTTTTTTTTTGTCTTTTTATTTTACATACCGCATATGGCTATTATTGCTTTTGTGATAATCGGTGATATTATCCGTGGTCTAGTTATAAAATTCAATGGCTCCAATATATATATATATATATATATATATATATATATATATATATATATATATATATATAACAAACTAAAAACAAACTAACAAACAAACTAACAGTTTCTGGTTTCTCGTTGTGTGGATCCAAATACATTTTTCTTAGAGACAGTTTTATTTTTCACTCTGACCCGAAGAAGCCGAATCTAACACACGTCGGCGAAACGAGTCGTTTATAAGCTTTTCCTCTTTGTCTCATCATATCCACTTTTGTTTCGGATACATTTTTCATCCTATGCACGCACACATACATAAAACATATATATATATATATATATATATATATATATATATATATATATAATAGGATAAAGAACAAGTAGGAAACGTTTAGCAATCTAACATATTTCGCTTTTAACAAAGCTTCATCAGAGAATAAAACCCTAAAATACTAAAATTGATAAACGTTTTCTATTTGTTCATTATCTTATCATTCTGTTTTGTCATATCCTTATCCATATTTGATGTCTAAATATATATATATATATATATATATCGAAATAAAAAGTATAAAATTTAATATTACAAGACATATTAAAACAATATTAAATAATAAAAAAAACAAACTCGGCAACAAGGGGGGATATGCAACCGGTTTCCTTCCGCTCGTCATATACAAAATTCAATATTAAAACAGAGAAATGTACAATGTGAATAGGTTTTCCAAAAATTACACATATATATATATATGTTTTGTATATATATATATGTTTTGTATATATATATATTTGTTTTTTTATATTTAATATTGTTTTAATATGTCTAGTAATATTAAATTTATACTTTTATTTCGATCATTAAATTTTTGTACCTAAAAAAATATCTTTAAATATATATATATATATATATATATATATATATATATATATATTGTGTATATTTAGGCAGCAATTTTTCATTGATGTATGTTTCATTAAATAATATAAAGAAGTTTTGTCTGTTTATTTTAAGTAATTTCCTTTTTATTGTCTGATAAGCTTTATAACACTATCATTGAAAGACGAACGGAAATCACCATATTGATACATGTTTAAATCCAATCTAAGCTTTCGGCTTACATAAGCCATTATCAAAGATGCCAATTACATTTCAGTACATCAGACAACACACGGACGAAACAATAATGATCGTTTGTTTTTGTTGCATGAAAAATTTCAAAGCAATGACAAACTCGTGTATACGAGACGCGGAAGTGAAAATCGCATACTCAATACTTCTCGTTTTCACTCTCGCGTGGTCATGTGTGACGCCACGAGCTGCGATGCGATTTTCCACTTTCCACTTCATGTCAGCCGAGAACATTAGCCCGAGAAAGCGCAATGAGTCACTCTCCTGGAGGTTAGCATCAGCCATTCTGATGGAAGGCAGGGGTCTATCAGATGATTAGCAGAGAGCGGTTTAGTTTAGGTCGTACTTTATCCCAGTTAACAACAGATTGAATGTCTTTTTTGACATCAGTCATCAATTTGATCTTATCGAATTGATCAGACTTACTATCGAGACAGGAGTAAATGGTGATGTCATCAGCATAGATACATTTGAGAGTTGATGCCATGAGGCGGGTCATTAATGAAAATTAAAAACAATGTAGGACCAAGGGTAGAGCCCTGGGAGACACCTGCATTAGTATGAGTATTAATATCTATCTATCTATCTATCTATCTATCTATCTATCTATCTATCTCATTCTGTCCCTAACTATCTATCTCAGTCTCTACCTATTTAACTGTTTGTCTGTTTATATATCTATCTATCACCATCTCTTCACATCTATCTATCTATCTGTCTATCTATCTATCTATCTATGTAACTGTCTATTACTTTCTTACTACCGTCTCGCCGATTTCCTCTTCTTACTCGCATATCCTATAAGTTGTTAAAGAAATATACTTAAATATTCTTAAATCATATATACTTAAACATTCTTAAATCAAATATACTCTTAAATATTCTTAAATCATATATACTTAAATATTCTTAAATCAAATATACTCTTAAATATTCTTAAATCATATATACTTAAATATTCTTAAATCAAATATACTCTTAAATATTCTTAAATCATATATACTTAAATATTCTTAAATCAAATATACTCTTAAATATTCTTAAATCATATATACTTAAATATTCTTAAATCATATATACTTAAATATTCTTAAATCAAATATACTCTTAAATATTCTTAAATCATATATACTTAAATATTCTTAAATCAAATATACTCTTAGATATTCTTAAATCAAATATACTCTTTAATATTCTTAAATCAAATATACTCTTAAATGATATAGAGAAAAAAACAGAGTTATCAACTTTGAGTTTGTCTTGATACATTTTTTCTATATTTTCTTATTCAGAGAAATTAATAATCGGCCAAGATTAAGAAATCCCACTAAATAAAAATGTGCCCCCTCTCCTCTGACAGGAATTGTAACTGTATCCCCTTTTTCTCATTCCTACATCCGAAGAGTACCATTATCAATCTGGAGATGAGGAGTGGTTTCCCTGATTGAAAAATCGGATACATCTTCGATTACTGTCGAGATGTGCATTAATGAAAAATAATATCGGGTTAAAAAATATCTCCATGTATTTTATCACTTTAAGACGTTTAAATGTTATTTTTAGTGGATACTCATATTTGAACAGACGCTCCGTTTATTTATTAAACGTTAGATCCGACGTGCTTCAAACCGATTCGGACACAGAGGACGTGGCTGAGCAAGCACTCTCTGGCCAAGTCGGTCTAAAGCACGTCGGATCTACCGACGGTTTCTCTTGCAAAGAGGACTTAAGTTCTAATCCTGCCAAAGATCGCATAATTTTCTATAATAAGAAACCTCGAATATTCACGCCAGTAGATGAAAATAAATAAATCTACTGTTTAATAAATAAACGGAACGTCTACTCAAATATGAATATCCACAAAAAATAGCGATTAAAGTGATAAAATCTGTCGGACTAATAAATGACAATTCCATTACTTGCTTAGAAAAAAGCATATATATATATATATATATATATATATATATATATATATATATATATATATATATATATTTTGCATTTGAGGTCTATGTGTATGTGAGTGCGTTCTCTCTTGATCCACACAGATGGTCATACAACTTTCCATGTAATCATTATTCTTTGCCTTTTTACCCGTTTCTTTTTTATTCGAAAATGGTTCAGAATAACAGGTGTAAATAAAGAAAATTATCCGATGTTCATTTCTGCATCTGGTGTTAAATATTGCAACAGCTGACCAACATTCTATTCAGTCTCTCTCTCTCTCTCTCTCTCTCTCTCTCTCTCTCTCTCTCTCTCCTTACCAGGAATCTTCTACCCCATCGTCCCACAAAAGAAATCAATCAACAATCAAAATTACAACTTTTCAGCTTTAGGTCTGAAGATTATTAGCTCTTTGCAACATTCCGTTGTATGGCTAGTCCGTTTGCTTACGGGTTTCCCTTTCTGCTAGAGAGGCTAGCTAATCCCTGTTGCAGACGCCTGCTCAAGCACATTGGTGTTTCTTCAATACCCTCAGAGCCAATCTGTGATTTATACTGCAAATAAACTGACTGGGCTTTAATTACAATTTTGTGAGGAAGTTTTGAACAAAGCCAATATGATCAAACTTCTCGGTCACAATGATTTGTGATTTCGCGTTAGCCATTGGCAATTCCGTCTACACAGTTTCACTTAAAAGGTCAACCCATAGTATGTCTTTCAGACACTTCCCAATGCTGTCACATGCTGGGATCATCACCCCATGCGGATATTATTAAGTGGTCAGATTCTTGACCAATCGGCCATAGTGAAGATCGAAACCGAATCTCCTGTTCGGAACGCTAGCGTTCTAAATATTTCGCCATGCTCCCATAATCCTCTGTTGTGATTTTAAAAGACATGAAAATGAATTAGATTTAAAAAAAAGAAAAAAAAAGAGCGATTTGAGACATAGTCCAAGAAACTGCAAGTGTCTGGAATAAATCATGACAAATAAGGATTCCAATGTGACCTCCATCAACAATCGCCTTAATTTTTTTTTTCTCTCTCCAGAACTTTCTTCTTCTGTCCCGTTTATGTGAACCTTATTTAAAGCATCTAATCTTTTTTTATTTTCGCATTTAATTTCACCGAGTTGATATTGATGGGATGATCTCTTGAAGTGTACAACAATTGATTAGAATCGTTCAGACAGTAAAAGAAGCGGCCATGTTGCGACATTGTGATTGCCAACATCTGTAACAGCAGAATTACCTAACAGGCTTCCATATACTTAACTACACTGGCGACAAACCCCCAAAACCGCGTCTCTTATGTAAGAGATAGATAGATAGATAGATAGATAGATAGATAGATAGATAGGTAGGTAGGTAGGTAGGTAGGTAGGTTATCAGGAAGCGTATTCGACTTTTGGTAGCGTTTATATCTTTGGAGAATAACCCTGTTGCTATCTGGAATATTTTATCAACATCCAAGCAGCAATTGATTTTCTTTTAAACGGTTATTTGTCACTGGCATCAAGAGAAAAAGCAATCTAGACTGTTTCGAAAGTCAAGCCATCAATAATGTCCTCTCGGAAAGCATCGTAGTCGCGTAAGGATCAGCAAAGCTTATGTTGATGATTATTGCAACTGAGTAGTGAGTTCAATCCTGCGTGCTTCCTACTTGTTAACGTAAGCCAAAATTAAATTATACTTCATAAGTAACCTTTCACCGGCATGTTTTATTGAAACAGAAAGCAACAATTTTGCAATAGATAGATAATAATTGCAATAGATGATAAATAGATAATGAGCAAACTGATGCAGATAGACAGATGAACAGACTTAAATAGATAGGACAATACGGAAATAGATAAATATATTAAAACTTATATATATATATATATATATATATATATATATATATTCTATATTCAACACCATCACTTGATAAGACACCTGAAGTGTTGAAAAAAAATGGCTATTTTTGTAGTGATTTTATAAAATATTTATGTTATAATTTTCGAATAAATTATATTTGCTCTACTCTGTATTGAGCACTCATTTAACAATATTATTTTTGGTATATTGAAATTTATTCCGTATAAATCCTATACCAATCCTATACTTATATATATATATATATATATATATATATATATATATATATATATATATATATATATATATATAAAGAGAGAGTGAGACAGATAAATAGATAATGTGTGAACTTAGATAGATAGATAGATAGATAGATAGATAGATATTGATTAGTACTAATCTTTATTGATCAAAATTCTCATTTAAATCAATACAGCATCATTATTCTTTCTCGAGAGAATTTTCTTTCCCTTTGTTCTTGTGTAAAAGAACTATTCCGCCTTTGAACTGTTGAATTTTTCAAGGAACATTTTCGAAATCTTACACTCGCTGGAATTGCTATTCACTAAAGTTGCATGCGGCAATACCATCTTTGGTGACAATTCTGGAGAATATGTCGCATAATCTTTAACTCTATAACATCTACTATTTGAAGAAATGAGTTTTGGCAAAATTTCATTCTTATTCTTTACCTAGAAACACAAGATATTTTCGCATTTACTGTCTCATTGAAACAAGCTTCCAGTAGCTTTACAAAAGTTTCTAATAAAATAGTACCACTTTTGGATTCCCACCAGATTTTCCTGATCAGTACAATCTTAACATGTCAAACTCTAAAGTTATCTTCTTCTATTCATATAAACTACCCCTAAACGTAATCCTCTAACTCGAGTGACTCCCGGGCCTTGTACAGAGTGAAGATTACAGAAAAGAAAGGTAGGACGCCAACAATGCCAAATGCGCATTTTATATATTTGTTCGAATGTACAAAAATCTCCGAATGTACAAAATCTCATGATATGTATGCACGCAAAAGCATAAAAGAGAGAAGACACTTCTAAAATTCTCCTAACATTATATCAGAACATACTGCATTGGGAGTATTTGCATTTATCTATTAATAAATTATCAGCTTAAAAAATATAATTACAATCCCTAAACTAACGGCCTTGTGTAAAATGTGTAAATCTTTGCAACAACATACGTTATATATATATATATATATAGTAGCAGCCATAATATAAGGAACGGAAACAACAAAGACATAAATATGTGTATTACTTAAAAAGTAATGCATGATTAGCAATGAATTTTTTACTGAAAAAAGATTAGGGTGTAATGCATAAATATTATACAAAGTTACAAAATTTACTTAATAGTTTTTTTTTAAATAAAGATTAAATCGAACAAAGGAAATAAGGTACTGGACAAAAGTTAAGGAACGATCTTGTTAATACTTGATTGTGAACAAAATATCAACAAAATGTAATATTTGGTAAACATCCCCTTATTTTCAATGACTTCTCTGCATCGTCGACCACATGATCTAATTAATTTCTTGCAAAAATCAGCAGTAATTCCCTCTTATTCGTCTTTCAATAACTCCCATAGGTGATCCTGGTTTTTCGGGTTTCTTTTCTGAGCCCTTTCTCCAATTATCTTCCAAACATTTTTTATTGTATTCAGGTCGGGGCTCTGGGCTGGCCACTTCATTAGGGCAATTCCTTCTTCTTCAAATAAAGCCATAACCTTCTGAGCCTTGTGGCAAGGTGCATTGTCCTGCAGGAAAATAGGAGATTCATAAAGATTATGGTGTAATCTTGGTACCACATGCTGCTGAAGAAGCCTTTTGTAAATCTCAGCATTGATATTGCCATGTACGCGGATGATATCATTCCCCACACCATCACACTGCCGCCACCAAACTTAACGGTTTTCTTGACACATTGAGAAGACAGTCTTTCACCTGTTCTACGGCGTACGTAAGTTTTGCCCTCAGAACCAAATATAGTAAACTTGGACTCGTCACTGAAATGAACTGTATCCCATTGTGCGTCAGTCCAAACAACATGTCCTCTCGCATAATCCAGGCGTGACCTTTGGTTTCGCTTTGAAATGAGTGGCTTCGAAGCTGGAATACGGGCATGCAATCCTGCATTTTTTAACGGTTTTTTGTAGATATTCTACCAATTCTTCGATCTTCTCTTTGCGATGTTTTTGGAGGTCTACCGGTTTTTGGTTTTGCATCTAACGTTTTATCGGTTTATACCTGCTAATTACATGATGAACGACACTTTTAGACCTATGAACAATATCAGAAATTTTTGAAATTGACATTTTTTCTTGATATTTAGCGATAATGAGTTTTTTTTCTTCAAAAGAGAGCGTTTCGCGTGTAGATTTTGCCATATTGCTTCAAAATAAAGTGCTAATGATAAATGAACTTTTACTTATAGTTGAAAAGCTCCATCGAGTTTTTTTTAACAATGTAAATTAAAAGTTTATGCAAATTATTAACATCGTTCCTTAACTTTTGTCCAGTAGCTTATTTCCTTTGTTCCATTTAATCTTTATTTTAAAAAAAAACTATTATGTAAATTTTTGTAACTTTGTATAATATGTATGCATTACACCCTGATCTTTATTCGGTAAAAATTTCATTGGTAATCATGCATTACTTTTTAAGTAATACACATATTTATGTCTTTGTTGTTTCCGTTCCTTATATTATGGCCCGCTTATGTATATATATATATATATATATATATATATATATATATATATATATATATATATATATATGTGTGTGTGTAATGTGTTTTTATTAAAGATGACAGAAAAGGTACTGTGTGTAAGCTGTTTTTTAATTTTTCTTGTGTAAAAACTATTGTTTTTTAAGGACAAAGAGCGCGTAAAACTGTTCAAATGTATTTTAAAAAAAAAGAGTATTACTCAAAATTAAAAGCCATTTTGGACGATCATAATAAATTTGAAAAGATAACCAATAACACTATCTCCAAACTTAGAAACCATATCAATAAACTTATTACTGCTAACAATGCTGAAATAGGATCTTATAAATATCAAAAGATTATAGGTGACTGTCAGCCTTGCTACCTTTATGGAAATGTAAATATCCATAAAAAAGATCATCCCCTCTGACCAAATCATTTCACAAATATCTACAACAGGATATTACCTTTCAAAAACCGTTAACAAATTAATTACTCCCTGCCCCTCCCCTCAAGTAAATATTGTATTAACTCCACAAATGAATTTATACAAATTCTTCTGTAAAACCAAACAGCCAAATAATCGCATCTTTGAATGTACAAAATTTATTTACTAATGTCTCCGTCAATGAAAAGATTGAAATCATTATCCGTGATGTATACAACTTTTCCCAAACCCATCAATATTAACCCACTATTTAAAAAAAAAAAAATATTATTAACATGTAGCACTCAAGTACTTTTCATGACCCCACCACATAGGTAATATTTATACTCAAATAGACGGTATTGCGATGGGATCTCTTTTAGCCCCCATTTTTTTTCTAATTATTATATGGCACATTTAGAAAATAAAATACTTAATGACACTAATAAACTCCCTATATATGTAAGATACATAGATAACGTTTTCATTTTCGCTAAAAACATTAATCAAATTACACAACGTAAAAACAAATTTGAAAGTCACTCCGTCCTCAAATTTACATTAGAACTTAATATTAATTACAAAATTCCATTCCTTGATGTACTTATTGATTCCAGTACACATAAATTTACTACTTCTCTATATAGAAAACCCACAAGTATTAACTCGTGTCTTCTTAATTATAATAGTGAATGCCCCCAACAATATAAGTTAGCTGTTCTAAAAAAAAAAAAAAAAAAAAAAAGACTTAATCCAACGCACACAAATGATATCTTCTTCCAAAACTATATTCTATAAAGAATTACATAACATTAAACAAACACCTGGATTTCCTAATTCCGTCATTGATCAATAAATTAAAATATATCGCAATAAATTTAATAATACCTCTAACAAAATTGATAATATTAATACTAATAGTGTATGTCAAAATAAACATAAAACTATTTACTTATACTATTGTAACCAAATGCCTAATAATTACAAACATGATGAAACAACTCTCAAAAGCATAATAGGTCGAAATGTTAAACTCATTAATAATAATAAACAAGTTAAGCTCATCGTATATTATAAAAAATTTAAAACAACTGACCTCATAGTCACTAATAACCCTACAACAACAAAACTAAATCCGCTCCAAAAAATAAAACAATGCAATGTATCAATTTACATGCCCGTTCAGAGATTGTAACTCTGATACTAATAATAAACCCACTACATATATTGGTTTTACTAAAACCACACTCTCCCGTAGACTTACCTGTCACCTTTCTGATTTTAATTCTATTAAACAACATTTCTTAGAAAAACCTAGCTATGTACATAATATTAGACAGATATTAGTTAACAACACAATAATAGTCCCACATACACACAGTAAAAAGAAGCTTCAGATATTGGAGGCCATCTACATTAAAACAAAGCAAACGACACTCAACAAAATTACATTTCAAACTAGTCAGAACACATTACATTGCATCTAGACATATGATTCTGTTGTTAAAATTTCGGTCTCTCACGTGGTACGACGTCATAGAACCGCATCATGAATTTACGGACTGCGTCTGGTATTCCGCGACCGTTATCGTCGAATAGCAATCTTCTATGTCAACATAACAGGATATCATCTTTAATGGTGAGTATGTTTGTCATAAGGAATCATGATATATAATTTTTTTATATATTAAGAAGAGTTTTGAAAGATAATCTGTATGACAAATTGTAAAAACTGTCAATTGTCAAATTCGATGGGAGAGTCCATCATATATATATATATATATATATATATATATATATATATATATATATATCACAAATTGGAAAAGGTTTTTGAGACGCATTAGTGTGACTACACATGCGCGGAAACGAGAGACGCTGGTAGTCTCAAAATTCTTGACAGGATTTGTTGTTTCTGTTGCAATCTAGCCAAATTCATCTATATTATTTTTTCTTTTTCTTTCATCTTTTTTTTTAAATATCCTACATGATGATAAAATAAAATACGCCAAGAATGGTGAAACGTTGTAAGAAAATTTACTGTGTCCTTTTAAAAACAACACACAAAATGCATTTGCTATTTACCATAACGAAACTGACCTCGATTTTGACATAAAATTTCTACTCTAATCAAAAGAGAAAATAATTCACTAATACAAAAAAAGCTACAAAGTGTTTTAATAGCCAGTTCATCCACAGTCAAAAAAAAAAATTCTTTCAAAAATTTTGAAATTACCGGCGTCTTTCGTTCTCGCGCATGTGTAGTCACACTAACGCAGACAAACCAAGTCAATAAGTCCAAACGGATGAAACGCGTCACAAAACCTTTTCCATTTGTCATATATATATATATATATATATATATATATATATATATATATATATATATATATATATATGATGGACTCTCACGTCGAGTTTGACGTATGAGGTTCCGACGACTTTTTCAAGACTGTCTCTATTAATATTTAGAACTAATTACCTGCATGCCTATAGCTACCTGTAGTCGACTGATTCATTACTTCTTCTTGAATGGCAGCTGGAACGATACTCTGATCTCTCCTTAGCAACCTCTTCAAAGTTCTTGAATGGAATGTTGATTCAAGAAAGGTTGGTTTTCAGTTTATCTTTATACCTGAGTCATGTATGTATGTATATATATAACAAAATAAATTGAATAAATACATAAAATAAATGTATAAAATTAAATTAAATAAATAAAATTGAATGCTTTTTGTGTGGCTTCCTTTCCAATAGCCGTTAGGCATGACGGGACGCCAGACCATTTCAAACTTCCGGCTTCCTACTGGATACCAGGACGTAAGGAATTATAACTACGATATAGGCATCGCATCGGTTCTAGATAATGACAATGATGGCCGAAATTACTTGAAGACAATATGAACTTCGGACAGTTTATCCACAACTTCGGTCAAAATACTCAACACTTTATCCGAAAATTGAAAAATTGTACAAATATAATAGAAAATTAAATTTTGTAGGTTCTTTTTAATAAGACATGTTTCGATGAATACTTGTTCTGAAATATATATATATATATATATATATATATATATATATATATATATATATATATATATAGATAACTAGACTCGTTTCGAAAAAACCCTCGAATTTTTGATTTGCTAATCAAATCAATCTCGAGGGAAAAAAGGTTTAAAAAAGAAAAAGCTACAAACATGAACTTTTTGCCGACAAAAAAAAATCGCACAGATGCAGGTCTGAAGCCCAAAGAAAAAAACCCCGATACGAGTAACAACTAACTAAAAAAGAGCTCAATACAACCGTAGAGCAGACCTAGATACACCTAGTGAGCCAGACAAACCTACCTAGGTTTCTCTAAAACGGATCGTCAGGTTGTCTGGCTCACTAGGTATATATATATATATATATATATATATATATATATATATATATATATATAAATGAAATATAGTCTTAAGATGTGCTATATTTATGCGATAAAGTGCTCAATAAAAGAGATAGAGCGTGTAAAATATTAAAGTGTACATAGAAGTCAACACTTAGAGGCGACAGTCTGTTTCATGCTAGTTGCAATCGTCAGACCTGATGATAATCAGAAAGAATATATTGGATAAACCTCAAAAAACCTCAAAAAGTTTAAATAAATTATATGAACACAAAAGAGACATTCTAAAAGAGACCACATTAAACATATCAATTGTTCACCGTAACGAGACTGACCACAATTTTGACATAAAAATGCTGATCTAATTAAAAGAGAAAATAATTCACTAAGACGAAAATGTATAAAAAGTGCTTTAATCGCTAGATCATCCGCAGTAAACTTGCGTCCAGTTTCTTACAACGTTTCACCATTCTTGGCAGATCTTCTGTTATCACAATTTGGGATATTTAATAACAAAGGTGATGCAAGCGAAAAGAAAAAGAATCTAAATGAAATTGGTTAGATTATATACACCAAACATATAAAAGAAAACTAAATTTAAAAGTCTCAGCCTCTCTCGTTCGTGTTCATGTGTTGTCGCCAAAACTAGTCCAATGAAGTTCTAAGGGACACACAAAAACTTTTTACACTTTGTCCGACATCTTTCCTCCAAAATTGTTCTTGATATATAAAAATTTATATATCGTTATCCCATATATATATATATATATATATATATATATATATATATATATATATATATATATATATATATACCGTATGAGGTAAACTATAGTGTATGAAAAGAGATACAGTAGGAAATAAATATATATATGTGGTCGGAAGTGCAGCAATCCCATTTAATTCATTCCCCGTTATTGGTAGACACATATTTAAAGTGCATTTTTTTGTTTGTTACTTTTCTTCCTTTTGTTTCTTTTTCAATCGTTCAGGTCCCGGCAAAAGGTGCTGACTCCTTTTATTAACTTTTTCGAATTGCCACGCGCCAATATTCGCGATTCAACAAATTGCACAAGGCGTCCACCTGCTTAGGGGCATCTGACGTACAAATCCCGGATCATTTCAAAGTTCACAAAATGTATCGGTGTGGATGAAGAAGAGGCAGGGGGGGGAACATGCGCTGGTTCTCTAAGAAACGAAAATGTCTTCTTTTTTTTCTCTTTCACCTTTTTTTCTTTATTTTTAATATTTTTGTCTTCCTCAATCTGTTTCTTTCGTCTGCTTCGTCTGTTTTTCTACTCTTTCTTAATTCTATTTTCTGATCATCCTTTTCTTTTTCTCTTCTTATTTCGTGTTCTTTCTTTCTTTCTTTCTTTCTTTCTTTAATCATTCTTTTCTTTTATTGTCGCTTTTCGTTTCTTTTTCCTTTATTTATTCTCTTTTCCTGTCTATTCGATTTCTTTCTTTCTTATTTACAAATAATTTCTTTTTTCTGTCTCTTTTTTATTATTTTCTTTCTTTCTTTCTTTCTTTATTTATTTCTTTATTTCTTTATTTATTTATTTATTTCACCTTTCTTTTCTTTTATTGTTGCTTTTCGTCTCTTTTTCCTTTATTTATCCTCCTTTCTTGTCTATCTGATTTCTTTCTTTCTTAATTACAAATAATTTCGTTTTTCTATCTTTCTTTCTTTATGATTCATAAGTTATTCTTTACTTTCGTTTTTTTTTTTGCTGATAAATCATTTTGTGTCACCTTTTTTTTATCCAGAAATTATTTTCTTTTTCATTCAGAAAATGTTTTCTTTCTTTCTTTCTTTCTTTCTTTCTTTCTTTCTTTCTTTCTTTCTGTCTTTCTTTCTTTTCAATCTTTCTTTCTTTCTTTCTTTCTTTCTTTCTTTCTTTCTTTCTATGATGTTATTTGTTATTTGACTCTTTGTTTTCTTTTCTGTCATTTTTTTCTATTTCGTTGGTTTCTATTTTTCTTTTTCTTTTTTTTTATTCCTTTTACTCTTTTTTCATTCATACAATTATTTTCCCTCTTTGCGCCTTTTTTTAAAAAAATTCTTTCTTTCTTTCGTCTTCGCTTTTCTTTTGTCTTCTACCTCTTTCTGTATCGGCTGCTCTTTTACTCTTTTCCTCACTTTTCACTTAATTCTTTTTTTTCCATCCTAATTTATTCTTTCTCATTCCGTGTTTCGTTTCATTTCTCTAGTTTTATATGTTCAACCATCACTCACACATTAACTGTGCATATCTTATTATGTGTGTGCATGTATGTCCATCTTTGTAAGCATATGTATGTTTCCTGTGCGCCACTGTGATTTTGTATGCATAACTTTATGCTTGTAGGTATTTCGTCTGTGTGTGTATATATATGTGTATCTTTGTATGTGTGTTTGCACCTTTTTGTGTCTCTGTATCTGTGTGTGTGTGTGTGTGCATCTTTATATTGTTGTATATGTTTATACGCATCATTGAAGGTCTGAATGTCCATGATGTATCTTTCTGTACCTTTCATTTAGTTTGTCTTTACAGCCATATCACGTTGAAACACTGATTCCCGTACGATCAGCGAAGTTAAGCCACATCGAGCCTGGCCAGTAGGAGCCTCCATTTTGTCGCTGAAAAAATAGATATGAAGAAAAAAGGCCTCAAACTTAATAAAAACAAAGTTTTATCGACAAAATTTTTATACTATTATTAAGAGGAAAACCTATATATATATATTTTTATTACTATTTTATTAAATTTTTTAATAATTCCTAGCACGTTCGAAATTTGGGTTAAAAATCTTGCTTTTTTACATCTGCGGTCTACGTAATATTTACGACTATTGTTTTAGCATCTTTTTTCGTGTAAAAAATATTGATTTAGAAATTTTTGCAAAATTCAAATAATTGTGGAATATTAATGAAACCCTCAGGACTTATTCACAAATAAATCAAATTATTTTTTAAATAGTTTTTTTAGAAAATCTTGGTAAAAATATTTTACTCCCCCCCTTACTTAATTTCATGAACTTTCGAGAAATTAAATTCCAATCTCAAAATTGTTTTTATTAGTTGAAAGCGGGACTCCTTGGAGAATGTAAATCATCCAATTTTTCAAACAACTACTCATTGCCCGAAGATCTGCTCTGAATCGTAAAATAAAAAATACAATAAAACTATGATATTATTTAAATAGAACAGTATTTAATGGCTTTTATAAATAAGATTTATGACGGACTATTGTCTTAAGAAAAAAAACATTTTCGTTGAATAATTATTTTTACAAGAATTGTTTTCATTTTTTGAAAATTTTAATTATAATATTTTATAAAATATATAAATCGTTTAAAATTCTGCATTATTTTAATCCGGTGTGGAGATATTGTTATTAAGTGAACACGATATTTACGAATCAAAAATTGAAAAGCTTTTGCACCAAGATTTTTAAAATATCTTTTTAGTCCATTAACATTCGTATTTTTGTAAGTATGGTAGTCCATACATGACATTATCATTAAAAGGTTACGTGTTTTAAGAGTTGTGCTCTCTTACTGAAAAATTTGGCTGTCTGCAATTCTTTCATTATTCATTTCTGTGTTTCATCATGTTTACGTCTCAACAGGCTTTGCAAATCATCACTTCAACATTTTAAACATTTAAATAAAAGTAAGTTTTATTTTTTTTTTAAATTCCTATTTCACTAAATATTTTTATTTTATATATTTCTTTTAGTGTGGGCCGTACTTCAATTAAGTCATTTTTTTTAGTTTCTTTTAGTTCAGAAAGAACCTAGAGACGAAACGAATATAATTCTACTAAAACATAATTTTTAGTTCAACTTAAATTTTTCTCATTCAATTCCTATTTGAAGTTCTTAATTTGCGTATCATTTTGAAATTTACTTTCATTTCTATTTCATAAAAAATAATGTTTCTTTGTTATTAGTTTTTACTTTTTTTAAGTTTTTTTTCTTTTTGTGTGAGTTATTTTGATAAAAACGTTTGTAAGACAACCTTTTATTTAATTTTTAACTTAATGTTTAAAAAATTCGATTATTTTATACTTTATTTCATTCACATTTGAAATTAGTTTTCTCATTTTAATTAATCGAAAATAGTTTTCAACTCTTTTATTGAAGAAAATAGAAAAATGTATGCTTCGCGTGGCAAAATTGACTGAACCATGATTATTTAAAAATAATTGTTAAATGTTTCAACCATTGTTTAGAAAACTTTCTTAACTATTAGTTAATAATTATGATTAAAGAATATTTTTATTATTACAGAATTTTTTTTTAAGTGTTAATTTTCTTACTTATCTTTATTTTAATTATTTTAAATTTTCGATGGAAAGAACTGACGAAATACTGAAACCTTACACCTGCATAAAAAGTGGACAAACGATACCGTGAGTCCTTATGAAACATTACAGAAGATAACATAATGGGCCTCCCTGAAGAATGCCGAAAATGGTTTCCCTCCAATTACATCGAATTTAGTTGGGAAACTTCTTGCATTCTACAAAAATAAGAAATGCAGGAACAGATTTCTCAGTATTTGAAAAAAGGATGTAAACTGGTAGCCAATTCTGTTGCGACATCTGCTACTGTTACATATTCTATTGACTCTTTACTGCCACCCCAGTTGCAACTACAACCCCATCTGCTGCAACTGGAAACCTTTCTGATGCAATACTGTCTGCTGTAGCTGCGCTTGTGTCTGCAACTGCAACCCTGTTTACTGCAACCCTATCTGTTGCAGCTGCAACTGCAACCCTGTTTACTGCAACCCTATCTGTTGCAGCTGCAACTGCAACCCTGACTTCTACAACTTTAACCCGGTGTACATCGACCACTCCATTGCAAAATTTTAGTAAAATAATCAGCCTAAAGAAACAGTTGGCACAAAAAAGAAAATGATATTAATGGGGAAAAAAAGAACTATAGAAGAAAAAGAAGCAAAATAGTTCCAATCTGTTCTGTAGCAGGAAAGTTCATTATGCCTCTGTTAAATGGGGTTTTCTGCTTTTCGTATATGTGAACTGTTGGAATATATTTCGAAAAAATTGTCCATGGAACACTGCTGTTTGGATAAAATTTCTACAACTGTTTACAGAATGGTGGGGGAGCTTGACTTCCTTTCAGATGTCAAGACGTTCGATGCAGTACGAAGTGCAGAAAACTGCATTTTGGTTTTCGATTCTACGAGACATATTGAAATACACGTTTACTGTATGGTATTAACAACGCCATCATTCTCTCATGTCGCTGGAACGTCTTCATGGGGGGACTTCAAAGGACTACAAGCAGCATATTTTTGTCTGCATCAACGACTTAGCTACAGTAGGCTCACTGTCTACTGGCTGAAGCGTTGATGCTAGTTTAAAACACATACTTTTGAAAATTAAATGCTGCTTGACAGACCGGGGATCTCGTCAAACCATTCGACGGCACATTAAAATTGTAGAGCTATACTGTAAATTACACCCATTCGAAGCAGTTGCATCTAAGACAAAAAGGTCCTGAGGGATTGCAAGGGCAGCATTACAGGAGATTCAACTGTAAGCGAATGCCTAGCATGGCGGATTCTTGTGGCCATTAATTCCTTCAGATATAGTGATAAATTAGGGCCTCTTAACACAATTAACTCCTTTTTTTCAACAAAGGCTGCCATTTTGCCTAATAACTAGATTCCAAGGGAATCGGTTGCACGTACTTTCCCAATTTTCGGACAATGCAAATAATTTGTCTTGGAACTTTCTACCACCAATGAAACCATCTCAAGGTTGCAGCAGTTATTTACGGAAGAAGCCGCTATGGGCGGGATGCAAGTGTTGGGAATCATAGGGAAGTTGCTATCAGGACCCTGGATGAGTACCTTCTATAACACTCAGCACAATGAACATCGTCAAGGAAGTCATTGACTATCTGTAGGTACTGACCGTTGATCCCATGTCTATTTTGTTCTTCTTTGGAAGTCTATTACCAAAGAAAGTGATAGAGTTCCTACTGATTGCCTCCGAAAATGAACTTTTATTTCGAAAAATGATAACTACCTGTTTAAAAGGGGATGTGGAAGTTTTAAGCAGGTGGTATAAAATGTTCTTCAACAAGAGGTTTCTTCCAAGTCAGCGTTAACATCGGTGAGGCAGGACACCAGACTAGCTGAAAGCATCATTAGTGAATTTTGTGAAAGGAAGAAAGAAAGCTTGCGCCTAATGCTTATGTATCAAGCAATGTCATCAAGGCAAAGCGGAATAATGTAAGGAAATTCATCGATGATCTGGTTGCTGAGCAGTTGAAGAATAACTTGCAGTTATGCACTGATTTACAGCAGACAGAAGACTGGACTGAAGAAGATGCAGCATTAAGAAGTCGATGAAGACTTTGCTAGAAGGATCAAGACAAAAGATCTCAAGCAGGAAAAGCGCCAAGATCCAGAAAAACCTAAAGGCTTTGACAGATCTGTCAATGTCTTCTTTGCTTATTGAGTATCTAGACTGTGCACATGACCTGCGTGAAATACTCAACTTTAAGATAGTTGGCCGTACTATCAAACATTTTTGGACACTTGATGGTATAAACCGTGATTATGTCAGCTACATCATTAGTTTTGTAGATCCATTTTATAGGATGTCCTATTTCACTAATATAGACATATGGACAAATATGAAGTTGGCCCTGGCTATGTTATGCGAGATTTGTATCTGGAAAATCAGCCCAACCATTTGGACAGTTGAAAAGGCAATGGAAGAGATATAAAAAAAAACGGCCATTTTCAGGGCCACAAAATATCCCCAAAAATTTTTTCACTGTTACGCATAATAGCAATTTTATATATATATATATATATATATATATATATATATATATTGTTTTGTATATTGATTAAAATAATAAAAGTGTAAACAATTACGTAATTAATAATAAAATTTAAAGTACTATAAAAAATTAATAAATAAAATAAGCGATGTGGGGCCAGAGTTGGAACCACAGAAGGAAAACACAGAACACAGATTAGATGTAAGAAAGATATATTAACAACAGGTTACAGAGATAGGGTAAGCGGAGCTTACTATATGTTAGTGTCCAATACTGGTAGTCGTACGCGGCTCTCACTGTCTCTCTATCTCTCCTTGTCTGAGACTAGAGTGTTGTGTCGCATACTTAATATAGACCTGGAAGAGTCTATTGTGTAGGTAGTTCCGGTCTCACAATAATAAGTTTAATATTTTATAACCATCACGATAACAATTAATAATAAAGAATAAAATAAAAAATAAGTAAGATATTAATAAATATAAATTAATAATAAATAAAATACCATAATATTTGATAACTTATTGAATTACGTCTATTATGGTATTTCATTATTATCTCCATTATTAAATTTTTAAATTAATTTAAGAAAATTTTATAGTATTTTAAATTTTATAATTTTTTCAGAAACTTTCTTCAAGCGTAGGGCTATAAAGTTAAAGTAACTGAAATTCAATAAAATATTAGATAATTGCTGAAAATATTATGTTAATTTTTAAAAATTACTAGATAGTTAAAACCAAAAACAAAGCCTTCAGTTAGATTTCCTAAATTTATGTCAATTCTGGTCAATCATACTTAGGTTTTCAACACGTCAGGCTCTCAATAAATCAATCAACACGTCAAAAAATCAAGAGCCGTAGTTAAGAAATGCTTGTATACTACGTTTTATGCTATAAGCAATATTTCTTTCAAATCATATTAATTTAAGTTTAAATTTGCTAATTTTTCTCAAATAACGTGTCAATAAATATATATTTTATTTTTGGAAGATTTTTAAAACCGAGAATTAACTTTTGTTTACAAATATGTCAAAATGTGTAAAAATGGCTGATTTTAATTGATTTTCTAAAAGCTACCAAAAAGGTGAGATTCCAACCAATATAATTTCTATTGGAAATACACCAGAGGATTTTGCTTACTGGAAATAGTAAATTTAATCATTTAGCTTTCAATTAAAGCTTAAAAGAAAGCTTTAAGAATGCCTTTTCATTTATAAAAAAATAATTTTAAACTTTAGGTGTTGAAATTTTAGTGGAGGTCTCTAATCTAGATGGATGACAGCATGAAAATACCAGGGAGTGTAAGTTTGGATGTGCAGGTGAGGTAATAGATAATGGCTAGGAATTTTTGACCAGATAGCTGAGTTTCAATTCCTATCGGGTTCGTTATATTCAGGTATACGCAAATACAATGTGGAAAGATATGAATCCATCTCTTCTCCTCCCAGCTATGGGTTAATTAGGAAAACCCGTACCACTAAATCATTATTATCTCACCAAAAGAAATTCTTACAATCTAAAAAATATTTATGGCTTTAAATAACCTGCAAGAGTTTGATAAGTCGTAGAAAACGAAATGTGTGTATCTTTTCTGTACGTTCATGAATATTGGCGCGTGTGCGTGTGCAAGATGTATAATAGCATTCGAAACAAAAGTAGATATGATGAGACAAAGTGGAAAAGATTATAAACGACTCGTTTCGCCGACGTTTATTAGATTCGGCTTCTTCAGGTCAGAGAGAAAGATGAAACTGTGTGTAAGGAAAATGCATTTAGATCCACACGACCAGAAAGCCTTCGTCTGTTTCTTAGTTTAGACACTTCTGCTCTGTTCACAAATTCACCCGGTCAGATTTCCCTGCATCAGTGGTTATTCTTGTACAGTTGTATTCGTCTCCCTGTCACTGTTTTTCATATTATTTTCTTGATAATAATATTTTGATCTATTTGGTGATTGAGAAAATTGTATATTTCGGTATTAGATGTAAGTATTCAAGCCCAAATAAATGCTATTTCAATAAAAAACAAAATAAATAGAATAACATATGTATTTTTTCTTTTTATCTCAGGAATTTTATAATTTTAAACTTAATAGAGATTAAATTTAAATTTTAAAATGGGTAGTTTTTAATTTTAATTTCCAATTTTATCGTATAATTTAATACTTATTAGTTAGAATAAATTCTATTTCAGTATAACCCCAACTTTTAAGCATTTAAGTTTTTTGAATTCTCGTATACTTGTATTTTGATTGGTCATTCCAGCTTATGTAACAGCGTTTCCCCTTACGAGGTGAGGTTAATTTGAACTTTTTCAAACCTTTATTCTACATTCAACATCATCACTTGATAAGACACCAGATGCGTTGAAACAAAATGGCTATTTTTGTTGTGATTTTATAACATATTTATGTTATAATTTTGAAATAAATAATTATATATATATATATATATATATATATATATATATATATATATATATATATATATGTGCGTGTGTGTGTGTATATATATATATATATATATATATATATATATATATTAATGAATATCAAACACTTAAAATAGCATAAGTAATAATCTTTATTTCATGAAAGCTATAAAAATAGCTTTCAATCTTTCAGACCTGCAAACCAAAAGGTTCTCCTTGGATCTTTATACTGTTGAAAATTCAATACGAATTAATTTATTATTAAGAATTTTTTTATCTTTCTACATTATTTTTATAGATACAAATATTTAAGTAAATGCTCTGTTTTTTTTAATAAAAAGAATTAACGACATTTACTGGCCCGAATGCCCGAGAAATCTTCATAGAAAATATGTGTCCTTCGACAGGAATCAAACCTGTATCCTATACGCAGCCGACATATGGCCTGATGTGCTTTTACCGATTGAGCCACAGAGGAGTGTTTCGGTTAGCCAGGTCGATTTTACTGTATTTAAACTACAATTCTCCATGATTTTCTCTCGTACATTCATATCTGCTGGATGCGATTCCAAATGTAAACAAATGACGTCAGACATTATGAAATCGACAAAGTCCGACAATTATTTTAATGTCTAAAAATAATTTTCGAACTTTGTCCATTTCATAATATATATATGTGTGTGTGTGTGTGTGTGTGTGTGTGTGTGTGTAAAATCTTGTCACTTAGGTGATTTATGTTACCTTCAGCATCCTGACTCCAGAGTTTCGTAGGTGGACCTATTGTGACCGTTGAATTTTAAAACCAGGATCATGCATGAATATCACCGATCATCGCAAAAGCAATAATAGCAATATTCGGTATACGAAATAGTAGAACAAAAAAGATTTACACTATTTACATTATTCGGACTATTGTCCTCATCTTTGTCGTCTCAAAGACACATGGCACAGTGGGTAAAGGCGTTAGTTAGATCCAGTGACATGACCCAAAGTGTGTGAGTTCAATACCCGGTTAAGGCAGTGGAGAACTTGGAGAGGGGAATTAACAGGAGATAACTGACAACTAACATCCATTAGACATGGCACGTGGAACTATAACAGTCTACCCCATTGAGCGAAATAAAGGGTTCAGTTCGATATTCCAACCACCTGAAGAAGGCCGGAGCGTACAACGAGCGAAACGTAATAAATATAGCGACAAAGATGAGGACAATAGTCCGAATAATGTAAATAGTGTACATATCTCATCTCAGAAATATAAACAGATAAAAAAGATTTACTTGAAGTGGACTGATTTTTAAAAAAACAAACAAATAAACGTGCATTTTCTGGTCTTTGGGTCTTCTGATCTGATAAGGTAATTTGATATATCCCCCCCCCACATTAGTCTTTTTCGTGTGTTTGTTAAAAATGATTACAAACCCCTAAAAACATAAACAAATAAGTTTTTCGTTTCTCAAAAAAGAAATAAAAAGAACAATCAGATTTAAAAAATATGAAAATCTTTTCTGTATCAGTTTTCTGCCCTTTCTTTTCTTTTCTTTTTCTTTTTTAAACTTCTGCCTCTCTCTCTCTCTCTCTCTCTCTCTCTCTCTCTCTCTCTTCTTTCTCCTCACCTTCTCTCATTTTCTTTCTTTTTTTCGTTTCCTTCATATTTTTCACTTTCAACACCTTGATGCTTAATAAGCCAAATGGTTCTTTTTTGTATCAATTCACCCCAGGTAAGGCGATAATGCCACTAAGACGCAAGGGCCTACTGGGATTAAAAGATAATGAAAAGACTTTAGACGGAACAGGAAATCCAATTCTAAACAGAGAACACGGGATAAACCTTCACGCCTGTTCAAATGACCGGGGAGGTGTATGAACCGGACGATAGACGAACTTATGTACATTCTCCTTCCCCGTGTTTGGAATAATATGAAATAATTAGAAAAAGATTGTAATAAATCAATTAATGAAGTAGAGGCGAGAATACTTATCTAGAAAAACAGCATTCAAAATGGTAGCTTTTACTTGAGCTTGAACACCGGCCACTAGAACTATTTCAGCAGCGAGTCAAACCATTTACAAATCTTTCTTTCCTTGTATTTTCTTAACTCCCTTTTTCTCTCTTCCTTCTCTAATTTATTCTTTTCTCTCTTTTTACCCACTCTTTATATCTTTCCTACTTATCGCTTTTCTTTTGTTTGTTCTTGTATCTTTCTCTCTGTTCATATAACTTTTGTTTCTTTTTTTTTTTTACCTGACTTCATCCATTTTTCTGTTCGTTCGTTTTTTTTTTCTTTAAATCTTTCTTAATTTCTTTCTTTTTTTCTTTCTTCTTTCTTTCTTTTGTTTGTTTCTGTTTCTCTCTCTTTCTCTTTCTCTCTCTCTCTCTGCTCATATAACTTTTCTTTTTTACTTTAGTTCATTCATGCGTTCGTTTTTTCTTCCTTTAAATCTCTTAATATCTTTCTTTTTACTTTCTTTCTTATTTTTTCTTTTTCCTTCTTTTTCTTTCTTTCTTTTTCTTTCTCACTATGTTTTTTTTCCAACTGCGATCATTTTTCTTCCACTTCTTATCTTTCTTTCTTCGTATTTAAATCATTCTTTTCTTTTGTATACACCTCTTCCTTTTTCCTTTTTATTTCTCGTTCTTTCTTTTTTCTTTCTTTCACTTCCTTTTCCTTTATTCATGTCCATTTTTTTCGTTCTTTCTTTCTTTCACTTCCTTTTCTTTTCTTTATGCCCATTCTTTCTTTCTTTCTTTCACTTCCTTTTCTTTTCTTTATGCCCATTCTTTCTTTCTTTCTTTCTTTCTTTCTTTCTTTCTTTCTTTCTTTCTTTCTTAGTAATAATATTTCTTTCTCAATGTAATTTTTTTCGTCTGCGATCATTTGCATAAAATTATCACCTCTTTTTCCCTTCTTTATTTATTGTCCTTTCCTGTCTATCATCCTATATAGTAGTGAATGCTCGACAAACTCCTCGCAGATGAAGAGACTTGAAGCAACAGAAACGTTGCTCTTCAGAAGGATGCTGAGGATACCATGAACCGAACATGTAGTCAACGATGTAGTTTTAAAGAAAATGTAAATAAAAAAGGACAATTATACTTACCATCAGAAAGAGGCAGTTAAAATTTCTAGGGCACATAATGAAGAAAGAGGGCTTGGAAAATTTGATCCTCACAGGACAGATTGAAGGCGGGAGAAAGACAAGAGAACAACGTATGACCTATCTATCGAGTTTAAGTAAATGGGTGACGGAACAAGCTTTAGGAGAGATAACAAAAGACAAAATGTATTAAGAGCTACAAATGAGAAGAAATTGTGGAGAGCCATGATCGCCAACATCCAGAAGGGACCCGGCACAAAGAAGTAGAAGAAGAATAAAAAGAACAAGAATTTCTCAATTTTAAATTAATCCTTTCTTTTTTCTTTTTCCTACTCCTCGTTTATTTTCTTCTTTCTTTTTGGCTTTAAACCTCGCACAATAAATTGAACACGCCATTTTTCTCTTCTATGTCTTTACTCTCTCTCTTTCTTTCTTTACGTGTAATCTTTGTCGTCCACCCACTCCCTGTTTTCACTCTATCTCTCATTCATTCTTTTCTCTTCTCTCTCGTAATTTCTTTTCTCTCTTTCTTACTCTTTTCTTTCTTTCATTATTTAGCAGCATTCACTTTTATCTGTCGTATAATTTTGTCGAATAATGTTGCCATTTTCCACTTTGTTTTTTTTCCCTCCCTTCCTTCCTTCCTTCCTTCCTTCCTTCCTTCCTAACCAGTCTTCTTTTTTATACTCACCTTTCTTCTCTCTCTCTCCCTTCCACTCTCCTTCTATCTCTCTCTCTCTCTCTTTCTTTTTGGTCCTTTCACACTTTCTCTTATTTGGTTTCGTCTATTTTCCTATCTATCCCTATTCTCTATCTTCCACAGTCTTCAGAGAGAGAGAGAGTCAGATATTTTCAGAAGTTATTAAGTTATGTATACAAGTTAGACTAAATGTTGAAAATATATTGCGACTTGGTCAATACCGGAAATTAATTGTTTGCGATAAATATTGGAGACACGATTATCTTCGCCCGGAATGTAATTGACTTGGGCTCAATTTTGGGAATATATATTGTATATTGACAAGAATGAAGACGGGAGATTGGGCAAAGAAGAGGGTGAGATTTTTTTAGCTGAACCGATTTCATCTTCTCCGCTTTAAACATGATCTTATAACTTTTATTGAATCAATGTGCAACGATAGCCTCTATGTCTTACTTTTTTCTTTATTAAGTAAATCCGAGGAGATGAATGTTGATTGATGAAGGCTATCAGCAGTGACTTAAGGTAGATCTTTGTTAAACCTGGTAAAAGGTCAAAATAATACAGCATTCTAGCAGAGAAAAAACTAAAAATCTTTTGATAAGAAGGTTTATTATAAAACCTTCCGAAAATACTCAAAACATCATTTATTAAATGAAGAGAACGACTAAAACCATAATTTTCTACGTAAGACTTTTATAAGAGACAGATCAGGCGGAAAATGGAGTACTGTTGCCGTATTCGGGTGGGGACTGCCCAGACCTCACTTTCCAATTCAAAAGCGTTTTCGAATCCTTCCTGCAGAAGAATTATTCCCCCTCCTCCAAACCTCTCTCTCACAGGCGAAACTTTCATTCCTTTATCTAGTGTTCGGGCGAACTGCGTCCCCTGGTTCCACCAGGCCTAATCTACACGGCTAGGACACACCGTGCCACTTACATATTCGCAAATCACCTACATTTCCCCAGTATTCCATCGGTAAGTAGCAAGTTCCACTCGAACAGCTTCTTCCCGCGAACCTCTGCCCTGTGGAACCGACAGCCAACATGATGTTTTCACCGATCACTACAATCTTAAGCTGTTCAAGTCTAGAGTTAACCGTTATATTCCTCTCCTATCCATATAACCTATCCAGAATCGTTAATGGCAAAATGAAAGATCGTTACGATAAGAAAACAGCTGAGCGGAAATTCAAGAAATGAGACGAAGTTCTAATTTTATTAGTCATGAATAACCATCCGCTTAAAGTTAAATTTCAAGGCCCATACAAAATTAGGAGAAAAATAAGCGAACTCAATTATGTAATGAATGCACCTGATCGCAAAGACACGAAGATGTCACATAAGCATGGCTGAAACGTACTTCAGAAGAATGAATGATAAACCCGTATTTCCTATCCATGAATCTTGTGAGGATAGACATCCTAGGAGAAAAAGGGAATTATACATAAGTCGAAATCCTTCACATAAACTTAAGAATTCTGATATATTAGACGATCACGATAGTAAATTAGGACATTTGACAAACACCGAAAAGGACGAGTTAGCTACCCTTATCTTGAATTATGAGTGATTATTACAGGAGTTCAGTTTAAAAATTGAACATATTATGGCGTGGAAAATAAATGTGCCAATGCCTTGTCTCGCATCTAAATTTATACTAATAGTGAAAAGAAAAAGGATTTAATATTTTTTTGAGTGTGTAGATGTTATATCCTTACGCCTAAACCACATTCATTTTACACTTAGCGAACCACGACTCTTTCCCTTTATCTAATAATATAATACACTAACCCTCTCTTTTTAAATCTGTAATAGTAGTTGCTGACTACAAGAACAATTAGGTCAGACAGGCCGCCGACCACAGTAAAATATTCGAGTGAAAGATAAAAATATATTCTCATACACGTGCAGAATCACGTGATCAAGTATGAACGTTGAGCGGGCAATATTAAAAGAAGTCAGTTGGGGCAACGAATCTAGAGGGAGTCGGATTAGCCATGAGAGCGTCATGCGAATGGATTCAGCGAACTGAAGAGAAGGAATGTCATCTCCAACTCACCGAAACTCCCAGTCCAGTCCAAAATGAATTGGAAACCGAGTCTTGTGCGAGTAACATCGCTTTTTACATGTTACCGTCAAGTAAAGAAAATCACACAATGAAGGCAAGATCCAATTCAACTCATCATAACCATGCTGCGTATACCAAATGCCCGGGTGAATTAATAAGTATGATAATCACCCAAGACAAGCATGTGTGACCCACTCAATTGGACAGCGCCAAATCTTCCTACCTTGAATGATGAATTCTACATTGCTGAATGCATGAAGAAGAGAGTGAACGGTAAGCTCTTGGGGTCAAGACTCATAACATTGAAGAAAGATAATATACCAAAAGATATCACTGCTCTAGCGAAAAGAACTGAAAGTAAAATAAATCAAAGAGATATATAAAACGAAAGAAAGCAAGAAAGAGAAAAAGGAAAAGAGAAACCCCTATTTTATTTCAGGTAAATAGTCAAAGCTAAATGAATTTTGACCTTCCAGCTCAGTCATATAATCTATCCATCTTTCCATACAGAAATGTACAGCACACACTTTTCCACACACTCCTTTGCATTAATGTTTTCATGTAACGCCTCGTTAGAATTAAATCTTGTTAATTTGTATATTGACGTTTATTGTTCGTTATCGTTGGTTGTTCTTTCTCAATCGTGTATTTGAACCTGTGGAGAATCCTTTCCACTACTTAGTGTTAAACTTTGCCATATCCTTTGACAACAAGCTGCTTTTTTATCATTTTTTTTTAATTTTATGCCGCGGTAATTGTCCGTAACTCATATCAATCCCTCAAATTCAGCCCCGTCATTCGCACACTCGCCTTTACCTGCAAAACATTTACTATTACTATTTATTAAAAAATAAAATATAATTAATGTATTATAATACAGATAATGAAAATAAAAATACTAAAAACGATTTTAGTGAGCTAAATGAATTCTAGAATCATTATTATAATACCGGTAACACTGCTATATTACTTACTGTATACTTACTTTTGAAACCCTTTGTATTTCTCTTTTCTTAGCCTACACAGATCCGTTTAGTGCTTGCCTTCATTGTTTTGTGTGGGTCATATTTGGTTTGTAGGCACTGTTCAGACACCATAACGTTTTGGATGACACGCGCAAACACACACACATCTATCTATCTATCTATCTATCTATCTATCTATCTATCTATCTATCTATAGATAGATAGATAGATAGATAGATAGATAGATAGATAGATAGATAGAAAAAAACATAATAGACATTCGTTGCCTGTTATATTTAATAATATATGCTTGAATAATGATCTGCTGCCCCAATACAATCTATCTATCTATCTATCTATCTATCTATCTATCTATCTATCTATCTATAGAGATAGATAGATAGATAGATAGATAGAT
Source organism: Acanthosepion pharaonis (assembly GCA_903632075.3). NCBI lineage: Eukaryota > Metazoa > Mollusca > Cephalopoda > Sepiida > Sepiidae > Acanthosepion > Acanthosepion pharaonis. The sequence continues at coordinate 406,867 of CAHIKZ030000314.1, read as the reverse complement.
AGATAGATAGATAGATAGATAGATAGATAGATAGATATAGTGTATTGGGGCAGCAGATCATTAAGATATATTATTAAATATAACAGGCAACGAATGTCTATTATGTTTGTTCATGAGCCGTTCTAGATCATGATCAAACATAATGGACATTTATTGTCTGTTATATTTAACAATATATGCTTGAGTATATATATATATATATATATATATATATATATATATATAGAGAGAGAGAGAGAGAGAGAGAGAGAGAGAAAGAGAGGGAGAGAGTAAACGATCAGAGCATATATACAAATTCAGACACAAAAACAAATTCCTGTTACGTTACTTGCAACCACATCACGTCACGGCTCCAAAGACTAAACTACTAATAACCAATAATTTCTTCTATCGTTCTTACTAATACTCATAGTTGACCATTTTCTTCTTCTTCTTCTTCTTCTTCTTCTTCTTATTATTATTATTATTATTATTATTATTATTATTATTTGACTTTGTAACATCCCTTCCACACCCTGTTCTACCATCGATTCGCATAAGTTCGTCACATTCATTTACCTACTACCCCCTGTCCCTTTTTTCTTTGATATATCCTCTTTGGGTCAAATTTTCCACGCCCTCCTTCCACATTATTTCATGTGTCGCCTTCTGAATAACCTGAAGGCAGGGGTATAAGACAGTTTCCATGTGCAAAATCTAAACAAGTTAAACCGACTGATAAGCTAAATTCAACTGAAATTATTTTAAGGAACCCAGACTATAACCTATTTCTATGGCAAGAAAGAGTAATATGTTTAAATTCTTCGAATCCAATACTGTTGCGAAAATAATAATCCTGGCTATTTACTTATGGAGACAATAATTACACATTCAAACTAATCGAATAGAATATGATTTTCGCTCAGTTGTCTTACCGCAAACGTTTGTACTTATGTATTCGACCGATGGAAAAGAGTTTTTATTTACTGTCAGAACTCGGCTAATTTTCTTTCGATTATGTAACAAAAAAGACAACCCAAACTAAGACACTATCCGAACGAGAAGATAGACATTTAAATACCCAACCATCTAGATGCACATGCCTGTGAGTGTACCTCTGTGCGTGTGTGTAAATGTGTGCCATACACCCCAACTTTTTTCCCCGCCCAATCGTTTGTCAGCCATTAATTTTACTTCTTCCCCAGATGTCTCAAGTTGTTGTTTTGGTTTACGATGTTACCTCGAAATTAATGCGCACATTATTTTATAGCTATTTTGGTCTGGAAAAGAAGCAGATGTCGGCAGTGGAGCTTATTTAAACCCCAACAACCTAATATGCAGACAACGGAGATAAAAAGAAGAACATAAAAACCCTGGTTTTAACGGCAGAAGCAAACCGAGATTATTCATTTCATGCAATCGAATCAAGTTTTATTTTATTTTTTAAAGAAAAAAAAAACACAGCGAGTATCGTTCCTTAAGAAAGAAAATAAACATCATGAATATAACGCTGGACTCAGAACTTTCTTACGCCCAATGTTCTAATTGGATCTAATTTTGCTTCTATAAATTAGGGTTATTGAAAAACAAAAGAAAGCCCTGAGAGAACTTGTAAAATCGTGATGAATGATATATAAACAATTAAATTAAATTTCTTCTGCCACTTTTCAATAACCTTAAGTTAATTTTAGTTTTCTAGACACGATTTCAAATCTTGTGTTATCAGTCAACCCAGAATGACCAAATTTGCCATTAGGTAAACCAGACGAAAGAAAAAAAAAAAAACAAACAAACTCTAGAAATCTGAAAGTGGGGTGGCCAACTTGGGGGCCTAGATTTTTCTATGGAGGAGGAAACAAATTCAGGCAGCCTCTTTATTTTTATACTACATCACTATCGTATACACAACTTAAGAATGAGTATATTACTTCACTAAATTAAACAGAATAACTTTCCATTCATAGTAGTGGAGTTCTAATCTATTCTTGCCTTCTTTTCCACTCTCAAGCTGTTGGACCACAAGAGAGGGGTTAACTTCAAAACAAAATCAAACGGTTAATACTAACGTCAATAGTAACAGAACAGTTTAATTTGTCTGCTCTGATTTGTTTTCTCTACAAAACTTTTAAAAAGTGGGGGGGAGAGGTCAGCCGAAATTGTCGGGGGGGTAGAATCGCCACTGAGTTTTGGTAAGATGTTATTTGATATCTTTTGAAGGAAGCGTCAAATTTGATATCATTTGAAGGAAACGTTAAATCTTACTGTAATCAGCTGGTTTTAACAATACGGTAAGCGCGTGGATTAAATATATTAACCACCATTTTTAATCTCTATGGCCTGAAGATCAAAGACAAAAAAAACACTAAGGAACTATATTCATACGGGCCTCCCTTTAACGGATATCGGAAGCAACGGACAAAATCTGAAACAGCCGTCTCAGTTTGTAAATACCGCTCGCTTGCGGTGGACCGAGTTGTGGCAACCCTGGATAGAAAACAAAAAATATCAGAAATTTGCCAGAGATTTTTTCTTAAATGTTCTATATGAAGATGACCATTGTACCAAAGATTATTGGATACGTTGCAAACACCCCAAATATCCTTGCAAACAGTCTGGATGAGTGAATTAATGCATCGACCAAAAGGCCACATAAACACCTTTGAAATTGTCAAGGATGAAAAATATGCACTGTTTCACAACGCTAATGTCATTTTTATTTTTATATATTTTTATAAATAATTTCGAAGAGAGAAAGATTGAAGCGGGTAGGTAGGTGAACTTTTATTTACTGATTTATTTCTTTTAATTGCAACTGTCACAAGAAAATTACTTTAATTTTTAGGAAGAAAAAATCCCAAATAATATACAAAACTAACCTGGCCGCTCGTCTTGAAATGCGCCTCCAATCGGTTATTAATTGGGGCAAAAATTGGCTGGTCAACATTAACGCCTCAAAAACTAAACTACTCTTTATTAATCACCATAGACATCCTTCCCCCCACCCCATTAGAATGTCTGATAGTCAACTTCTTGAGAGCAACTCTCTGCGTCTGCTCGGTCTCACGTTGACTGCTGACCTGAGATGGTACAAATACATTGAGTCAATTGCTTCGTCCACCGCGAGGAAAGTTGGCTCTCTATGCTGCGCCAGGAAATTTTTCTCCCCGGAATCGATACTTCAAATATACAAATCAACCATTCGCCCTTGCATGGAGTATTGCTGCCATATATAGTCTGGGGCACCTTCTGTTTACCTTGGAGTTCTTGACAAGATCCAGAGACGGATATGTAATCTAATTGGCCCTGATCTGGCGTCTCGTCTGCAGTCACTCTCTCACAGACGCGCCGTCGCCTCTCTCTGCCTTTTCTACAAATACTTTCATGGTAATTGCTCCGATGAGCTGCTTTCACTGGTTCCCAGATTTCATGATTTCAAGCGCCCTACGAGGCTGGCATCCCGCTCTCACTCTTTCACTGTAGAAACTTTTAAATGTAGTCGTCTCTTCTACTCCAATAGCTTCATACCTCGCACCTCTCGCCTGTGGAACACCCTTCCCTATTACTGTTCCCCTGAGAGCTATAATCTCCAGCTATTCAAATGTAATGTCAATCGACATCTCCAGTCACCTTGATCTATCCACTATCCTTCTCCTCATCCTTTCTTCTATCACTCCTATCTGCTCTCGCTCCAAATCTTCTGCAACCCCCTGCATCCTAGTGGCTTCCCGCCTTGCTCGGGGTGTAATGCTTAAAAAAAAATTATCACTGCCCATTGACTATGGCAATACAAACCGGCTGGAATCTGAGAAAGACTAAACCATAATGTGAGCTTATGGTGGTTCATCTGAAGTACATGCAGTGATACCTATCCATGCCCGTAATGGCATTGCAAATACCCCGATATTATGTGACTGTTCACTAGAGCCGCCTCTGTGAGCGCCTACCAAAGAGTTTAGTGTCATTGCTATTCATTGTGATACAGAAACCAGAAAATTGTCATACAGTGCAATGAGGTAACCATAAAATGAAAAGACGCAGCCACTGATCAACCAGAACTCCAAAAAGTTAAGACAATTAACACATTAACGTCATGGAAAAAAAGGAACGGGTAAACTATATCATAAACAGAAAACAATAGATAAACCTGTTAAATAAAAATGGAAGGAGTGCGAACCGGACGATAGGTGAACTTATTAAAAATATTAACTTGAAAAGTTTTAGATAACAAATTTTTGTCTGAGTGCTTTTATAAAGAATTAATGATGTTTTTATTTTGCAATCTGACATATTTTTAATACTTCAAAGGGTATTTTTTTTAGTGTATAATCGTATTTGAGTAGACGCTTCGTTTTTATTTTAAACAGTATTCGTTTCGTCTACCGGCTTGCGTACTCGAGAAAAATAAATAAAGTTTATTTTATTATGACGAACTTTTCGTTATGATACGTAGACTTTATAAATTTAAGTACAAGATTGGCAGCAAAGTCTCATCATTTTAAAGTTGAAATGTCTATCGCAATCCGTGACTTTTCAGGGTCGTAGGGACACCATATATACTGCAACCGCCCGCATTAGAAGTGGTGTTTCATGGACAAGATAGACTGAGTTTTCTTCTTCTAGACCGGTTGCCATCCAAGGCTATAGAACCCAGTCTGAAGGGAAAAGTTGGGGATTCAAGTGATCCGACTGGAATTCGAACTCGGCTCTCCGATTCCTCAATCCAAACCTCTATCCATTACTCCACCGTACCTCCCTAAATGGTTATATGTAACTTTAAGTTCTATGTTAACAGTTTCTTCAATCTTCCTTCTTGCTTGTGGAACTTTCCTCCGGATTCTTGCGTCCCAATCAACTTTAATCTTCAAAATTTTAAATGTCAATCGTAATCTTCTGTCTTCCTTATTCTTGTTCTTTTATTGTCCTTTCCCCTTAATAGTAGTTTTTTTTTCTCATATTCTCTAAAAAAGAATTCCACAGTCTTAGTGGCTTATTTGCCTTGCTTGTGGTGAAATGATTTCTTTTTTAATTTTCTCGAGTACGCAGAACGGGAGACGAAATAAATAGTGTTTAAAATAAAAACAAAGTGTCTAGTAAAACTTGATTGCATTCAGATAATATTACTGTTGATGCCGACAATGCTTGTAAGGAAACTATTTGCTGTGATTTGATTCCAGGTGAAAGTCTCAGACATGATAAATATAAAATATCGGAAATAATAACTGAAGAATCCAAGGGAAATCGACAAGTAACGAACAAGTAACCTTCTTATCCTCTTCTCGTTCACATATCAATTGTATCTTCTCATTCTCTTCATTATCCCTTCCAACCACTGTTGCCTGTCAATATTTTCAGCTAAATGTTATGATAATGGCAATATTAGTTTTTTTTATATATATAAGGTTTTGACTGACTGATTTGCTTTGTTTAACGGCATATCAACTCCTTATGGATCATTTAATGTCGAAAAATAATTCTCTTGTGAGCTTTGAAGTAATACAAATATAATAGATGTTTAAATAAATTTTATGGTACAAAATCTAACGATAGTTAGGAATAAGCAAAATTTATTTGGCATTATAAAAAGCTAAAAAACAACCGGTTTCGTCCCAGCCTTATCAAGTTCTATTGCAGAGAATGGAATAAATAGCAGGAATTGTGTCTTTGATTTTAGTGCGGGCCGTTTCTCGATTTTATCTAGGTCCCACTCCTCATATCACCTTAAGGTTCTAGAGTCCTTATATATCAGATCCCAGGGGGCTTCCCTCTGTAAACTGTTATTGGACTCTAGCTTTCTTGAAATTCATATTTTTTCCCTCCATTCGCTATCATTAATATTAATAAAATCTACATTTTTTTTTATATCCCAGAAATAAACCTGATAAGGCTGGGACGAAACCGGTTGCTTTTCAGTTTTTTAAAATTCCATATAAATTTTGCTTATGCCTAGCTATCGATAATACATGTTATTCTGCTTTCACAGTTGAATACATGGTAGATGATACTCAGCCTTTGTGCATGTAAATTTTTGTGTGAACATAATTGCTCGGAGACGGTGATATGTGTTTTGTTTTGAAGTTATATTTTGGAATACAGTTTGATTTCTTTAAGAAATTATAGGATATTATATAGATTAATGGATTAGGATATTATATGGATTAATGTCTTCAAAGAGTTCTTTTATGTTGGTTGTTTGCTTGATTTTGTTTAGCAGCATATCAACACCTTTATGGGTTATTCAATGCCAAAATCTGAATATTTTGAACACAATTTTATGCATTTAACTAAATATAGTTTGAATGCCTTCAATACTGATAAATAGTATTGTTGGTCATTTTGTTATAAAATGTTGATAATTCTACTATAAATTATATTGCTGGTCATTTTGCTTTAGAGTGCATTCTTGGTAATTTTACTATGCATATGTATTGTTCATTTTACTGTAAATATGTATTGTTGGTAATTTACTATAATTAGGCATTGATGGCAACTTCACCACAAATATGTATTTCTATACTTTCATAGTATTTTTTTTTTGGGGGGTTCTATTTGCTGGAACACTAATATGTGCTACCACCCCGTGTCATAGTAAATCTGTGAACAACAGCAATTTAGAGGTGTGGTTCCACGCTCCCCAAAGCCTCGAATCTCCCGATCCAAGGTCTTGCCACCAGATGTAGTTCATCATCATACCCAGGATTTCCCTATAAGGAAACATTCGGCATTTTGATTCTGATATTATTTTCTCTTCGAGTAACGAGTGTTGTCCATCATAGTTGTCACTGATGATGGCAGTCAAGTGATGTGGTTTCTATTATTTGGTACATTTCTTTGTTTGTGATTGTGTAGCGCCAATCCCCGAAGTCTGAAGAGGGATGGTCCTCGCTATGACCTACAAGCTTCATTCGCTTGAATCTATTTTTAATCACAACTTCCTACCTTTTGAGGCTCTTATCAATGTTTTTTTTCTTTTTATTATCACTCCTCCTTTGTTCTGTCATCCATTTTCACAAGCCCATTACGTATGTTACTCTGTGTTTCTCTCAGATCCTCTTGGCTTCACTATGTCTTGTCAGGATCATATTTGGTTTGTTGGCACTGTTCAGTTTCCATAAATTTTTGGATGGCAAAATATATATATATATATATATATATATATATATATATATATATATATATATATGTGTGTGTGTGTGTGTATTCTTGGTAAGATAAAAGAGTTTTCGGGACCGGAGAAGAAGTCTCTTTCTCTTACATCCGGGTCGGGTCTAATTTATATACATTAACACAGGCTCTAATTTGGGACCAGAGAAAATCTCTCTTATATCCGGGTTTCTCTTATATCCAGGTCTCTTATATCGGGGTTACACTGTATATATATATATATGATAAAATTATTGTTTTGAAGTATGCCGTATTATTGTGTAAAAGTTTTCCATAGGATAGGACTTATGTAAATAGAAATGCGGACACTCAGCGAGATGTGACACATTGAGAGGAAGAGAGAGGGAGAAAGAGAAAGGGATATATAGAGAAGAAAGACTTCTAAACAAAACGTTCGGAGCATCTATACAGATACAGACACGAAAACAAATTCTTCTAACGACGTTTCCTCCACCCACATCATGACTCCAAAGACTAAACTACTAATAACCAATAATTTTTAATGTTGGTCTGGTTTTTCTTCTGTCATTGGTACACTTACTAATATTGACCATTTTATTTCTTCTCCTTTTATGTTTCATATTACATGGCTCTCCACGTATATTTTTTATAATTTTATGCAATTTTTAAATATGATTTGCACCACGCCGACATACTGTCAAAATATACTTAAACCTTGTTAAACTGGTTTCTTTTTTATTTTTCTTTAAATCATGGTCCTTTCTAAGTATTGCAATATATTGGAACAGTTACTTCAATCATCATGTTTAACAACAACAACAACAATAATAATAACAATAATAATAATAATAATAATATATTTTTTTTTTTTTTTTTTGTCAGTGGTAAGTATAATGATGCCATTTCTAACCTTAGGTCGCTGGGCAGGACCCGGAAAGAAATGTGTAAACGCCAGAAATCAAAGAAAATAATAATAATAATAATAATAATAATAATAATAATAAACTAAGGCTAATAAAGACGCAAGATTTATCGACAGTAATTTAAACCGATTTTTTTTTTTTTTTTTTTTATACAGTTCTGGGGAAAAATATGTGAACAACGAAGAAATTGTTGCGCAAGTCAATGAAAATAAACGAACAGACATGGGCGGGAATCACAGAAGATTTCTAACCTTAGGTCCCTTCTGGGCGGAACCCGGAAAGAAATGTTAAACGCCATGACCAAAGGAGTTACCTTTCTTCTAATCAAATATTCCGAAAACTATAAAATTAATGAACAACATAAAACTAATAATAATAATATAACAACAAAAAGGGTGCAAACGAGGTTGCTACGGAGTGGAGATTAAAAAAAAAATCGATTTAAGAAAAGAAAATCTTAAAGAAAAGACACAGTCAAACAATGTTTGACAATATTCAAAAAACCTATAAGTCTGGCGAAATAAACATCAATATTTCGACAGTAGGTCTGTCCATCTATTTTACTTCAGGTTATGTTTTAAATAAATTTATTTTTCCAAGTACAGAAATATTTAAAAAAGGTGTAAGTTTTAAAATCTCACAAAAAATTATAAGTCTTATAAGTTTAAAAACTATTGAAAACGCAGTAGTTGTAATCAACGTCTCAAAACATCAGACAAATGGAATGAAACGCCGCCAGCGTGAAGGCATGCAACTGAAACGTATTTCATATGATAGCAATCTTTTTACATTTAGCTCATAAAGCCCTTGAACAGATGAAACAACGCTGGCAAAGACAACCTTGGAATTTTTACTCATCGTAAATTGGATTAGTTCTAAGAGGAAATTAATCAAACAGCTTAGTATACTTTTTTTATGGAACTCTCCTGTCATCCTGTTCATTCCTCAAGGGAAATTAGTAATTTGCATACATACAGTAACTATCCTCAACTCCGAAATTCACCAAGGTAGATTTTGAATATTTTTTTTTAATTTTTTTTTTTTTTTTTTTTGTGAAAAATGACGACGCCATTTCTAACCTTAGGTCCTCAAGGAACCCGGGAAAGAAATGTAAACCTTAAATAATAATGTTTGTCGAATTTACAGTCGTTTCTTTTAAATTTATTTTTCAAGTACAGAAAATATAAAAAAATCTACAAAAATTATAAGCTTTTATTGAGAAAACGGTTTGAATCAACGTCTCAAAACGAATATTGAAACGTTGTATTTGCTCATCTTGAATTTTTCCGTAAATTGATTAGTTCCTAAGAGGAATTAATCAAACAGCTTAGTATACTTTTTTTTATGGAACTCTCCTGTCATCCTGTTCATTCCTCGGGGCGGGAAATTAGTAATTTGCATACGTAACTATCCTCATGCGTTTTAAGAGTCACAAGGTCGGTAGATTTTGAATATTTTTTTTTCAAAATGTGCACCTTAAATATGTTTGTCGAATTTACAGTCGTTTCTACGGCAAGCTCGGTTGATGTCATATTGTTGTATTTGACATCATACCTGGGCAACACACATAAATCAAATCATGTTTGGTACATTGGGCATACCAAACATGACTTGATTTTTTTTCTTTTCTTAAATCGCGTTCTTCTCTTAACCGTTGAAAAATATTGGAAGAATTACGTCAATCAATTGGTTTAATAATAATAATAATAATAATAATAATAATCGAAGGGATGGCAGATAAATGACTTAATCGATGAATTTGAATATCGGAGAAAGAATCAAAATCATGCAGACGACACCATTACTGAAAGCAGTTCGAATAAGGAAAACGACAGCCTATTGCGAAGACATGCTGCCACTTAATTTAGGTGTAAGCCATCAATATGTTAGTATTGAATATGCAAAATACTAAAAATAACCTAAAATGTTCTGGCTGTCAAAAGGAAAAAAATAACGTTAGGAGTTATTTGTCGGATCCAAACACTTCGTTATGAATGGATCTCCCCTTCGAGAAGGCACGGTGCCTTGAGAGAGTATTAGGCCTCAAACTCACGCCCTACCTCAAGTGGAACTCTTATATACGATCCATCGCTAAAGATGCAGGTAAAATGATCGGCTCCATGTAACGATCCAGTAAGTACCTGACTCCTCATAATATCCTCTACCTTTACAAGAGCCAGATTAGGCTAAAAATGCAGTACTGTGGCCACATTTGGTCGGGAGCTGCCCGTCCTCACTTTCCAGTCCTGATAGAGTTCAAAAGTGTCTCCGAGTCCTTTTGCGTGACAAATTATTTTCGACCCTCCAACCTCTCTCTCAAAGAAGGGAATTGGCAGACCTCTCACTGCTCTATCGCTTATTCCATGGAAAGTGCTCAGATGAACTACATTCCTTGGTTCCGATAGGTCTAACCATCATGGCTAGAACCCATCGTACGACTTACATATTAACAAACCACCGACATTCCCTTCGTATTCCATAGCGAGAAGTAAGTTCTGCTCAAAAAGCTTCTTCCCGCGAACCCCTGCTCTGTGGAACAGACACCCAACAGGATGTTGTCCCGATCACTACAATCTGAACTTGTTCAAATCTACAGTTAACTGTTACCTTCCCCCTCTTATGCATAAAAACTACCCCTTCTACCTTGAGTGCCCCCACCCCCACTGCGGCTTGTACAGGATTATCTTTACTGTAAAGAAAAAAATGTTAAAAGCAGCCGAGACAAAAATTAAAAGTATTAATATATGATTTAATCGCGGAACGTCGAAGAACCTGGGAGAATATCGCCTTTGAATTTAATAACATTTGCCTAGAATTCAGAGAAATCATGTAGGTGATTGGCAACTCTTATTGCCAAGGACGTTATTAATATTATATTTTGTTTTGCTTCTGTAGTGTATTATGTTAAATATAGAAACGGTAATAGATGGCTCCAACGGTAATAAATGGCTCCATCAGTAATAGATGGCTCTATCGGTGATAAATGGCTCCAACTGTAATAGATGGCGCCATATGTGATAGACGGCTTCAGCAGTAATAAATGGCTCCATTGGTGATAAATGGCTCCAACTGTAATAGATGGCTCCATCTGTGATAGATGGCTTCAGCGGTAATAAATGGCTCCATTGGTGATAAGTGGCTCCAACGGTAATAGATGGCTCCAACTGTAATAGATGGCTCCATCTGTCATAAATGGCTTCAGCGGTAATAAATGGTTCCATCGGTGATAAATGACTCCAACGGTAATAAATAGCTCCATCTGTGATAAAGGGCTTCAACGGTAATAGATGGCTCCATCGATAATAAAAAAAAACGATTAAAATCAGCCCCTCTTTTAAGACCGCCGCCAGAATGTCAAAAAGGAATTTCCCGCTGCACTGATCGTTGTTTTGGCAAACGTGGGGCAAAGATGAATGATTAAACCTCGACAAGACCAGAAGGAGCAGATTGAACATATGCTTTAGAAACAATTGAACATGGAGTATTTTGCGTTAAAAAGTTTCGTTTTAGAAAAATATGATATTGATGAGAAAGAAAAAATTATTTCTGCACAGTGAACATAGATGCGTACGGCGATATCACATCGAGGCATCGATTCTCTTCCGATCAACGAAGTAAATCTGGTCAGTACTCAACTTAGGAATACCTACGTGTCAGGCCAAGTAAGTTGGCTATAGATATAATCTCGCTCCTTATACTAACAGAAGGCCTCTATATACTGAGGTGCTTCTGGATTGACAGATAGCAGGACCTACCTGGAGATGACTTAGTGATTAAGTGAAAGTAGATACGGACATGCAAATAGGTTTTGTTTACGTGTTTTACATGTTTGTTTTTGTTTACATGTCTGATACAAGGAGAACACTTAATAATTGGAGGGTCAAATTTTTCTCAATATGCAACAAACGAAGGGATTTTAATAAAAGTTGGGATCGGAAAGTCATTTAAAGAATCAAAAATTTAGAATTTGATTAAAGAAAGGTTTATTCAGAACCACTACTGCAATATCCAACGTCGTTCTGTGGACTTCTTGCACTTTCTCATAAGACTATAGCTCTCAAAGAATCCCTGATACTACTTAACTACATATAACTCACATATAAATCGAAATTACATTCGTGTACCATCAGCTTAGTAGAGAGTACAAGAAATCTTCTGGACAAGGTAGCTATCAAACCGAAATAAAATAAAACTTGTTTACAGTGGCGTAGCTAGGGGGGAGAGGGGGCGGACCGCCCCGGGTGCCAGCACAGGAGGGGTGACACAATGTCACCCCCAACAAATTTTTTCAACCAGGCTAAGGTGCCAAAAATAGTCTGAAAACAGCGGTGGAAACATGGTTTCCCAGGCGAGCATATGACTCCCCAGAAATAATTTATGACCCCCCAGTTTTGTCCCCCCAATTTTTGAAATTTTCTAATAAATTGTCGGGAAATTTGTGAGTAGGAAAAATAGCAATGTTTTCAGCTTTTGATTTGCACTGATTATTTTGTGGTATTGGATTTTGTCTTGGATCATACATGTAAACAGTAACGTACCGGTCAATAGAGTAAAGTAGAGGTAGAGCATGTATGAAAATTTAGCTACAGCTAACCATTCAGCATAGGGTGAATCGGGGTCTTTGGGGTGACATTTGAGCGGACCGCTCCGGGTGACGTTTACTCTAGCTACGCCACTGCTTGTTTATACAACTTATTCAAACAGAAAATGTTTTAAATGTCTTCTTTATAATATTCCCTTCTTGTTACTCCAGTATGACGTTTAAAAGACATGAGACATTAAAAAAAAAGTTTAACAAAGAATGGCGCGTAAATTATAAAAAAATCGACGTAGTATAATGGTTAGCAAGCTTGATCGATCAGTTCCAACTGGGTAATGAGCTCGATCATCACAGGGTCCTCCACATTTTCGGCTTTGTGCCACATCTACGCTACGCTTGGGAAATAATTTAGGGCACTTTGATGTAGTATAATGGTTACCAAGCTTGTTTCGACTAATAACGACTGAGTAGTGAGCTCGATCCTCACAGGGTGCGCCACTCTTTCGGCCTTGTGCCACAACTAAGCTACGCTTAAGAAATCACCATAAAAGCGTGCAAGGAGAAATTTGAGACAAATATTATTACTGTTTCTTGTCTGAACTTTGGGGAGAAAAATGTGAAATTAATAAACAGGGAGGGGCGATTCTCCCACATCAAAAAAGAACGTCCCTACCTCTATTAGTTGCCTAAGAGCAGCTGTCCTGCTCTTCAAACACATTCATTAAAGCTATAAATTATTTTTAGATTGTAAGATTTTTTTTTGAGATAATAATGTTTTAGTGATAAAAGTCTTACTAATTAACCCATAGATTGGGAAGAAGAAGTGGATTCATTGTTTTCCCACGGGTATTTACGCGTAAGTGAATATAACGGTCACCAAACTGTCTTCTATCTAGGTACTGACCAAGCGCGTTGCTTAACTTCGGTGATCGTACGGGAACCTGAGTTTCAACGTGATATGGCCGTAAGCCTACAAAGTTGTAAGAAACAGGAAAATTTCGTTTGAAACAAAGAAAAATATGTTAAACTGCTACGTAAGATCAACTTTCCTACAGCGTGCGATGGGTAAATTGTCGCCGTTTTAAATTTTTAATTTCGCTCATGCGCGTCATTTCGATTTTGTCGACTGCACAGTATAATAGAGTCAGTTGGGCACCGTCTATGAAGAAAATAACACCATAATGCAATACACTTTGCCAGAAATTGGAAACTACATGTTGTACTGCTTGGCATTCGCGCCGAAAGCTCCAATACGAACATTTAAGAGTGTTTGGGTGTCAATCTGAGGACAGCGCAGAGGATTCGTAAAGAGTTGGATGATATATCCTGTCAACATTATTTGGAGTGATTACAAGTGATGGCAACATTATGCCTTCATTCACCTTCCCACGGGGCCTCAGATTTAACACGGAGGCTTACATCAAGTGTCCTGAGAAGTTTGTGCTGCCCTGGGTCAAGAGGGCGGCTGCTGGAAGATTTTATGCCTGGGAAGAGGATTCTGCACCATGCCACACAAACAGAAGAATCTAGTCGTGTCTGTCAAACAATTTCTGCGACATCACCCCTTACATCTGGCCACCTAACTCCACAAACTGTAAACACTAAACATAAACGGAAGACAACGATTATGGCACATTTACCAACTTAAACAAGGAGACCGTCCACAAGAGTTGCAGAAAATTTCGAAGTCATCTGGAGGCCGTGGTTGAAGCCAATGGTGATTTTATTGAATAAATTTATTCTTGTATTTGGTAACATGCGATTCCAGTGCTATTTACGTTTTTGCGTAATTTAGACAACTATTTATTCATAGCACTCTATACATGGCTGCGAATGCTGGATAAATTCCACAAAGTAAAAAGGAGCCTTGATGCAACAGAGACGTGTGTCTACTGAAGGATACTGAGGATTCAATGGACAAAGCATGTAAGCAATGAGGAAGTTTTAAGGTAAGTGTAAACAAAAAGAAACTTAGAATCAGAAATAGACAATTGAAATTCCTGGGACACATAATGAGGAAAGAGGGCTTGGAGAATTTGACACTCCTAGAACATTGATTGTGAGAAGGACGGATGGAAACAGTGAGTAACATAACGAGCTTGTGTAAATGGATGACAGAACAGGAACTGGGGTGGGGGTACTAAGAGGAAACGACGTTCCTAAGAGCTGGAAAGTAGTGGAGAGCCATGATTGCCGATGTTCTGAAGTGAGGTGTTGTATAAAAAAAGGGGATCGATTTCTAAACAACGATTCAGCTTAGCAAAGGTAAAACAAACGACTGACATCGACAGGTGGGCCTCAAGAAACATTTTTGTTGACCTTTCCAAAAAAGAAATAAAAAAGTGTCTTCCTCAGAAAGGTCGGTGACGACGATAAAATACCACAAAACATTTGAAAAGATGGGCACTCAGGAGAAAATGTCGAAATTACGAGGATAAATAGACAAGAAATGAAAGAAGAAACGAACGAAATTTAAGACCAGAAGTAGATTCTGCACACATACAGATGTAAAACAGTGACATATCAGATGGCATGTCGCAAGTCATGTAGTTAAAGCGAAGAGTAGTTGTTGGGTTGGGGGTGTGTTATTATTGCTTACTTGAGAGGAAGGAAGAGTTATTTGTGCTCATAAAACGTTTACAGGAGTCGGTAGGACCATTGATTTTGGTAAAGGAATCTATCTTAGGTTGAGCAGAAGTTTGTCTCGAGGAAAAATAGCCAGTCACATTTTTGTCCTCGGAATTTATCCCGATCGATCGAAGAATTCTCAGACAATCCTCCGCTTCCGCCCGAAACCTTCAGTCTCACCTCTTTACCATTCTTCTGAGTATATTTCAAGGGTGAACGCTATTTACTTGTTCCATTTTGCAAATGTAAAGCTTTAATATGAAAGAGCCTGGCTAATTTGGACATCGTAAGGTGAAAGAAGGCAAGGAGGAAATATTTCTTCTCGTTTCGTGTTGATTCATAATCTGGAGAAATGGCAGACGAAAATGGAGAGAGATGCGATGCGATTTGTGCTTCTCTTGCATTATCTGGGTCTGAAGTTGAGAAGAATTTCTTTGAGAATAAACGCTTTTGACACACGGAAGCAAAGATAAGAATGAAGAGAGAATTTAGGCGCTTTCGCGACATATCAAGGTCAGGTATACAGTAAAGGTAAGGCTAACTTCTACTTTGTGAAATTTTGTCTCCGAAAGTTTAGAGGCGCGTGCGCACGCGCACACACACACATTCTCACGGATTTTACCGAGATTAACATCTGCAACCAGATTCATTTAAATCGCAAATAAAAGTTGTTTTTTTTTCATAAAGAATAAAAACTGCAGTATGTTATTTCGTCCAATAGAGAGAGACGGAAATATTTTTATTTTTATTTTTATTTTTCATTTGTTAAAAATATTGTGATACAATAGACATTGCGACCATAACCAATTTTTTTTTCCAAAAAAATATTTTCAGATTTTTAAAAGTTAATGTCGAGATCAAGAAGATCTAAAAAAAAAAAATTAAAAAAAATAGAAAGTTAAATTACATTTGACAAAAGTTAATAGAGGGTACAGTTTTCTATGGAAATTTATTATAAATAGACCCCACCCCATACAGAAACCAAAATAATATACTCATACAATGGGATTTCTTAAAATTAAAAAAAATATTTTTTTTAACTTTGTGATCTGGGTGGCTTAAGCGATAATAATATATGGGAAAAAAGTACTCCTGATTGCAAATTTTAATTTTTTTAAAATATTTTTAAATTATAAGAAATCGCGTGGATTTATTTATTGATTGATTGATTTTTTACGGCTTATCAACCCTTTTTAAAGTCGAATTATATTTTGGATTTCAAAAACAATTATTTTTCTTTTGTGTGTGAATATTGCATAAACATTTTTTTTGCGATAACAGTGATTTTTTCCATGTTCACGTCCTATTAATTAACCCATAGCTGGGGGATAAGATATTGGTTAATAATTTTTCCAGCGGTACTTTCGCGTAACGAACGGGACTGAAATTCGATCTCAGTTATCCGATTTCGAATTCCGAGCAGCTAAATGGAGAAAACATGGGCGCATAATCTCGTATTTTCTTTTGACTTTCATTGGGGTTTAATTTACAAAGAATTTACTTAGTAAACTAGACCCCCTATTAACTTTTATAAAATGTAATCAAATCATATAATAATTATCAATATGTATATATTTATATAGTTTCGGTTTATTTATGTATATATTTCCTTTCTCATCTGTAGTTGAAAGGGAAATAAACTTAAGTTATTCAATTTATGGGTGATTACTTCCCTTAGTAATTTTAATAATCTATAGAAATATAATATTTATCTGCATTTAGACAAAATTATTTCCCGAGCAAAATGAACCGTTTAACTAATCAATACCTTTATTCCTACATTTCTTAGATTGTAGTCTTATTTGTTGAAGCCTTTCACGCGAGGCACTCAGATACCTTTCTCAATTAAGGGATCGTCTTGCTTTAATTTGGTCTTGAAATAGGGTTGTCGTCGCAGTCTTTGTCGTTCTGTTACTAATTTTTTTCTTCTGAGAAATATATATATTTCAGTTGTATTAAACACATGCAATTTTTAACATGAAAAGATTTTGAGTAAAAGTTGATTTATATAATACCAGGAGTAATCAATGAATCGTAGATGCTAATGAACGTCTAAAAATATAAAGGGAACAATTTAATTAAACTAGGTACCTCCATTAATTCGGTTTACGTAAGGTTTAAAAGGAATTTTTTAAAATAGAAAATCTTTCTTGAAGCTTTAATTTTAGCTTTAATTGAAAGCTAAATAATTTAAAATTTACTATTTCCAGTAAGCAAAATACTCAGTGGTATATTTCAAACAGAAATTATATAGATCGGAATCGATTTTTTTTTTCAGTAAAATCAATGAAAATAACCATTTTGACACATTCGTAAACAAAAGTTAATTCTCGGTTTTAAACATCTTGCAAAAATAAGATATATATTTCTGAAACGTATTTGAGGAAAATTAGCAAATTTAAAGTTAAATTAATCTGATTTGAAATAAATATTACTTACGTATAGCATAAAACGTTGTATGCAAACATTTCTTATCCACGAAGTCTTGTTTTTTCTGGCGTGTTAATCGATTTATTGACAGCCGAATGACCGTCGAGCGAGCGTGTTCATTGTTAAGTATGGTGGATCAGATGATAAATTTTAAATGAGGGACATTTCCCCATAAGTAAGACAACCCTTAAAACACGTGACCTTTTAAATATAATGTTATAGGTTTGGACATCCATACCTTGAAATTCTGCACCAATATTATACATACAAAAGCAAATCAAAATTCCTTTTAAAATGTTCGGAATCGTAACATTGTAATAAGCTTTAAATATGTGATTAGTAAATATAGTTTTACTTAATAACGACATTCCCTAAGAGTTATCACATTGAAACTGAATTTTTAAAAATTTTAAAATTTTATAAATTATTCAATTCAAAATTTTTAAAAAACGAAAACAAATCTTGTAAAAATTCATTCGATTTTTTTCTTCAGACAATATTTTCTTTAATATATATTATTCATAAACGAAATTAAAAGCTTCTATAATTAAATAATGTCTGAGTTTTTTTGCGTTTTTTGATTTTCGATTCAGGACAGATTTTCAGTAAGACGGGGTCTGATTTTGCAAAATAAATTTGGTGATTTAAATTCTTTAAAAAAGTCTGCTTTTAATTAATATAATCACTAAAAATTCTCACGTTGAATTCCTCAAGTTTTCATAAAATTAATTAAGGGGCTGTAACACATGTAAAAAATAATTTTACCAAGATTTTCTAATAAAAATTTGAAAATAATTTTGTGTATAAGTTCGGAAAATTTCTTTAAAATCCAAGAATTATTTGATTTTTGCAAGAATTTCAAAATTAATATATTTGTCACCACAAAAAAGGGGCTAAAATTTGCCATGCTAAAAGTTGGTACACCCGCCGATGCAAAAAAAAAAAATCCAAGTTTTTTAACCAAATTTCGAATGTTCTCAAAAAGAGTAAAAAAAATTAATACAATAATCAAAAAATATTTTGATTCTTCCTCTTAATAAAACCAAGGATTTTGACGATGAAAATGTTTTCTTTACGTTTCGAGCATGTTTTCCTAAAGCTAAGCTGATTTTTTAGCGATTTCGTGGAGGTACCTAAATTAAACGGTTTATTGACGTCTATTTTATTTGTAATTTTTTTATCTCCGATTTATTGAATCTCAGTCCATCATTTCAAGACTTTTGTTTCATTACATCTCACGATTAAAACATTCTAACAACTGCCGTCATTTTTAAAGACACGGTACGCTAGTAATTTCACAAACATAATATGGAATGCTTAATCTATTTTAGTATGAAAAGAAAAATGATAAAAAGATGGTTGTCTTTCGTTGCACTCTCTATTGTACAACTTACTCAAATATGTAACTATAAAACTCATTGCATCCATTCTTATCCGGACTATCATAAGAGCGTTACAGCTAAGACTCGCCATGTCATCTCCCCGAAGTATTCCATTTGTAACGATAAAGTTCCTGTCAGGCAGTTTTTTACCGAGTAATGCTTCTTTTTGAAACAAACTTTCGTGTGGATGTGTCACTGAAGTTTATCTCAAGCCAAGGGTCAGTCTCTGTCTAGCCTCGTCATCCACGTAATGTTAACTACCGTCAAATTTTTCTTACATTCATTCACAACTCATTTAGTAACCCTCTCTCTTGGGTGCTTCTTCACTCTTTTATTAGATAAACTTTAGTAGAATAAAAATCATGATTATCTTCTATTCCACTATTTTAGGTTCAATCACATAAATTTCAAACTTTAAACTGACAATAATATATATAATACATATATATATATATATATATATATTACCTTTTGTCTTTCTATATTCTTCCCATGATTAAAAATCAAAGTTTTCCGGATATACTTGAACCTTGACATGTAATTTTGTCAGGTTTCTTTGAAATACAATAAAATATATGCGGCTACATATATTTATACTAAACCTATTCACCCACCCACGCCTCTCTTTCTCTCTCCCCTCTCTCTCTCTCTCTCTCTCTCTCTCTCTTTATTTTGCTGTTTTACGATTAAAAAAATAATGAAACAAGAAATAAATCTCAAACGGTATGCAGTTATACTTTCCAAACTTAATAAAATCCCAAAATTCTCGACAAAATTAGCCTAAGTAAAAGTCATTTGTATCATACCGGAAGTAATATTGGTATATTATTTTTGATACTCAGAATTGAAAGAGTGAGAAAAAAAGGAAAAAGAACAGTGAGAGAGTATAAAGAGACTAGAAATTTAAGAAAGGGAGAAATAATCATGACATAATACATATGTGCACATGAAAACATGTACGGACGTGCACGCACGCACCTACATGCGCCTATGCATAGACATGCACATGTATGGATAGGAATCCGACAAAATGATAGGAAAATGAACAAGTGGAAAACAGATCTTAATTTAACATGCTTCACTTTATTATTATATCTGGCGAAGATTTAATAAAGTGAAACATGTTAGATTAAGATCTGTTTCTTACTTGTTCATTTTCCTATAATATATATAATCACTCAAGTAAGTGACAGATTTTATACTTGCATTAATCCTATATATATATATATATATATATATATATATATATATATATATATATATATATATATACCAACACTAAAAATGATTTTAGCAAAAATGTTAAAATCATCTATAGCTGAGTTAATAACATAGATAAAACCATATCCCAGCATAACGACATTATATTAAACAAATATATTTCCAACAAAGACAACGTAAATATTTCTGAAAACAAATGTAACTGCCGAAAAAGTGTGATCTGTCCCTTAACCGGTCAGTGTATGACTGATAACATTGTATACCAAGCGAGCATACATTCCGGTAACGATATTAAATTTTATTTTGTTTCCACTGAAAATCTTCGGAAATTTCGTTTTTGCCATCATCGAATGACTTTAGGTAATATGAAATACAAAACCCTGGTATTCCTGACAATTGGCATCTGACCATCAATCAACTGTGATATTATAACAGCAGCTTATAACGGGAAAGGAAATAAATGTAACTTATGTCTTGTTGAGAAATTGGTTTAAAATATATCTCATCGGGCGATGTTCAACTACTGGCCAATTTAATTACAAAGGCAGATACTTTAAAACATAGGCTTGTAGGCTTTGACGTGATAAACCAATCGAATCGAATGTGATCTACGCTAAATTCACCGGAAAAAAAAATTAATGAATCTGAGCCGAATTCGAATTCCAGTGAATTTCATTACATTCGCTTACCTGTTAATAACTTTTGAAAAAGCATGAATTCAACTATTCTCCCCTCCCAGCTATGGGTAAATAGTAGGACAGACCGGTTTCTATAGACCTGGTTGGCAGCTGGTCTACAAGAAGGAAATTTTGAGTTCGAAACTATGTAGGCCTGGCGAAGCACATACTATGCAGCTAAGGAAAGGATCGTTCGCATTGACTCGATGATCCCGAATACGGTCGACTTGTTTTCAATAGTTTTTAGTACTTCCAAATTGGAATAATTTCTGTCTCTGTTTTTCTTCAAATAATCCCATAAACTTGTCAATGGGGTTTAGGTCAGGACTTTGTGTGGGGTACGCCAATACCTTAATTTTGTTGCCAGCTAAGTATTTCGTAACAATTTGTGCCGTGTGCTTCGGGCTATTGCCATGCTGGAACGTCAAGTGATCCCTCAAAGATAACTTTCGTGTAATTTGTTTTATAGTATTTGTAAGAATTACCAAATACTACTCTTTATGCATGATGCCCTGTACTTTCAGTAGTTCTCTTGGTTTTAAGAACCGTCGTAACATCCCTAAGGCATAATGCTCTTCTCCACACTATCCTTAATTGTAGGGAAGATATTCTTTGGTTTGTGAGTTTCATTCGATTTTCTCTATATATACTGAGAGTATATGTGACCAAAATAATTCTAGTTTAGTCTCATCTGACCATAAAACAGTGTTTCAGTATCCATATTCTACATGGGTTCTAGAATATGCCAAGCTGCTTTTTAGGTGTTCATTCTTAACCAAAGAGTTTTCTTGACGTCCACCTCAATGAAGTCATCTAGTGTCTGTACATCATTGACAATGTCCTTTACTCTTAAGTGAGGATTCTCCAACACTTCTCTAACAATTTTTCGTCCCACTCTCCCAGAAATTAACCATATTTTGCCAGTCCTTAACTTATTCTCAACACAGTGAGTTTCGTTTTACTGCTTGATAATGTTCTGAATAGTTGATATAGGAATATTAAAACTTGAAAACATCTGCGTATCCATCAGGTTGCTTTATAAACTACAGCCGGTAGCAAGGCCTCTGATCGTGAGATTTTGAGGAGCGTGGAATCAGTTCTGAATTGTTGTTGTTTCCAAGTCCACCTTATATATATATATATATATATATATATATATATATATATATATATATATATATATATGCACACATTCATACATACATACACACATATATATATATATATATATATATATATATATATATATATATGTACATATGTATATATATATGTATATATGTATAAACAGACATGAAAACTTACATACTTATATATATATACACCCATACAAATATATAAATATGTACATACATACACACACATATATATATATAGATACATATATATACACACTTGTATATATATACATATATACATCTACATATACACATACATATATATATACATATAAACATACACATACTAACACACACACACTTATATATGCACATACATAAATATATATATATATATGCACATACTCATATATACACATGCACATATATATCTATACATACATATATATATATCCGCACACTCATATTTATATACACATACATACATATATATATATACACATATATATATATATATATATATATATATATATATATACATCTATTCATGCATACATACATATATATAAATATACATGCACGCACATATGTATATACATATATATATATATATATATATATACACATGCATATATGTACAAATACATACATATATATACCCATACACACACACACACATATATATATATATATATATATATATATATATATATACAAGCATACATATATAAGCCTGATCATTGCGCATCGGCAAACACTGTTGAACAAGAAAAACATTCAACGCCTCTGTTAAAGCAAAAAAATAAAATCTAGAAAATTCGATTATAGAAAATTCGGCAAATAACGCTTTATTAGCGCCGACTAGAAAAGAACGCGCACGCAAATATATATATATATATATATATATATAGAGAGAGAGAGAGAGAGGGGGGGAGAGAGAGATAGCGATAGCGAAAACGAGAGAGAGCGAGAGAGAGTGGAACCTCGATTTACGAATTTACTCCGCTCCAGGAGTGGATTCGTAACTGGAAATTTCGTATCTCGAATTTTCCCCATTTAAAATAATAGAAATTAAACTAATTCGTTCCAAGACGACAAATATCAATAAAAATCGCATTTTATGCAAAATTAAAGTACTTTTTTAAAGATTATACACGAATAATGTAAATAAATATATCACTATGACTCCTTCCAAGGATTTATCAATGATATTTAAACAATTTAAGTTATTGAAGTGATCTCTTCAAAATACTTATAGGGTCAGGTTTTTATTTTCGGTCACTCCACCACATCTGAAACAAGAGCTCACAGCCTCTCCATGTCTCAGTACACTGTGGATGCCGATTCTCTTTTAAAATTTTTCAAACCGTCCTCAGCTTGCCTTAACTGCATTTTCGTCTTCACAAGACGTGCCTGGTATTTTTTTGATAAGATCCACGTACAGTGCCTTTGCCTTTGCACATGTCATATCTTCAGATACAAAATCACCTCGTAGCTGCCTCTCATTCATCCACACCAACAAAAGCTTCTCAACATCTTCTACGGCTTTTGGACGATGCTTGCTAATTATGCTAACTTCCTTGGCTACATCAAGCTTTTTTTTATTTCTATCTTGTTTTTTAGGATATTGGAAATTGTTGCTGCTGAACGTCCGTATAGATTGGCAAAGTCAGAAACACGAGGACCTTCTTCATGCTTCTGAAAGATCTCCTTCTTCATCTGCACGGATATATTTTTCCCCTCTTCTTAGTAGCAACCAGCTTCTTCGGTGACATCGTGGGCTACAAAAATAATTAAAAAATTACCCACTAAAATTTAAAATTTATTATACATGTACAGTAATATTTACAGTAACACATTAAACTGTACAGTACAATAGCTGTGTGGAAAAATGTAAAGGGACAAACTGCAATGATCAAATGTATCGTACAAATCAACCTGAACTGGATGCATAGTTTATTTTAAAGCGAAGTTTACTTGATGTTCCTGCATTTTATACATGTTATTTTATTCTAATTAAACTTTTAATTTTATATACATTTTTCTACTGTACTGTACCAATATCAATTTAAAATTCAATGGTTATAGACTATATATTAGACGAAAACACACTTTATATTACATAGAGATTAAACGAAACAAACTCAGCATTTTACCTACGTTTAATTCAGTAAATTTTAATAAAATTTACATGTTACTGTATTGCACAATAATGTACATGAACTATATTTATCACTGTACATAAATTGTTGCACATTATTAATTATTTTTGCACTTAGACTAATATAATCACGAACATGCGTACACTACAAATCTTTATTCCACGAGGTAACAAAGAGAAGTGTAC
>CAHIKZ030000314.1:367500-377500 GCA_903632075.3 Acanthosepion pharaonis | reverse complement strand
CCTTAGTAGGCCCTCTTATGGAAAGTAAATATAGTACCTTTATGATTAACAATGATAGGCGTTTTTCTTCACAATTGGAGACAATATTTCTCTTAATTGTTTCGATTTGATTTATGCTAACAGTTTATTCTCCTACACTTTTCACTTATTGAACTCTCCTCCAGTTTTTACTTTCCAATCAACTTTAATCTTCAGGGTGTTATTATTTTACAGTTGAAATGGCTATATGTAACTGAATGTATACGAACAGTTTATTCTCTCGCACTTCTAACTTGTGGAACACTATTTTAGCCAACTCTGATCTTGAAATTTAAATGCAATATAAATCGTTAATTTCCGTCTTTTTAATTCCTGTTCTTTTATTGTTTTCACTCCTTAATAATGTTTTGCTTTTTCTATTTTTTCATACTTAGTTGCTATTATAACCTAGGGAAGGTTACTAAATAGAATAATCAAACGAAGGTTGGGAATGAACGATAATACTTAGGACAAGAACAACAT
Organism: Acanthosepion pharaonis; assembly: GCA_903632075.3. Classification (NCBI taxonomy): domain Eukaryota; kingdom Metazoa; phylum Mollusca; class Cephalopoda; order Sepiida; family Sepiidae; genus Acanthosepion; species Acanthosepion pharaonis. The sequence continues at coordinate 376,999 of CAHIKZ030000314.1, read as the reverse complement.
ATATAAGATTCGCCAGCGGCGCGTAGAAAAAGTAATCAACTACGAGAAGTGAGTCAAGTGAATTCCACAATGAATCTCCAACTGCCGACCAACATACAGTATTTACTACTATATTTATGTGAATGGGAACATACCCATTATCGTCCATACGCAAGCTAAAACAGTAACTCATTGCGTCTAGTATTACTTTGCATGAAGTGAAATGATTTAAAAAAATATACTGTACAAATATCTGCATTTTAATTATGGTTAATCTTGTAATGTTTTTTTTAAATCGTATTCACCCCAAGCAAAACCAGTAAAGCCACTAAAACACAAGGAGTTACTGGGTGTAGAAGAATTAGAAACAAAACCATTAATAATGAGCGGGAAGAGAAAAAAGTAACCAGGAGAACTGTAGATACCGACTGACATTACATTTATCATGCTAATTTTTCTTTATTTTTTTTCTTTGTAGATTATGACTGGCGGCCTCAAAATTTGTAAACTAAGGGCCTACAAATATTGCATAAGTGCAAAACATCTTTAGTCCAGAACTTCTACTAATTCTTAAAAGAACGCAGTACCTCCAATTGTGAGATAATTACAACGAGGAAACGTGAGAAAGAGAGTATATTTTTATGACTAACGTGATTTTGATCAACCAGAATCAATCATGTCAGACGATGCAACTTTTTCTAAAGAGTCAGATATAATGTAACGGATTTTGTATAAATTTTTAGCTTTAGCCGATATCTACATTTTACCTTTAGCCTTGTAAAATCTGTGATGTCGAAAAGGAGCAAGTGACTGTAACGAGAGATAGAATAATAATAAAAAAATAAAAAAAGCTAAAATCAGACGAGAATGATTACTTGAAAGAAAAACAGAAAGGTTTTATCAGTTCAAAATGCTAAAACTTCATGGGTGTTTATTCTAGCCGTAGTTAATGTCCACCATTAACCTTTTTTGTGTGTGTGTGCGCACGCGCGTGTTTCATCGAATGTCTCGACACGCTTATATTTGCGTTATTACCGAACGAATTGACTGATGTACCGATGATAAATCCACCGGATAGGTCACTGCTGGTTTGTAGCAAACACCAAATCTCTGACAGACTACAACAGACAGACTGACAGTTAAATAAAAAGCAATATGACTTCTCATTCATCGTTCTACTTTCTTTTTTTTTTTCTTTTTTTTCCATTCATTATTTTATGTATATCCACCATTTTTTTTTCTCGAAACGACCAGTGTAGTAAAAACACTAAATTCATTCTCGGTACATTCACGTTTTATAACTTTCCAGATAAAATCCTTGTTTTGGTATGTCGAACCATTAAATTAAGGCAATTTAACTCCGTTTCTTATCATCTTAACCGATGGCACGCGTAAAACTCAATGATTAAGAAATTGAGATGTAGATTTCTAAGTACTTTGATTCCATAAACATTTACTAATATTCAACTAAGTCTGGTTCAAGGCCACAATAATTGGGCACTATATGAAGACATCACTTTAAAACGACCTCTTGAGGAGTAGATAGGCTTGCATATTGTCCGGTTCACAATCCTAAGTTGTCTTTTGAACAGGATTAAAGGTTTATCCTTTGTTTCCTGTTTAGGATTGGGCTTCCGGTTCCTTCTACTTCAACACTATACTTCTAACGTCTCACCCTAAAGTCTGAAATATTATTTATTCATTTTCTTCCTTCAGTAGGAATAGAAAGGTTTTTTGAATAGGAGTAGAGGTTTATCCCTTGTTTCCAGTTTAGGATTGGGCTTCCGGTTCCTTCTAAAGTCTACTTCAACTCTATACTTCTAACGTCTCCACCTAAACTCTGAAATGTTATTTATTTATTTTCTTCCTTCAGCAGGATTAGATAGGTCTTTTGAACAGGAGTAGAGGTTTATCCCTTGTTTCCTGTTTAGGATTGGACTTCCGGTTCCTTCTAAAGTCTACTTCAACTCTAAATCTGGGTCGAAAAGCGAAGAGGTATCCATTCATGCGTTGCGTTCTTATGCACATGGACATCCATCTCCAGGTCAAACCACAGCCGATCCCCTCCGAACTGAAAGCTTGCATTAGTTACGGGCAAATCATCTGCCACATGCAGATGATTTCATCGGATGAATCCTCTGTGCATGTAGCTGACTTCAGTGCAGGAAGCTCTATACTTGGCGACGTCGTCATTACCGAACTGGCTATATGTACAGAGCTATGAAAGCCAGTCTATCGCCATTGTGCTCGAAGGCCGTAGATCTTTTCACAGGTATTTTTTTTTTAAATTCTGCTGGGAGTTTACCTACCCTCCTCACCAGAAAAGCCCGTTGGGGGAATAAGTTAAATCGTCGATGACCTATCCATGCAGCAATTACATGCTACCCATAGTGTTATCTTTCACTGAATAATTATTTTTCAGTAATGCTTTGGTTCTATATTGCAATCCGTGATAATCGGACCAGCTACAGTCGATATGACATGATCTGTGGATTTTGTTTCTCTGCGATAGGTGAAACTTTGATCGTAGCGCACCCATTGAGGATCGAACTCACCACTACACTTTACTTGTTTCTCAAGGCAAAACGATCAGAATATTGGTGATCATGGGTCTCCACAGCTTCCTATCATTTGTAGCCGTTGACAGGGTTCTCTCTTTGCTAAGCCTCCTGCACCCTTTCCACCATCCATTGATACAAACTAGTCAGTTTTTAATTCCCCTATGTCTCTTACCCTCGATAGGACTTGTACTCTTCAAATTCTCCAAGCCTCCCTTTCTTATGTATCCAAGAAACATCTGCTTTGTCTCCTTCTGATCTTGAATAAAAGTGTTCTTTTGTTACTATTTTAATTTGGACTTCCTCGTTGCTTACTCGCCCCATCCATGGAATTCTAAGCATCCTCCTGTAGAAACAGATTTCTGCTGCCTTCAGTTTTCTTTTCATCTATGAAGAGATTGTCTAACAGTTCACTACTCTTTTCATTTCTTTACAGCCTTCTCTCTGTAAACAGGAGTGGCTTTTGGGTCTCAATGTGATTTGCTTATCGCATAATCTATACGCTGGCATTATTATGTTATTAATACATGTGTATATCCTAACTTCTCTTGGGTAGTACGACGCGTAGTGTTATTTAGCGAGCTCGTCTCGCTAGATCAATTACGACTGAGTATTGAGTTTGGTTCCCACTGAGTGCTCCACACTTTCAGCCTTGTGCCACATCTAAGTTACGCTTAGTACCTAAGTATATCCTATCTTCATTTAAAAGATTATCATTTTTTTTTAGTGATATGCATAGATGTTTTAAGTCTTCGATCAAGCTTTGACTAATGAGGAACGAAAATCTGTCAGATATTTTTTCTTAATTCATTCTCTTTCATTTGGTTTTATTTCCCGATTATGGTGATTATAACCTTTTCTTTTCGTTTCTTTTTCTTCTTTTTCCTGATTCTTCTTTTCTTTCTTAGAATATGTCTGTTTTAATTGACATAATTATCAATTTTTAAGATGTAGATAAATCCTTAGTTTCAACGAATTGTTGAAATTATTTCCAGCAAAACATGAAATGGCGCTTTAAATAAATAAATAAATAAATAAAATAAATAATAATAATAATGAAATTGAAATCTCAAAAATGCGGGACATGAGAACATCAATAATCCCTGTTGTAGTTGGAGCCCTGGGATTGATTGGAAAAGATTCCAATAGATAAATTGAAGGAATCCCTGGTAGCCTATACCTTGGTGAAATACAAAAGATTGTACTCACAAGTACAGCCTACAACTTACGAACTGCTTTGTCTGTGTAAAATGTATACGATTTTTTTTTCAAAACTGCTCAGTGGAAAATGTCATGATGTCATTTCTGACCTTAGGTCTCTAGTTGGGACCCGGAAAAATGAATATACACTGGAAATCAAAGGAAATCAAACAACAACAACAACAACAACAATAATAATAATAATAATAATAATAATAATAATGTGGCACATGAGGACAACAATAATTCCGGTTGTAGTTGGATCCCTCGGATTAACTGGAAAAGTTTGCGATAGACTCATTGAAGGGATTCATGGTAGCCCATGCCTTAAAGAAATAAAAAAAAATTGTTTCCACGAGTACATCCCTCACCTTACAAATGGCTTTATCTATGTAAAATATGTGTGTGTGTCTGTGTGTCTGTCTCTGTGTGTGTGTGTGTGTGTGTGTGTGTGTGTGTGTGTGTGTGTGTGTGTGTGTGTGTGTGTGTGTGCGTTTTTAATTGCTTAGTGGAAAATGCCATGATGCCATTTCTGGCCTTAGGTCTCTGGTCGGGACCCGGAAAGAAATGAGTATATACCAGAAATCAAACGAAATAAAATAATAATAATAATAATAATAACAAAGCTGATGTAGTCAAACCCCGTACCAATCAGTGGTTACGTAGTGCAGGATTAAAAGCTGAAAATCAGATTGATTTGAAAAGGTTCCGATAGACCCGTTGAAGGGTCTCCTGGAAGCCCATGCTTTAAAGAAATACAAAGAATTGTACTCACAATTAGGGCTCACACATTACAAGAAGCTTTATCTATGTACAATGTGTGAGATCCCAGGTTTTTGGCTTTTTTACAAAAATGTTCGGTTCTACTGATCATTACAGTTTATTATAACTTTAATCATCACACGAGTGCAAACATCGTTGATAATCAGTTTTCGTCCTAAATATAAATCTACTGAATTTGATGAGGTCAGAAAAATGGCATTCAATAATAATAACAGTAATAAAAAAAAATGGCATTTTCAAATGCCATTTTTCTGCAGATTTATATTTAGGACGGAAACTGATTATCAACGATGTTTGCACTGGTGTGATTATTAAAGTTATGATCCAGACATATAGATAGGACCTGTAAGAATTTTACTGGATTATACACAAACAGAAAAATCAAAGTTAATCATCCAGACATCGTGATCAAAGAATGCAAGAGCAGGATGTGCTTCAGTCCCTGAAGATTGCAATTTATCTTTGAAGATTTTCAGATAACTATTAAAATACAACGACCTTGTAGTGGAAAATCTCAGAAATGTAGCACATGCGAACATCAATAATAAAAGAAATACCAAAAATTGTACTCACAAGTACAGCTCACACATTACGAAAGACTTTATCTATGTTCTTGATAGGCTCTAGAGGCGGATATGCAATATAATTGGCCCTGCTCTGGCATCTCGTCTACAGTCACTTTCTCACAGACGCGCCGTCGCCTCTCTCTGTCTGTTTTACAAATACTTTCATGGCAATTGCTCCGAGGAGCCGCATTCGCTGGTTCCCAGACTTCATGAGTTCAAGCGCCCTACGAGGCTGGCATACCGCTCTCACCCCTTCACTGTCGAAACTACTAAATGTAGCCGTCTCTTCTACTCCAATAGCTTCATGTCTCTCACCTCTCGCATAAATACACACACACACACACACACACACACATATATATATATATATATATATATATATATATATATATATATATATATATATATATATTAAATGGACAGTCCGACAAATATTTTAAGACACACACACACACACATATATATTTATATATAAAGGTCATTCGCATACACACACACACACACACATATATATATATATATATATATATATATATATATATAGTCATTCATATAAATACACACACACACACATATATATATATTATGAAATGGACAGAGTCCGACAAATATTTTAAGACACACACACACATATATATATATATATATAGTCGAATTCGACGTATGAGGGTCAAGCAGATCAGTTTCCAGGAAACCGACAGCCCGACAACAGCACATGAGATTTGATCAAGGTGGTGAAGGTTTCGTGCGGGACCATCCACACTTTTTGAAGGGCCGAATTCAGAGACCTGGTGCACTAAGTGCCAAAAGGTTCCCAAACGACCCTCCGCAGGTTTTGAATTCAGGGTTGTCCTTCTCCTAGACCAATTGCCATCCAAGGCTATAGAACCCAGTCTGTCCTGCTATTTATCCATAACTAGAGGGAGAAGAAGAGGATTCACACCTTTCCCAAGGGTATTAGCACGTAAGTGAATGTAATGGATTCGACTGGAATTTGAACTCGGCTCTCCAATTCCTCAATCTAAGCCGCTATCCATTACTCCACCGACACACACACACACACACACACACACACACACACACACACACACACACACACACACACACACACACATATATATATATATATAGATAGATAGATAGATAGATAGATAGATAGAGAGATAGATAGAGAGAGAGATAGAGAGAGAGAGAGAGAGAGGTACGGTTCGAATTCCAATCGGACCCATCACATTCACTTACTTGCTAATACCCTTGGAAAAGGCATGAGTCCTCTTCTTCTTCCTCTCCCCCAGCTAGAGACAGACCGGGTTCTATAGCCTTGGATGTCAACTAGTCTACCGCAAAAAGAAATGGTAACTTACTGCGGGAAAAAATTCTGCCTCGTCAGTCATCTATCGAAAGATACATGATTGCCTAAGCGTGTATCACACATGGCACATAATTGACTGATATATATATATATATATATATATATATATATATATATATATATATATAATTATTTCCTCGCTGTCGTTTGTCCATTAACTAGTCTTCTGAAGCCAATGTGTGCTCTTTTCTTTCCAGATATGGCCTGCCATATCAAACTTTACTACTTACCCTTCGGACATGGCTTTCATATATTTTTTGAATCCGGCTCTAAGAAGATGGTTGCTTTCTCGCTTATATTCTGCACATATTTGCGCGCAATGTTACAAATTCAATCTTTTGTCAAAGCCTTCTTCCATAAAGGACCGATTCTAGTAAGGAGATTTTGCGAAGAGTGGTCGTGACACAATATCCTGCCTCGTCTTCTAACTTTTCTCTTTCTATTGATTTTTAACAATAATAAAACTATAGACTGCAGATATGGCGAATTTTGCCGCAAGCGAAAATCTTTTCGTCCCTGTTTAAGAAACTTCCGACTCAAGTAAGTAATGTGCGTTCTATAATTTGCATTTCGATTAAGCAGGAAAAAAAATAAGGAGAAGGTATTCCTAAAAAATTCCTATTGGCATGAGTCTTTTAGAAATTCTGTTAGATTTGATTGTTCAAGAATGTGTATTACCTACATATTCGATACAAGTGGCATGCAATATTGTGTAGTAAAGTGCTCACAACGCTTATTGTACAGCGTTGCATAGCAAGATTGTTTAGTATACTATTAGAATAAATGTCAATACTTTATTATTGTGGATATAATTGTAACTCAGCAGTGTTGTAAAGCAAAACCTCTCATTGCTAGTGATCCCAATCCGTAATTTTTACCTCATTATTGTGTCTGTGGTATTGAATTGGCTATGCGTTGCACGCCTTTAAAATATGCAACCATCGTCGGGTAGTGATTAAATACCTTGTCTCGGATACCGCTGTTATATTTAGGCAGCTTCAATATCGAAGACAGAACCTGGGTAGATATAAACGACACTAACATCATAATGTTGAATATTCGAAAAATCTTATTAAAGAAATTTTTTTAAAAAAAGAACATTGATCGGCACATCTTCTGCAATGTTATTAGTCCTGGTCTGGCATCTCATCTTCAGCTATTTTCCTCCCACCGTAACGTAGCTTCCCTGTCTCGTTTTTATAAATATTTTCATCAGCTAATGAGGTTTCCTATTTGATACCCACATTTAAGCGCGGTACTAGATTGGCGGCAAGGTCTCATTATCTTACAATTGAAATGGCTAGATGCAACTGAAAGTTCTATACAGTTTATTTTCTCGCACGTCTCGCTTGTGGGACTTTCTTTCAGTCAACTTTGATCTTCAAAGATTTAAATGCAATGCCAATCGTTATCTTTTGTCTTCTTAGAGAAAATACAAAGGATCTGGATTCCATATAACATCAGGATAACCTTCAAAAGCTGGACGACACTTAGCAGATATCTCTCCCGAGTAAGACTCCCCACACCATAGAGGAGAACATGGCTAAAGAGTGTGTGAACGCTATCCCATGCAGCTGCGGAAAGGAATATAAAGGAGAGTCAGGCCGCTCTCTTAAGGTAAGGCTTCAAGAACACCAGAAAGCTGTAACACGAGGGGAAGTAGAAAAATCAGGCGTGGATGACCACATATGGAGAGAAAAGGGAGATCACCGCCCTCTGTGGGATCAGGTTGAGATCATAGACAAAGAACATCATTCGTAAATTGATAAACTTAAGGAATCAGCACATATGCTAGGCCACAAAAATCTCCTGAGCCGACCAAGCATAGAAATGAATACAATATGGGAACCAGTAATAAGGAGTGTCAGAGAAAAGCGACAGTAACAACAAAAATTGCAATATGAGTTTTAGTAAAAATATGAAATGATAACAGCAAAAATTACAATATGAGCAATGTTAAAAAATGGTTACTGAAGACATTAGGTTTTATAATACCCAGAAATTCATACACAGATATCCTGAATGACACATGGCACAGTGGACAAAGGCGTTAGTTAGATCCAGTGACAGGGCCAAAGTTTTGAGATAACGACAAATGACACTTTGCTAAGAAAGCTCAAAACGGGAGAGCTGTGATCGCCCACGTGCTGAAGGGACGCGGCACAAATAAGTCGAAGAATCTGCTAACTCATGACTATTGTGTGACGCAATTTCATTTGAGAATTTATAAAGAATCAATAAAGACGAAATCGAGGATAAAAAGAGCGAATACTGAAAACATATAACGAGATTTAGCTGAGCATCAATTATCACGGAATATCGTTTCTTTTCATTTTGTTTCTTTTTTAACCTGCGAATACTTGTTTAAACTAATAATGAAGATTATTTCTTTCTCTAGGTTTACTAATCAATTTGGTGGATGAAAAAAGAAAATTAAACAACTATGAAGCAAGAATGAGTCGACTTTTTTTTGTCATTTTCCTGCAAAGAACGCGCATCTTCTTAGTTTATAAGAACGTTTTCTTTTAGAATGTGTATGATTATTTTTTAACGTTTTCACGACTTGAATTTCTTTCCTTCCTATGTCGCTATTTTTCTTCGGGTAAAAAGAAAAATTTCACCGAGAAACAAAAAAAAAAAAAAAAAAAGCGAAATTAAAATAGATAACTGTGATTTGAATAATTTTTCCTTTTTAGCAAAAGAAATATTTAACGAGAAAACATGTTTGTAAGTCTCTGTCGTAGGTTAGAGTGATAGTAAGGGGAGAAGAACACGCATTTAGGAAAACATGGCGTTCGGGTTCACAATTTCATATGACAATGGGTTAAGTGAGGAAACTGATAGGTAACAATCTCTTTTAGCAGAATATTACTACCATACTGAGTTCGATCCTCACTGGCAGCATCCGAATTTGGGTCTTGTGATGCGCTAAAGATTAATAAAATCGAACGACCTATTGAATGAAATCACTTCTGAAGCAATGTTCAAATACAAGTAAAGAACAAACTTTTTAAATGCCGATTTTCTAGTTTTTATGTAGA
>CAHIKZ030000314.1:350000-365000 GCA_903632075.3 Acanthosepion pharaonis | reverse complement strand
ATTATTCAATGACAAAATCTCTATGTAATGCATTTTGTCTTTCCAAAGGATTTCTTCAGACTAGAATAATGTTCTTATTGATGGAATTATTTATATATATGTTATGGGAGAAAGATGAACATATGAATTCGGTTATAATCAAATATTTTTTCACTGAAATTTTTGTTTATATTTTTTAAATATTTAAATTTCTATTCCTTTTATAATTACCACATTAAAATATGTTAATTTTTGATATATCGATTATTTACATCTTTAATAAATAGCATTTTTATTGCTATTCTTCGTGATTATATCCATGGTTGCCAGTATGGCGTACAAAATAAACTCTCAGCTGGCTAAGTCAGCTTTTAAAGGTGGTATGGGTTAAATAAGATGTTAAATTTCAAAAAATTTATTTATCTATGTCTTTATTATATTATATAAAAATATTTCTTAGATCAATTATTCTACTGTAATTTTTTCTTTCTTTTGTTTTGCCTCTAAATGATTTTTCTCTCTTTTGTTCTTCGATCGGGCTTGTTTTCTAGCATAAGTCTTAAAGATTTTGCCTCATGTAAAATTTATATAAAAGTTTTATAATCTAATGTTTCGGAAACGAAAAAAATAATGAAAATGAGGCTTTGTTATTCTGAAAATTAATGGCAGAAATGATTCAGTAGAATTGTCATAGATTAAGTCCAAGAAATCAAAGTCAGTCTCTTGTTTAGTCATCAGTTTAAACAAAAAGTGAAAGGTCTGAAATTCCCCAGTCCCACCTACAGCGCCTTGGATGTGTTGCCAAACTGAATAATTTTGTTTTATCAATAATTGCTGTCTTAATTTCTAACTTTTATTTTTTTTTTCTAGCCGAAAAAGAGAATATATATTCGTGAAAGATTAAGTTTTTAACTTGTTCACTTGAACTAGGCTTGTAAAAAATAACATTTTAGCATTTTCCTATATATATATATGTGTTTCTGCGTGTGTTTGTGTGTGTGTGTGTATCTGTGTACTTACATGCATATATATATATATATATATATATATATATATATATATATATATATATATATATATATATATATAGAAAAAGCAGATAACATGAGAAAAAATAAAGGAAAGAATAGGAAAATGTTAGCTGCTACCAAACATTTGGTTTCAGCTGCTGCTTTGAGCAATATTTCTAAAGCAGGATTTAAAAAGCGAGAATCGCAAAGAAAAAGCGGGAAAAAATGTAAAGTCAAAAAAAATGTATTCTGTTTTGTTTTAAATAAAATTTTATATATTCATTGCTTTGTCGATTTCATTTCCGTGACTCACTTCCTTGTTTTGTAGTTAAAGGCGAAAAAAGATCTATACCGTCATTTAGTATTTAAAACAAGCAAACAAACAAAATAAAAAAAAGAGGAAACCGAGGAAAAATGTACACAATTTTGTTTTTTATCAACAATCTTTTTTTATTTATTTTCTTGGTCATTCGTTTAAACCCACCCTCATCCTTCTAAAGCTATATGAAATATTTCACCCTCTGAAACGTACACTTTCGCTGTTTAAAGATTTATGTAAAGACTAAGAGTGTATTTCTTTATATGTTTTTAAAATTGTATCTATATAAGCTATTTTCTCAGTCCAGCGTGGAGCTCAGGCCTTACACAAGGTCTGTCAGAAGGGAAGAGTAATCGGCCATGCCTTGTCTCGCAGGTACATGAGGAGTTAGCAAACGTATTAAGTAGTATTCCTTCTAGACCAGTGACTCTCAACCGCCGTTCCGCGACACTAATGTGTGATACTCTTGAGTGTGCCGCGAAATACACATAAGTATGTGTGGAAATATTAATAATACAGCGTTAGTGTTTGAATAAATGAATAAATATTAAAATTTTTTCAAATAATTCTTCTCACTATTCTTCGATTATCTTATTTTAAATACTTTTTTTAATATTCGTCCAAAGTTGAATAGAAACATTGAAATATAGTAAGTTCATATTTGTGTGTGTATTTTAAAAAGATCTATGGTTTTATTTCATACCATTTAAATGTATACCCTTTAAAAAATTTGCTAAGTGTACCGTGATATTTTCGTTTTCTCTTGGGTGTGCCGTTGCTTAGAAAGTTTGAGAAACACTGTTCTAGTACAAGAATCAAGAAACGTTTATTTTGCATAATGTGAATGGTTCGGTAAAATTGTATTTTAGCGTTGGATTGAAGTTAGTCCTCATTATCAAAATACTAGAGATAATTGCGAAAAAATACCAGGCACAGGTTTCGCACTAAATAAGCTGCACAAATAGATGAATAGAAATATTGAAATAGGTTAAATTCATTTTTATTTTTATTTTTTTAAGCATTACGCCCCGAGCAAGGCGTGAAGCCACTAGGATGCAGGGGTTTGCAGAAGATTTGGAGCGAGAGCAGATAGGAGTGATAGAAGAAAGGATGAGGAGAAGGATAGTGGATAGATCAAGGTAACAGGAGATGTCGATTGACATTACATTTGAATAGCTGGAGATTATAGCTCTCAGGGAAACAGTAATAGGGAAGGGTGTTCCACAGGTGAGAGGTGCGAGACATGAAGCTATTGGAGTAGAAGAGACGGCTACATTTAAAAGTTTCTACAGTGAAAGGGTGAGAGCGGGATGCCAGCCTCGTAGGGCGCTTGAATTCATGAAGTCTGGGAACAAGTAAAAGCAGTTGCGTGTGTGTTTTATGTATGGCTTTATTTCATAACATTTAAATGTATACCTTTTAAAAATTTTGTGCCGTGATATTTTCATTTGCTTCAAGGTGTGCCGTTGCTTAAAATGTTTGAGAAACACTGTTCTATAATGACTGTCCTAGTATTTTAGCTAAAGGAAACAACAGGAGTTCTTCTAGAATACAATAAAGGAAAACGAGAAGTGACTAAACATTTATTGTAAAAAGACAGAATGTCTGGGCGTCAACTGGAGGAGCTGCAAGTGCTCAAGATGCAAACTATGAATTGGATTTGCCTAAATCGGGCAAATACAAACATGTAAATATGTAGGAAGTGCTTGAAAAGAAGACGAAAAACGTGTCACCAAGATTAGAAGAGGGATTGGAATAGTAAAAGATGCCTTCCAAAAGTTAAGCGAAGTATTAAAAACAGAAAAATTTCATTAGAAACAATGAAAAGATTACTGAACTGTTATATAATACCAGTCCTCCTATATGGGTGCGAATGCTGGACGATCTTCTTACAGAGTTAGAAGAGGCCTGAGGCAACAGAAATGTTCTACAGAAGGATGTTGAGAATTCCATTCACTAAACATATGTGTAACGAGAAAGTTTTAAAGAAAAGGAAATATATGAACTGCGCCAACAGTGTGTTAACCATATATATATTTTTAAAGTTTAAATTATTTAACAGTCAGTTTCTATTTTACGCCTGAAAACTGCATTGTGCATGAAACTCTGAGTAGTGTTACTGGTGAGGGAAAAATGTATATATGTACACACACACACGCACAAACACACACACACATATATATATATATATATATATCAGGAAATATATATATATATATATATATTATAATATCTTTTTGTTTAAAAATATGATTCCTTCGCTACATAAGAGTTCTCATGTTTCAAAAACGAGAGCCAGAACCATCCAAATAATTATTAAAATTAAGTTGAATTAAGGTGTTTAGTCCCGTTTCATCTTCAAGCGAAATTTTAGGAATAAGCTATCTCTTGGTTTACCTGTGTTTTTAAGCATGGTCCGTTATAACATTCGTTATTGTGTGAGTGGCTAGGTGAGTCATCTTGGTTAAGTGGTCAGAGAGTTAATTCATCATCTTCTGAGAGGTTTTGCTCAGGTTGGGTAGGGTATTTATTTCAAGGCTAATGTTGGCGGTTATCCTCTAGTTAGTTCCCAGTGAGGGATATTTTTATGGCGCGCCTACAAGTAGTTATGTGTCGGGAGGATTGTGTTTTATTATTATCTATCTGATTATCACTATATTTATTTGTTTATTCAAGTGGGTGTTTTATATACAAACCGTATTGCACTGAATTTCAATTTGTTTTTTGACGACTACAGAAAGGGTTCTTCCTATTTAATGATTTGGCTAAGCTTTTAAGACTTTTATTAAACTATGGGATTTTTTTAATGCTAATTATTTAATGCGAAAATTTGTTGATGTCGGCAAAAAACCGTAAACTCCTGCCTATGGTTTAATAATTTTTCATTATTTAGAAACTTAATGATGTGTAGTTTTTCGTGTAGGCATAAAGGGCATGGGTTATCCAAGGTTTTACAACTTCTTGTTCTATTTACTATTTTCCATTTTACTTTTGGTGTTTTATTTGTCTCTTTTAGATGCCAGAAATATTGGGATAGAGATGTCTGATTTCTTTTTTTGAATATTGTTGAACCCTAACGATTGCTCGTTGGAAAATAAATGCCTCACAAAATCCGTGGTATACCAATGCACTATCTCATCCATTGAGAGTCCTAACACTGATAGGATATACATAGGGTCAACGAAGAATAAATTTAAAATTAGATGGAGACAACACAAGAGATCCTTCAACAATATTCAAAATAGAAATCAGACTTCTCTATCCCAATATTGCTTTGTTTTTGAATAGAGTAGGATTTTTTAAAATAAAAATTATGGTCAGACTCATTATGATGAGCAACTAACACATTGAGTGTATTGTTTTGTAAAAGACCCCTTCTTTGAATCATATAATCTTTTATTTAAATTCTTAAGGTACTTTTAATGATAATTATTAAGGATTTTTACAGGTTTCCTTCTTCAGGTTTTAGCTTATTATTTTGTTTGCATTGAAATTTTATTGTTTTAGTAGATTTATATATATATAAATTTGATATATAAAAATTTAGAAATAGTTCCCCGCCACACGCACACACGCTCATACACACACACACACACACACACACACACACACACACACACACACACACACATATATATATATATATATATGTTGGTTTTGTTCTCGACTCTTTATATATATATATATGGGTCAGTGGTGCATTGGACGAATACATAGCTTTAATTATCTCTCCAGACCAAAAGAAACTATTAAATAAGCGAGACCTAAGTAAACCCCCCCAATTTTTACTACGTTAATAAAACATCGAAAAACGAAAAAAAATAAATAAGCATATAAAATAAAAAAATGAAAATTTTTATTTTCATTTTTTTATTTTATATGTTTATTTATTTTAAAATAAATTAACCCAAATAAATAAATAAGCAAGCAACTCCCGTCAAAATAACCGCCAGAATGATCCATGGCGATTGCGTCTAGCGTGAAACAGCCTGTCGCCTCTGAATGTTGACTTCAATGTTCAGTTTTATACTTATATTTACATACGCTCTATCTCTGATATTGAGCACTTTATCCCATAAAACCTTAAATTTTAATTTCTACACACACACACACATATATATATATATATATATATATATATATATATATATATATATATAACATCAGACATAAAGTGCCGGTATTAACAAAACAGTGCTCGATAAAATATAACAGAGCTATAAAGTATACTGAGTGTAACAGCAAAATTGTCCAGATCGTGTAACAGCATAATTTTTCATCCCACAAAATGTTTAATATCTAAAAAAATCACTAAACAACTGAATTTCTTTTTTCCAGGTTTTGAGATAAGACGTTTAGCTTCTTGACACCATTTGTCGCAAGAATCACAGCAATATCCTTTGAGTTATTCAGCTAAAAAGAGAACAGGTTAAAATCGTTTTGTGTCAACCCCACTGTCTTCTCAACTGAGCAAAGGTGAGAGGAAAATATCATTCAGGCCTTCACTAATGGTACCAACATTCATACACAGGCTTCCATCTTCAGAGTCCATTCAAGGACCATCAAGAGAACAGTGAATGTCTTAAATGAAGGAACAGTAGGGAGGAAAACTGGATCAGGAGGGATCATCATTTCAACTTAAAAGAGATCAATTAGAAAAGATCCAACTCAATTTACAAAACGTTTGGCACGCGAGAGAGGAGTATGTCAGTAAAAGGAGGAGTGAGAAAAGACATGAAAATGATATCGTACGTGAAACGTGGGCGGCACATCGTTGCTCCAGGACAGAAAGTTAGAAATTTGGAGAGGGCGAAGATCATCTTGAATAAGTTGGAAAATGATCCTGGAATAATATATATTTGAACTTTATTTCAATCCTTCATGAGCTTCTGATCCTTAGCTATGATTAATGGGGAACATGTCATTTTCATTTATGATCGATTTCATCCCGATTCTTCTGTTAAGCTTGGATAGTAATTATACATTATTATTGCTCAAAGTAGACTCCAATAGTGTTATAAAAACCTCGGAGAATTCCAGTAAGATATCTTTAATCATTTCTAAGATAAAACGGTTCAGGTCTTAATCTAACAACTGGACAATTTTGCTTTTACACGATTTGAACAATTTTGCTTTTACACCCTGTATATTAATAAGTATACATATTATCCCTCACCAGTAGCACGACTCGGGGTTTCATGCACAACACAACCTTCAGGTGCTGGGTATAGACTGACCGTCACGTAATTTAAAATTTAATAAGAATATCTGGTTAGCACAATGTTGGCGCAGTTCATATATTATACGGTGATTATAGTTTTTTTTTATTTAAAATATATATTTTGCATTGAACATAACAGAATATATATATATATATATATATATATATATATATATATATATATATATATATATATATTGCCATCTGCAGAATGACTGTTTCGCTGTATCACAGCTCATCAGTGTGGCTAGACGCTCGGTTTCCTCTAGATAGAATCAAGACTCGGCTGAACTGGTGTCAATCGGAGAATCTACCCCTAAGCCGTTGGCGCACGTCAAGGATGAAGGTAAAATTAAGCCTATTTATTTTTAGCTAAACATGCCAGTGACTGAGAGAACTCGATGCGTTTTATCGAAGAGTATTGCATTAGTAGCAATAATAGTTACTGTTTACAGATTCACCCTTCTTCCCTAGAGAGCTTCACTGAAATATATTTTCAGGAGCATATATATTGCCATCCACAGACAGACTGTTTCGCTGTATTACAGCTCATTAGTGTTGCAAGACGACCGGTTGCCCCTAGCTAGGATCGAAACCCGGCTGAACTGGCTTCATTCGGAGACTCTACCTCTCTCTCTCTCTCTCTCTCTCTATATATATATATATATATATATATATATATATATATATATATATATATACATATAAATATAAATAACTAGACTCGTTTCGAAAAAACCCTCGAATTTTTGATTTGTTGATCAAATCAATTTCGAGGGAAAAAAAAGTTTTAAAAAAAAAAGAGCTACAAACATAAACTTCTGCCGACAAAAAAACGCACAGATGCAGGTCTGAAGCCCAAAGAAAAAACCCCGATACGAGTAACAACTAACTAACAAAAGAGCTCAATACAATCGTAGAGCAGACCTAGATACACCTAGTGAGCCAGACAAACCTACCTAGGTTTCACCTAAACGGATCGTCAGGAAAGGTAGGTTTGTCTGGCTCACTAGGTGTAAAAGTTATATATATATATATATATATATATATATATATATATATATATATATATAACTCAGTCTGTAAAAACGAAAATACTTTTGATACACTCTAATATATAATAACATTAAAAATAATATAGTTGAGACATAGATAGCCATTAGATGTATACATGAAATATGACCCTTATCACTTGACCGAAACATCTAAGAATTGAAGAGGATATTAAATAATAATAATAATAATATCCGACGTGGAATCTTTCAAGGAGATTCTCTGTCACCCCTTCTGTTTTGTTTATCCTTAATCCCTCTTACACATGAACTGAACAACAGTAGCTATGGTTACAAAATAAATAAGAAAATATTCAATCACCTACTCTACATGGATGATCTCAAACTCTTTGCCAAAGACGACAATGAGTTGAAAGGCCTCCTCAATATTGTAAAATACTTCAGTGACGACATAGGTATGAACTTCGAATTAGATAAATGTGCAAAAGTAACATTCAAGAAAGGTAAAATTACAGAAACACGCCTAATAGATTTACATTTTGTCACAAAGATTAGTGAACTGGAGCATGATGAAGCTTATAAGTACCTAGGAATTAGCAAAGGAGATGGCATACAACACCCCCAAATGAAGGAAAAATAAGAAAGGAGTACCACAGGCGTGTACCTCTGGTACTAAATACCGAGCTAAACTCAAAAAAGAGAATATCATCCATAAACACATTGGCTGTCCCTGTGGTGCAATACATCTTTAATGTCCTTAACTGGACCATAGCTGAAATTAAGCGAATGGACGCCAAAACGAGAAAGCTTCTCACTTGCTATTGCATGCATCATCCCAAAGCTGATGTCGATCGTCTGTATGTGCCCAGATCCGAAGGAGGCTGAGGATTAGTTCAACTAGAACTGTCCCACAAAACTACAACAATTGGCCTCCAAAGATACTTGGAAACTACAGAAGACTAGATGATGGTATGCGTCAAGGAACATGAAAGTAGTAAGCGTCTTTACTCCGTAATAAAAGAAGCCAACAAATTCAAAATGGAGTTTCAAATGGGCGTAGAGATGCGCAATACACCGGCTGAAACTGCAAAATACTTAAAAAAAGACAGCAAAGACGAATGCGACCGACCAGATACAGAAGCCCTGGCAAGATAAACCGCTTCATGGCCAATACCTTGCCCGTACCAAACAAGCTGACGTAGACAAAACCCGTACCCATCAGTGGCTACGTAGTGCAGGGTTGAAAGCTGAAACTGAAGGTTTTATCCTTGCTGCACAGGACCAATGCTTGCTAACTAGGAATTATCAAGCACATATACTAAAATATTGTGCCAGCCCAAAATGCAGATTCTGTGATAAATATACAGAAACGGTTGATCATCTTGTATCAGGTTGCACGATATTGGCACCCACTGAATATAAAAGCTGGCATGGGAGAGTGGGCCAATATCTGCACTGGAAAATCTGCAACTTCTACGGGAAGGAAACTGAAAGAAATTGGTATGAACACCACCCAGACCCGGTTACGGAGATAGGACCTGTTACAATTCTATGGGACTACACAATACACACTGACAGAACAATCAAAGCCAACCGCCCAGATATTGTTATTAAAGACCAAAAACAAAAACGGTGAATCCTTATTGATATGGCAGTCCCTGCTGACTGCAATGTACCTTTGAAGATATTAAAAAAGCTGTCAAAATACAAGAACCTCGAAATAGAAATCTCGTAAATGTGGCATATAGGAACATCAACAATCCCTGTTGTAGTTGGAGCTCTAGGACTGGTTGGAAAAGATTGCAGTAGACTAATTGAAGGGATTCCTGGAAGTCCATGCCTCAAGGAGATACAAAAAATTGTTCTGACAAGTACAGCCCATACTTTACGAAGGGCTTTATCTATGTAATTTTTTTTTTTTTTTTTTTGTCAGTGGAAAGTGTCATGATGCCATTTCTAACCTTAGGTCCCTGGGCGGGACCCGGAAAGAAATGTGTAAACGCCAGAAATCAAACAAAATAAAAATAATAATAATAATAATAATAATACAGTAGAGTCATAGATAGATGTATACATGAAATAAGCTTTACAGTAAAGGTCTATAAAAACGAAAATACTTTTGATACACTCTAATATATACCATTAATAATAATAATGTCGTGTATTTATAGTCTTTAGATGTGTGCATGTGATAGACTTTATGCGTAAATACTTTTGATACGTCCCAATATAAATCTAGATTCTCGTTTTGCCCATTGACGTGTTTTCCAACAAGATCATTAGTCTAAATTCGTGTCCTGATAAAAACCACGTTTATTTTCTAAACTAAGCTTATTAAATATCTGCATAACATTGCAATCCAAAACCATCATTAACATTTTAAGTAGGCTGATATTCCACATGTCTTTTGTACTTTTTATCTTTAAACTTACTCACTTATAAATAAGCTTAGTATGAATTGCTGTCTTTCACAACAGAATGTATATTGATCCCCCCTCCCAAAAGAAATGGCTAAAGCACTGGGATGGAACAATAGTCCGTAGCGTTTTTCAATAGGTAGCATTTGAACGCATGATTTAGTTCCGCACGTGACTGAAATTTTTATACGCATTCAGAAAGTTGAGATTTCAACGCGTTTTTTTTTCTGTATGGTACGTGTGTGAACTGTGGACGTTGAATGTTTGCTCGTTCAGAATTGAAAATAGAGGAAAATGCGATGCATACTCTTTTATCTCCTGGGAGGAAAAATGCTGTTAAAACAACAAGAAAAGATATGTGACGTTTATGGAGATGTTTCTATGCCTAAGTGTACTGTTTCAGAATCGTTCGTTAGATTCAGAAGTAAAATTCAGAGATTTTGATCTGGAAGACCGAGAATGTTTTCATTTTACTGTTGAAATGTGTAGATGTAACCGTAAGTTCTATGCTAATAGTTTCTTCCCTGGCACTTCTCGCTTATGGAACTCTCTTCTGGCTTCTTGCATCCAATTCAACATTGATCTCCAAAAATTTAAATGAAATGTCAAACATTATCTTCTGTCTTCTTAACTCTTGTTCTTTTATTGTTCTCTCTCGTTGTATTTTCTTCATATTCTCTACCACCCAGTAAACCTTCACATCTTAGTGACTTTATTGCCTTACTCGGGGTGAAATGATTTTAAAAAATATGGCTGAATAAATTTAGGTACAAATATCTAAATATTCTCTTTGAAATTCAGTTATAAAACGCTACGAACTTTTATTACGACTCAATAATTTAATGTTGATTTTTTTTATCGCAGTATGCAGGTCGTTACATTAAACGACTATTGAAATAAGCAGCATTAATTGGCAATAAAAAATATAGCCTTCGACGATATTTGAACTCTTATCGTGGGAGTCTTTTATATCGTCTATACCGATTGAAGCACTCCAAGAGAAACGGTAAGTAATTATCAAGGCAGAGAAGCAAAATTACTACTCTAGTAACCTTTTCAATGTTCCGCATTTGTGGCCTTGTGCCAGACTAAGCTACGCTTAATAAATATCGAAACTGAAACTTGAGTCATCATACTGAAGAAAGAAATATGCTCTTTTTTCAACCGCGTTCAATGTTCGAACCTAGACACGAATAAATATTCGGTGTTTGAATGGTTGATGGTATTAATATATACAATGGTCGGCGAGGTACCAAATTTACTACAACCATTTACATTGGTGTGGGTGGCTAGAGTAAGAAAATCCAAAAGAAGTCCATTTCTCTTCATGATGAATTCAGAATTTTCCTACTTTTAGACTTGTTACTACGTCAATGTAAGAGAGCTCTGTCAGCTCTGATATTTAACCAGAGAAGAGATGGACTAATATCTTCCCTCGATCAGAATTGAACTCGGATCGAGAATTTTTGTTAACCGACTTGTTAACCGTTACCCGCCCACCCAATACACCTTACTAGCCTTTATAATATATGAGGTCTGTCTTGAAGGGATCCATCCTTTTTTAATATCCCGAATGTCCATCTTCACGTCTTGTGCAAGAAGTGGAAGAGACGATGGAATAAATGTAACCTCCCAATGGTGTCAATTATTCTTGGTCAGTGTGTGTGGGAGTTTACTTTCATCCGAAACCTAAACCTTACATTCTCGCCTGCGATATCTGTGAGGCTCTCTGCTCCTTACCGTTTCGGTGGATGTTTATATACCTGTCTCTGTCACGCCGTTGAAAAACCAGATGCAGCTTGGAGATTATCTCAAGTCAACCCTGCTCTTGCCTTTACTGACGTATATTCGATATGATTAGAGGTGCGAGGTTTGCTACACAAGTATTTAGATTCTGACAGTTTTTAATCAAAATATACTTGATAACAATAGAAGCTGTCTGGAGGTGAAAGGAAGCGAAAAAATATATGGCTGTCCAACCCAAAGATTCTTTAAGGATATTGACGTATTCTTTTGATAATAAAACTCAGACATAAACGGCAATGAGTTGTCGATTAAGAAGCTTTAAAATAAGAAAGAGATAAACAAATCTAGCCTCGCTGACAAAACTAACCTGGTCGTTTGTCTCTAAAAGGACCTCCAATCGTTTGTGGACTGGAGCAGGAATTAGCTGGTTAACTTTAATGCCTCAAAAACAAAACTGTTCTCTATTACTCACCACAGAGAACTATCCCTGCCTACCATTAGAATGTCTGACGTTCAACTCCACGAGAGCACCTCTTTGCAACTGCTCGGTCTCACATTGTCTGCTGACCTGAGATGGAACAAATACATTGAGTCAATAGCTTCGTCCAACGCAAGGAAAGTTGGCTCCCTGTGCCGCGCCAGGAAATTTATCTCGCCGGAGTCAATCCTTCAAATCTACAAATCAACCATTCGTCCTTGCATGGAGTATTGCTGCCATATATGGTCTGGAGCCCCTTCTATTTGTGTCAAGTTCCTTGATAAAATCCAGAGACGGATATGCAATGTAATTGGTCCTGATCTGGCATCTCGTCTGCAGTCGCTCTCTCACAGACGTGCCGTTGCCTCCCTCTGTCTTTTTTACAAATACTTTCACGGTAACTGCTCCGAGGAGCTGCTTTCGCTGGTTCCCAGACTTCATGAATTTAAGCGTTCAACTAGATTGGCATCTTGCTCTCATCCTTTCACTGTCGAAACTGTCAAATGTAGCTGTCGTTTCTTCTACTCCAATAGCTTCATGTCTCGCACTTCTCGCCTGTGGAACTTCCTCCATGTTTCCCTGATAGCTATAATCTCCAACTATTCAAATGTAATGTCAACTGACGTCTCCAGATGCCTTGATCTATCCCCTATCCTTCTCTTCATCCTTTCCTCTATCACTCCTATTTGCTCTCGCTCCAACTCTCTATAACCCCTTGCGTGCTAGGGGCTTCCCGGCTTGCTTGGGGTTAAATGCTTAAAAAAAAGTTGTATCCAAGTGCGATCGTTCAAAAATCTTCACAATAGTAAATATTATGATAGATATCATATATAGAATATTTTTAATCGGTCACAGATCACTTTTCTTTATTCGCTATGAAATGTCTTGGATTCCTAATAAACAGAGTGGAGTGATTTCTCGATGTCTCGTTCATGGTTTTGTATTCAGGATTTTTCTTTACCTAGGCTGATTGTAATTCAGTGTCAGATATTCCAGGCTACCTGTTAATTAACCCATAGCTGAGTAGAAGAGATGGATACCTGTCTTCCAATGGGCATTGATGCGAAAATGAATGTAACAGTCTAGACTGGGATTTAAGCTCAACTCACCCTTTTCACTTTTGTTACCGATAACCTTTACACTACCCGAACATCTCCTCTCTGGCGTATTACATAAGCTTGTAAAATATATACAAGAGTCCTAGAGAACTTCTCCAGGAACAAAACGCGAACTCTGTAAACACTTTTCATACATCCTAATATCAGACCCCTAAGAACAGAATGTAAAGAAAATAGAGACATGATATATATATATATATATATATATATATATATATATATATATATATATATATATATATATACTACATTCGCTAAATAAAATCGCTGAAAACTGAAATTTTCTTTAGCGCCCGCACGAAAAAAACCCAGATTAACTTCAGACAATCATTGAATGTAGCCAAGACGAACAGGATTTGAGGAGCCTGTGCCTTGTTTTACAGATACCGTTGTCACAAACTGAACAGGAAATTCGCCCAGGGGATGATATTTGGAGGGTGGCGTGTATGGGCTTCCATACAACTTTTTCCTTGTTCGGTACGGCGGACCTTACTTGGCAGCATGTGTCCACTCCTAGCTTAAAACACTTACACTAAGCTACTAGAAAGTTTTACGTTGGCCTTTTATAAGCTATGAATTCCCGGTCGGGAAACCTATCTTTCTATAAAGCCGGCGTATATAAAAATGCCTTCGGCTACCAAAGAAAGCACGAAAGCACGTATTACGAATAAATGGGAATTGGTAGCATTTATTTATTTCTCGAATAAGATAGAAAATTTAGGGGGTAAGATGTTGAGAGAGAAGAGTTGGTTGCAATGAGAATAGCATGAAAGAATGATAAACAAGGGAATCAGAGATAAAGAATCCTCTGCATATATTTATTCATTTGTGCATCTATCCATTCGGTCAGCCTTTGTACACGCATGCGCACACGACATATATGAGTTTCTAGCGATTAGTTTGAAGAAAAGAATTGCGATAGAGAAGGGGATGAAAAGATAGGCGAAGTGAAAATTCGTATGGATGGAAATGCATACATGCAAAGGAAAACGGTTATTTGAAGATAACAGACTTGAATGAGAAAAGGCAACCGCACTCAACAAGATCCTCCTCGGCCCCACCATGAGGAAGAAAGAAAGATACAAAATATAAGAAAAAAAGGTGAAATAAATAAAACTTTTGATAAATGGGAAGAGAAGGAGGAAGAAAATTGATAAAGAAAGAAGATAATCATATAGAGTGAAAGATGAAAAGAAAAAAAAGAATTGCCAAGACAAAGAAAAATTAAATGTTGGGAGAAAGAAGAAAAGAAAGAAATTTATAGAAATGAAAAAATAGGTAGATAGTTGGAAAGTTTTATAATATAGTGAAAACGAAAAGAAAGAAAGAAAGAAAGAAAGAAAGAAAGAAAGAAAGAAAGAAAGAAAATAACTGTACAGAGTGAAAGTTTTAAAAATAGTGCGAACAAGAAGAAAGTAAAATAAGATAAAGAAAGAAGAAAATGAAAGAAAATACCTGTCTAGTGTGAAAATTTTAAAACATCATTTAAAGAAAGAAAAGAAAAAAGAAAGAATAAGAAAGAAAGAAAGAAAGAAAATAAAGAAAAAATGAGAAAAAAGAAAGAAAGAAAATATTCCTACAGAAAGAGTTAGAAGAAAGAGAAAATAAAGCCAAATGGTAAAGAAAGAAAGAAAGAAAGAAAGAAAGAAAGAAAAAGTATTCCTATACAGAAAGAATTAGAAGAAAGAGAAAATAAAGC
>CAHIKZ030000314.1:270000-345000 GCA_903632075.3 Acanthosepion pharaonis | reverse complement strand
GACAATGTTTTCCTTAATCAGGGGTTTGGTTGGTTTTTGAACTTTTAAAATCCCCCTTTATTTTGCAATCAACGCCATCACTTGTTAAGACACCAGTAGTGTTGAAAGAAAATTTTTGTAGTGATGTTATAACATGCATATGTTACAATTTGGAATATATATATATATATATATATATATATATATATATATATATATATATATTTTGAATTGAAACAAATATCAATGAAATCCAGCAGAATGATAATATAAGCAACAAATAGGAAAAAGTTTATAAATTTAACATGTTTAGCTTTCATTTTAGCTTTATCAGATATATATATATTATTCATATTTATTTTAGCTTCATTAGATATATATATATATATATATATATATATATATATAATCACTTTGAAGGCTTTTTTTAGTAGATACTCATATTTGAGATATTCATTTATTTTCGTCTATCGGCCTGAATATCCATGAAATTTTATTAAAGATATTTATGCGCTCACTGGCAGAATTCTAATCTGACACCCCCCTCAACCCCTTGACAGAGGGATCTACCGCTAGCTCTCGACTCAAATACAAGTATCCACTAAAAATAATGTTTAAAGTCATAAAATTCAATCTGGCACACCAATAAAATTTCATTACGTTATTTAGAATATATATATATATAAAAAAATATACAAAACTTCTCTATATTATTTAATGAAATATGCATTAATATATATATGTGTGTGTGTGTGTGTATGTGTATGTATTCGTCTGTATATATATATATATATATATATATATATATATATATATATATATATATATATATATATATAGTTTTTGCATTGATGTGAGTTTGTGACCATGGGTTTCACGGCCTTGCAATCGATAGACAAACGGGCATATTTCGATCCCGGCTTGAGACAATCAGATGTCTAGCCACACTGATGAGCTGCGATTCAGCGAAACAGTCTGTGGATGACAATGTAACAATGTATATAAATATATATATAAATTACACACTCACTTACACGCACAAACACACACACACACACACACATATATATATATATATATATATATATATATATATATATATATATATATATTGCCTAATTGTGTATTTGGGCAGCAATCCCTCTCTAATGCATGTTTCTTTCAAAATTTCTGAAAAGGTAGGTGTATTAATTTTTTATTGTGTTTTTGTGTGCGAAGAAGCGATTAAGTTTTTGGTCATGGTTTACATAAATATTGTACAAATGATTGTTCCTTTCGGCTAATCTATTATCCATTTTCAAGAATTTTCGTTGTTCCGTTGAATATCGTGTGTAAGTTACTAATATGAAAATGTAGACGGCCAGTTTATTATGGCCGTGATCGTAATTTTTGTTTGTTGTTTATTTTATCCTTAGACTTTTTACCATTAAATCTGTTATTGCATAATATAGAGTAATGGTTATTATTCTAAGAAACCATTATGAAACCATAGTGTTTTCTATAGTGTAGCGATGGAACCATATTTTTTAAATTAGTAAATTTACAATATATATATATATATATATATATATATATATATATATATATATATATATAATAAAAAATTTATTCTTGAGATGTTTAGAAGAAAACAACTAAGTTTCGGCTTTTGAAAGTTAAGAAAAATTTAAATAAATTAAGACACGCAAAAAAATTGCTTTTTAAAAAATAGTTTAACTGAATGATTTAAAAAATGGGTAAAGGTTTTAATGTGAAAAAAATAACCAAAAAATCTAATAAATTATATGAAAACAAAAATAAAATAAAAACGGATCATTAAATAAGTATGAAAAAAAAACAATTGGAGAAATTTTTTAAAAAGTATTTTTTTAAAAATACGAAAAAACCTGTGCTGTCAAAAGTAAATAAAAAGAAATAAAACAGAATAGAAGCAACTAAATCTTTAAAAAGTAGATTGAAAAATAATTAAAAGCGTGGTGTGAGAATGTAGATAGAAAAAAAATTATATTTCCTTAGGCTTTTGTAATTCAAAGTAGATTTTGATCTCGTAAGAAATGACAATTACGAGCATTTCTCATCTGAATGATTGAATCTTCTCCTTCTCTTCCTAGTGACTGTCGTTCGTTCATTCATTCGTTCTTCTTCTTCTTTAAACTCCTCACTCTTTTCTGTAATTCTTTCAGGAATTCTTCCAGCATTTTAGCCATCCATTACCCATACTATTAACGTAAATGTGTGCCGATGCAGAAGACAATGCGATCGGTTTCCAGAGATAGTAAAGGCGACAACTGCACTCTTTAAAATAGTGTGTGCACGGCACCTCGACCCTTTCTGAATTTTATTGGTCCATTTTATGTAATTTTTTATTTTGCAGGAAATAAAAGAAAAGTAAATAAATAAATGCCCACAGCAGTAAAAGAAAAGTAAAAATTACTTTACAATGGATATACAGTATTTAAAGAAAAAATACACAAAATAAGCTTTAAAAAAAGTTCCTTGCCTTCAATATAAAATGACAAGAGTTGTATCATATCAAATCTGCTATAAAAGCTTATTTCGTGAGCAGACGATGAAATTCTAATTTTTTTTAATGGCGTCTAGAACCCCCACAAAACTTTAGTTAAGATATTATTAAAGTTTGTTTGTTTATTTTGTAATTGCTAGCGTTTTTTTATGTCCCTTTATTTTCTGTTTCTATTTTTTCTCGTTATTTTTTTTTTCTTTTGGACATTGATACCTTTTTTAAGCCTGTTCTTTTCTTTTTTTTTATTCGTTTTCGTTTAGTTAGCTAGATATATTCAACGATCTCTCGTTACGTAATTTCTGTACGCCACTGCTTTCTCTCTCAACACGCTTTCTAAACACTTTTTAAAAATTTACCCTTCCTTCCATCTTTACTTCTTTCTTTCCTCCTCTTTCTCTTCGCCACTCCCTTCTTTCTCAACACGCTCATTCTTTTTTTTTTTCAAAATTACCTTTCTTTCTCTTTTTATTTCTTTCTCTCGCTTTTTCCAGTCATTTTTTCTTCCTTTTTGCAGCAACGTACCGTCCTTTCTCTATTTATTCTTTTAAATTTTTATCCGTTGTTTGTTTCTTTCTTTCTTTATTTATTTTTGCCTTTTTTCGTTCTTTCTTTTTCTCTCTTTCTTTCTTTCTTTCTTTCTTTCTTTCTTTTTCCTCTCACATTTTATTCCTGTTTTTGTAACAATGTGTAGTCCTTTCTCTATTCTTTTTCATTTTTATCTTTCCTTCCTTCCTTCCTTCCTTCCTTCCTTCCTTCCTTCCTTCCTTCCTTCCTAATTTTCTTTCTTTCTGAGAAGAAAAATGTCTAGCTTCCAACTTTTCACTTTTCTTTTTAGTAGTTTTATTTATATCGCATCTTCATAGCATCTTTATATATTATATTATTTTTTATTTCATTTTTTTTTCTTATTTTGTATTATTTATGGATTTGTTTGCATAGGAGAAAAGAGAAAAACTTTTTCATTATAACTTACACCATTCTTTCTTCCTTCTTTTTTTTTTTTCTTAATTTCATTCTTTCCTTCATTTCTTTTCTGAGATTATTTCGTTCCAAACTTCTTATCGTATTCTTTTCTCAGTCCCCCCCCCACTCGTTTTTCTTCCTCACTTCACTTACACTTTCTCCCTTTCTTGCTTTCTCGTTCGAACCTCTTTATAGTTATTACTAACTTTCCTTCTCTTTCTTAGCTGAATAACTGTTGACTCCTCTCTCATTATATATATATATGTGTGTGTGTGCGTGCGTGTCTGTGTGCTTGATAGAGAGAGAAAGAGAGAGTGTCCGTTTTCTTCCCTTTCTCAGATTGGTCTTCTTTCATCATTCTTCTTATATCTATCTATCTATCTATCTATCTATCTATCTATCTATCTAACTATCTATCTATCTATCTATCTATCTTCATTATCTATCTATCTATCTATCTATCTATCTATCTTCTATTCTTGCTATCCTTTTCTCTCTGTGCATCGAACTTTTACACTCCTATTTTTCCCTTTAAACCTCATATTGTTTTTTTTTCCTACTTCTCACTTCTCCGCACTATCACTCTTCATATCTACTCTAACCTTCTCTTTCCTCTAATTTATCGTCTTTACTAATTGTTCATTTTCATTTCTTTTCTTTCTTTTCTTCCTTGTTAACTTTTCCCTTCACTTTTTCTTTGCTCAGTCTCCGATTTTTTTTGTTTTTATTTGTTTTGCCTCTTCTTCATTCTCATCTTAAGTTTCGTAAATTCTCTTTTTCATTGTTCGAGTTCTGATTTTTTCTCTATTATATATATATATATATATATATATATGTATATAAAATGTGTATACATATATATATACATGCAAACATATTGAAAGTTTATTTCTGTTAATGTCTTCCTTCTTTTTGAATTTCATTAATTTTTTTCGTTTTCTTTACGTCACTTATCCTCACCTAATCTTTTCTCTCCGAATTATCTATCTATCTATCTATCTATCTATCTATCTATCTATCTATCTTAGCCTGTTCGTATCTATTTATCTATCGTAGTCTGTTCGTATCTATTTATCTATCGTAGTCTGTTCGTATCTATCTATGTATCTATCTATTCCCATTGCTTACTTTTTCTTTTCTTTCATGCGTTCTTAAAATCTTTTTCTATTTCCTTTCTCTTTCTATTCGTTTTTTAAATTCAATTTCTCTTTCTTTTATTTCTTAATTTACTTCTAGTTCACTGATTTCCTATCTCTCTTTTTTTTTTTTTACTCATACTCATCTTCCTATCTCTTTCACTCGCTCCCTCCTGCCTCGATTTTTTTCTGGGGTAGGAGATGCATATATACTATATACATATATATATATATATATATATATATATATATATATATATATATATATATATATATATGTTGTAATTCAAAACTTTTCTCTTCCGCTATCTTCACGTCTTTTTCCTTACAATTTGAACTTTTGTTGCTGATCTTATTAACAGGCCAACTTCTTACTACGGCTGACCAAATTACCCAAGCTCACATACAATTGTCTCTTGCCTCGGCATATAATATAAAGTAGTTATCGACAGCTTCCCGTTCAACTGAGCCGTGTTTTACATATCTGAAGGCATTCATTTCGATAAAATCTTGAATGAATTGTATGTACTGTTTAATCAATCTGATGAGATTTTCTTTTTGCCCTTTTTTTCCTTACTTCACAAAACCTGTTTTTGTTTTTTTTTCTCCTGTTACATTAAAGATTAATTCGAGAAAAAATATATTGTCGTATTTTATGCATGCCTATTTCATGAATTAGTCGAAGTAAGCGACTTTTATAAGACTGCTCTCCAAAATTTTACAAATATACAAATGCACTAACTATGGCAGGTCGGTGTGATTTTTTTTTGTGTGTTTTTTTTTTGTGTGTGGTTTTTTTGTGTGTGGTTTTTTGTGCCTGTTTTTTGTGTTTGTGTTTGTGTGTGTGTGTGTGTGTGTGTGTGTGTGTGCAGTGCTTAAGGTCCCATTCATGAATTGTATTTCGGCATGACTTAACCTTTAACCCTCTGCATTAACAATATTATTTCCCTTTCCCCTGCTTTTTTTCGAAGCTTCTCAATTGCAGTAACCTTATTGTTAATTTCACTCAAAGGTGTTTTCTGTTTCCATAGCGGGATATGACAACACAACTATGAAATTTAAATTCAGAGATCGGAGTCACCTTCAGTGGCAGGATAAACGTTTTTTAGTGCAAACGAAATCCCCGAGCGTGTGAGCAACGATGAAGTCTTAGAGAGGATGCAAACAAGGAGGAAGCTTATACTTGACATCAGGAAGCGGCATCTGAAGTTTCTGGGACACACAAGGAGGAAGGAGGGCCTGGAGAATTTGATACTTACGGGTCGAATAGAGGGAAAGAGAGACAAAGGAAAACAACGCATGACATACCTAGCAGGTTTGAGCAAGTGGATGAGAGAACGTGGTCTGGGGGAGATGGCAAATAGAAGGAACCTGTTTAAGAGCTGCAAGTGATAGAACGGGGTGGAGAGCCATGATCGCTTACGTCCTGAAAGGACATAGCACATAAAAAGAAAAGCTGATTCACGCATAAAAATAGGTAATTAAAAAAAAAGTTTTTGCAGATTAGTATTCATTCGAACTTCTTCAAACAACATTCACCAGAATCGAAAAATATTGATTTTCATCGTTTTAGAAAGAGGTCCTCTATATAATATCGACACGCTGTAAAAAGTTATTGGATTTAACAGTTCTTCGTATGAGACAGATTTCTTTTAATAAAGGTATTTCTTTTAAATAAAGAACAAACGGATATATACATTTATAATTAAAGAACAAAAAATATATAAATAAAGTATATACCTGTTTATTCTTCATTTATGATAAGTCATTATCATCCATGTGTTTGTGTCTGCTTTCGAAAAAAAGCCAAATAAATTTTTTTTTAATTTTTCAAAATTAAAAAAAAAATACAGAAATCAATGATATATGCACAGTTTCAAAATTGACACCAACAGTCCAATAATTCTTGAAAAGACAGGGATCGATTTCATAGTGTATCGATATAAACAGGACCCTATTTCTCAATCGATAAGAATTAATATTATTCGATTCTGACAAATGTCGTGGCTTGTGGAAAGTCAAATGAATGCTAATGGAAAAAGAATTATTTTTACAAATGGACCAGTCTGTTTAAGTAGAGTTTGTGTATCTGTTTATCATCGATAATAGCTACGTTTGCGGGGTTGAATAATTTTTTATATGCTTTGAATTGATGTGTGATAGGGTATTTCTGTCTTGGTTTGTTTCAAGTGATGCTTTTTTCTTTCCATCTCCTCTTACCTATCAACGGCACTCTCCAAAGATGCGAAAGACTTCAGTCGTCATAATAAAGATTTAATATTCTTCTATATTGGTTTTAGTTTTCTGTCAATATCTCCAAAAAAGCTTCAAAGAAAATTGACTTGAGTTTGATATTAAACGCTTTTTTTCATCCATGTGTGGCAGACCATTACCAGTGAATTCGATCTTCACTGAGTGTTCCAGTAAAGTGCACTTCTATCAAACTAAACGAGGCTAGTAAGTATCTATTTTTTTTTCGGTTTGTCTGCACCAATTCTATGAACAGCAAGCAAATCTCACAAACGATTCTTAGTGAGTTGATCATTTCTAGGTCCTTTCTTAGCGAATTTACCTGAACCTGAATAAATAATTTTGCATAATATATATATATATATATATATATATATATATATATATATATATATATATATAAAAATATATATATATATATATATATATATATATATATATATATATATAAAAGTGGACGCTGAGGTCAACATACAGCGAGACAGTCTGTTTTATGTTTAACCACAATCTTCAAGTCTGAAGATTACCTTTACGTATAAAACAGACTGTCGCTGCATAAATATACCATACCTTAAACCAATATTTTTTTCATATATATATATATATATATATATATATATATATATATAAAAAGAAGAGAGAAGCCGCAAAAAGTTTTTTGGTTGTAAGGTGGATTTTTGTTTTAAAAAAAATATATATTATGGTTTATTTTCCATAATTTTGCTACACGTGTTTCAGGTCTCACGACCGTCATCAGGCAAAAGATGGAGATTTACACATATTATTTAAAATAATTAATTTTTTCTTATGTTTTTCGATGTTAAATATACTCGATATGAGACATTCTCTTTTTTGCGTTTTAGTGACCCAAATGTCTTTCTTGAACTGGCAGTGAAAAGTTCTGCGTGAAGGGTTTTAAAACAATTAAGATTGGTCCGAGAAATGGTGAAGGAGTTATCGGCATTCTTATCTTTTAATAACCCCTGTGTGTTCTTAGATCTATTTCCCTTTTCATGTTTTTGTCAGCATATAAAGCATAATATCAGTAATCATAATGCCAGGAAAATAAAGCATAATATTTTTTTAAGAAAATAAAGCATAATATTTTTTTTAAAAAAGTAAAGTATAATATTTTTTTTTTAAATCCACATTACAGCCAAAAACCTTTGCGGTTTCTCTCTTAATTTTAATATACACATTTTTCTCTCGTTGGAACTACTATAACCTCTTCCTTTTTATCTATCTATCTATCTATCTATCTATCTATCTATATATATATATATATATATATATATATATATATATATATATATATATATATATATTAACAAACTAGCCAGAAGATCTGAGGGTGAGAATTAAAAAGTAAAGAATTAATGGATTTATATTTAATCCAACATTATATTACGTCAAACTTCATTATAGTTGATTCTTCGTATTTAAAATAAACGCCCCATTTTTATTATGAAACAGTGTGTATTTCGACTGTCAGCCTTTTCATTCCAGAAATCTTAAAAGCCAGTTCGGAAAGACACTACTTACTGACTATTACAGACAAACTATCGGGTCCACAAGCTTTGCGGGGATCAAATTTAGAGATGATAGCAGAAACCATGGTAGGGGTTATATGCATATCACTCAACAGAGAATCAGTTCTAAGTGGGAAGTTAGGCAGAGATACTCCAGATGAGTCAAGAGTAGAGTTTGAGGAGAATTTAAGGGCAAAGCATTCAGCTTTATCAGGAGAGGATGATAAAGCCTCAAATCGATTGAAGGTGGGGGGAATAGAGACCTTGCACTTATTTAGTACCCTATTACAGAGACGACAGTAATCACGAGAGCCAAATTTTTTAGAGGCTATGCGTGCCTCATTCTCTCAGCAAACAGGGACTTAGCTCCCTCGAAGACTCGCTTACATTTATTGCTTGCAGTAGCAAATAGACACCTGTTATGATGAGAGATGTCACACTGGTATCGCCGGAAATAGTGGTTCCTGTGTGCTATGGTGGCCGTGCATGCTGGTGTGAACCATGGAGAGGATTGCGGTTTCACCTGGTATATCCGAGAAGGGATGAAAGCATCCATGCCGGCTTTGGCCGAAGAAGAAATCTCAGTGGCACATTTTTCAATTGGGAGGTTGAAGATGTCAGTCCAAGTGTCGCCACGAAGAAAATCCCGGAATGAGTCCCAATCAGCATGCTGGTAACGGAAAGAGGTCTTATGGATAGGGGATTCCTGTTTGATGGATGCTTGGAAGGAGATATCAATAGGGTACCACAGTGTGGTCCGAGTTACCAAGAGGGCAGTATTGCGAAGGTCGGCAACAGCAAGGAGAGGATGTAAGAAATAGGTCCAGTATAAAAGCCTGTTGCTTGGTTTTGCTAGGGAAACGAGTAGGGAAGTCAACGATTTAAGTGAAGGATTGGGGCAAAGGAAAAACATAATGTCTCTCTCTCTCTCTCTCTCTCTATATATATATATATATATATATATATATATATATATATATATATAAAAATTTCTCAGTTAACCCGTAGAAAAGACAATATTTATAAATGTAAAAGACAATAGGAAAACTGTAATGGTAGCCGACGCGTTTTCAAGGGAAAAACAAAATGAATTTATTAAAAAAAGTAACTAATTACAAAACAAAATGTTCTTAGCAACTACAAGAATTTAGAGAACGCTATTTTCATGCAGTTAACTGAAAATTACGTCAATATCTCCACACGTGACAGTACTCTCAAACATCCAGGCCGGTAAAAAATAAATAAATAAATATGCTGTTTAGTAAACAGCGTCTACTCAAATATGAGTATCCACTAAAAATAACATTTAAAGTGATAAAAATCTGTTGGATAAAGAAAAGATCATTAAGAAATACATAGTCATCAACAGATAGCCTGTTTCGCTGTATCACAGCTCATCAGCGTGATTAGACATCAGATTACTTCAAGCCGGGATCAAAACTCGATATCAGTTCGATGCCTTTACCGACAGGCTATCGGCGCACAGCAGTGAAATAGAATTTTTAACGCATTATATACGTGCTATATAAACGCCATACTGGCCGCCATGGCGCTCAATTCTTACGAAGAACGACGCATTAAAGCAAGCAGCAGCCGTTAAATATTCCCGTTTCTCCATAGTGCTCAATCGGCGAACGAGATGTAAGTATGTATACACATAAAACGAATACAATCATATTTGGTAGTTAATATGGAACACAGATGAGAGTAACATACAGCTCCTACTAGCCCACAC
Source organism: Acanthosepion pharaonis (assembly GCA_903632075.3). NCBI lineage: Eukaryota > Metazoa > Mollusca > Cephalopoda > Sepiida > Sepiidae > Acanthosepion > Acanthosepion pharaonis. Next base: position 334,884 of record CAHIKZ030000314.1, on the reverse strand, counting down.
AAAAATAAGAGTTCTTCATTTTTAAGGCATAATCTGATAGCGACACAAAGTAAAGATTGAACATGGTCTGACGTTTCTTAATTTCGGGCCGAAAAACTTGAGTTGTATGGATTTTATTTTTATTCTTCATTTATCTTATATTTTTATCTATCTGAACGCACGCATATATATATATATATATATATATATATATATATATATATATATATATATATATATATATATATTCAGCCTGGTATAGGTGATTAATATTGTTTATTTTAAAAAAATAACAGAGCATTTACTTGAATAAATTGTATCTATTAATAACATTGTGTGTGTTTAACGTATAAACAGAAAAATATATGAAATAATACACACACACGCACACACATAGTGTTAATTTGAAATACTGTTTTTGAATTCAAAATTGCTGGTTTTTCAGTGGTTTACTGACAAAGAAGCATTTAAGGCAATTCATTAATTGCAGGCTTTGTGGTAGAGTACACAATATCGAAGATAGAGATAGAACGTTGTTATATATATATATATATATATATATATATATATATATATATATATATATATATATATATATATATATATACATGAATGTTCGAACAAATGAGAGAAATATATACTTATATGATTAATTGTGGTGTATGTATTTTTTGGGATGAATAACAGGTTTTCGCCTGTAGTGACAATAAGCCTCCAAATGCGAGGGTTCTATGTGACTATTGCATCCTTTGTTTAAGAGGTCAAAACGAAAAAGAGTACTGGTGTCCTTTCCCTTTCTAGAGCTTATCATGCCGCCACACGATGGTTAAGAGAAGTTCTCTTGCAGAAAAGTGGAGTAACCACATATCCACAGAAACATCTAAATATTAAAAAATTCACACACTTTTTTTATGAATCGAATTTCGATTATCTGAAGTTGTCTTTCCCTCGACCTGACTTGACGTTAGTTGGAAGAAAATGTTGTTTATTCACCTCAAAATGTTCATGACAATCCACTGATATAGAGAAATTATTTACCTAAATATATATTTATTTTATTTACTGTTTTTCTTTTTCATTTCAATTTTCCTTGACAGTCATTGGTTGATATGCCTGGGTTTTGAATTCACGTCGTTTATTTTCTGCTTTTCATTTCGAGTCGCTGGAGTCATTGAAATAAGATTTAACTGCGAAAATTCCCGCGTAATGGAAAATGGAATGCATGATTCGGAAATTGAATCAAGTTCTGCAACAAGAAATTTTAGAAAAAATAAGTATTTTAAAAAATGTATATACATGTAAATCAATTTTTATTTTCACGAAAAATTTTCCAGAAATCTTCAGTAAAGTCAACTTACAGCGTATTTGTAACTGTTATATAAGCATCCCTCATTTGGTGATATATAAGCCATTTTAAATCAAAAAAATTCTTTAAAAAATAAAGTGCGTTTGACAAAGATGTAAATTTAATTCTCGTCTGTTCTCGTTGTAAATGGGATTATATACGAGATGATTGATTGATTTATTGATTTGTTGATTTCCAGCTATCAACCTTTTACAGTTTTTTTAAAGTGAGAAAATATATTATAAGAATTATCTCGGAGAGAGATAACAGTGATTTTACTAATAGAAGTCATACTAATTAACCCATATCTGGTGGGGAAGAGGTGAATATAACGAACCAGACTGGAAGTGGACGTCGGTTCTCCGATTAACAATTCCGACATTTAAACTTACAGCATGGTATTTCCAAATGATCACCCATCGAGGTACTGACCAGACTCGACGTTGCTTAACGTTTCAACGTAATATGAGCGTAAACCTGTACATGCACATATTTTTTTAATGGGCCATATTTTAAGAAGAGCACATAATAAAAATAGTGACTGACGAAAAAAGTGAAGAGGGGATTTTAAGGGATATTATTGATAACAACTATATATATATATATATATATATATATATATATATATATATATATATATATATATATATTAGTGGTAAATATACATACATATGCAAAATATATAAATATATATACATACATGCATACACATACATATATATTTTGTATAACAAAAAATTTCAAGAGGATAGAATCCAGGTAGAACTCAATGTCCAGGACAGGGTATGGATATAATAAAAAGGCTTAAACACTAATATTCCATGGTCATAATTTATTCCATTGGAATCGCAAATACGATCCAATTCATCAGGCCTACAAATTCAAAAAGAAAACAGAAAAAACAACTCCGGAAATAAAAAATAAAATTTAGGGAGAATGTAAGTATGAGAGTGTGGGACGAATGTTTGAGCTATAGAGAGGGGTAACAGATGAGAGAATCAAGATGAGCTGCTAAATCTTCGTAATGAGATATTTTCTAAATGTAGACATAAGAAACGATTCAAAACATAAACACCATTTTATAACATGTTGTCACTTATGTCAGTTCCATCTTGGTTCAATAACATCGGGCATGACATTTTAATGGAATGACTATTATGTTTATCTATTATGTTTATCTATATATATATATATAACATTGTGTATGTTTATGTGATGCGCTATGTATTTAATTTTTTTTTAGACAAAATTTTTAAAATTTTACTTTTTTAGATTTTACATTTTGATTTATATGTATATGTATATGTGCGTACTTGTGTGTGTATGTGTGTATATGTGTATATATGTAGGAGTGTATATATGTATATGTATGTGTATGTATGTATGTATATATATGTATATGTATGCGTATATATGTATATATACATGTATGCGCATATGGATGTATGTATATGTAGGTAGATGTGTGTGTAGATGTGTTTATATATGTGTGTGTGTATGTTTTGATATGTATGTATTCATATATATCTGTATATGGGTGTATATGAATGTATGTATGTATGTATAGTTAGACGGATAGATATAGGGATACATTTTTTATTTGTTGAGATGGGTGTATGTAAATATATGGAGATGTAAGGTTTTATGTATATATGTTTATGTGCATGTATGTGTATGTCCGTATGTATATATGTGTGTAAATGTATATATATGTAGGAGTGGATGTGTATGGATGTATGTGTATATGTATGTATGTGTGTGTGTATTTATGTATGTATATGTATACATGTATGTATGTGTATGTATGTATATATATATATATATATGTATATGTATATGAATATATATATATGTATGTATATGTGTACATGAGTATATGTGTGTGTATGTGTGTACACGCCTATATGTATGTATGTACGTGTATATGTTATTGTGTATATGTGTATACGCATGTGTTTTTGAACATAGAAATATAGGTCCTTGCTAGATTAGATAATCGTCATATTTATTTTTATATGTTTATATTTGATTTGTAACCTGTAGTCGATATTAATTTTGTCAAATTTTCTTAATTACACAACTGCCCTTTCAGTAAATGCCCTTCAATTTTAATTCCCCCACCCCATCTCTCTCCCCCACCCCTTTTCTTTCTTTTATTTTCTTTTCTTTTCCTCTCCCTCCCTCTTCTTCTGATCTTTAAGACTAGATCGTCTATTTTGTGTGTGTATGTCACCACAAAATGTATCCTTTCCGGTTACATATTTAATGTATTAGACATCCGACAACATTCATATTTCTCTCACTTAAACCGTCTTTGACTCCCCTCTCTAAAACTTCTCTCTGTTAAATTTTAATCCCCCAACTTCTCTCGTCTGTTACCCCTCTCTATATCTCTAACATTCGTCCAACACTCTCATACTTACACTCTCTCTAAATTTTATTTTTTATTTCTGGAGTTGTTTTTTCCTGTTTTCTTTTTGAATTTGTAATATTTAAGTAAATGCTCTGTCTATAATAAACAACATTTACCGGCCTGAATGTCTGAGAAATTTTCACAGAAAATATTCGTCCTCCGACAGTATTCGAACCGGAACCGTCATTTAGCTTGACGGGGCTTTACACAGAGGCGCGTTCGGTTAGCTAGGTCGAATTTACTGTATTTAAACTTCGATCTTCCATGAATCTCTCACGTACATTCATATCTGCTCATGGCGTATCAAATGTAAACAAATGACGTCACACATTATGAATGGACAAAAGTCCGACAATTGTCGGACTTTGTCCCTTTCATAATGTGTGTGACGTCATATATATATATATATATATATATATATATATATATATATATATATATGTCCAAGTATAGTAGTGGTGTAGACGGATTAAAATGTTAATTTTATAGCAAAATTTAATATTATTCAGTTAGAATGATTTCTATTTTAGTCTAACCCTAACATTAACGCATTAATTATTATAACCAAGGTTCGTTGACAAGTTTTTTGAATTCTCATATACGTATTTTGATTGGTCATTGTAGCTTATGTAAAAGCGTTTCCCCTATCGAGGGATATTGGTTGATATTAACCTTTTAAGACTCTTTATTCTACAATTAACACCATCACTTGATAAGATACCAGAAGTATTGAAACAAAATGGCTATTTTATAACATGTTTATGTCATCATTTTTAATAAATTATATATATATATATATATATATATATATATATATATATATATATATATATAATAAATTAGGTGGGTTATAGTGGAGTAGTAGACACTTGTACAACTTGAATATCAATCTCTGAACAAAAAAATTGATCGGTATAGAGATGCAACTCTAAAACACAAGATGACCAGAGATTGGTGGCCTCGAAAACCAAATTAGTAATGCTTTATCTTCGCCGGGCGATATGTTTACTCAGGGAGTTCCGTGCCTTGAACGACTATTAGGATTCATACATACGATCCATCGCTAAAGATACTTGAATAGCCAGTTCTGTAGCACTCCTGTAAGTTAATTATTTTCCACCCTGCAATCCCTTTCCCCAGAGACGAAACGTCGCAAGCTCCTCGCTGTTCTATCGCTAATTCCATGGAAAGTTTTCAGACGAACTACATTCCTTACTTCCAGCAGTTTTAATCTTGACAGTCAAGTCCCGCCATGTCACACCCATTGCAACGATTCACCGTCATTCTCTTCGTATTCCATTTGTGAGATTAAGCTCGAGAAAATTCTTCTCATGAAACACTGCTTTTTGGAACCGACTCCCACGACGATACTTCCTCGATCACTACAATCCTAACTAGGGCTAACTGTTATCTTCCAAACACATCCACTATAAACTGTGCATCTTAATCTGTAACCCTCTACCTCGAGTGGCTCATGAGCCTTGTACAGGGTGAACATTATTGTAAAAAAATGACTGTCATAATTCTGTGAATAGACTACTCAAGCAGGTGAAAGCTTCAGTCTCAGGCTTTAAATTCAGAGTTGTCCTTCTCCTAGCCTAGTTGCTACCCAAGGCTTGAAGAGCGAAGTCTGCCCTACTATTTAACACATAGCTGGAGGCAGAAGCGATGGATTCATATCTTTTCCAAGGTTATTTGCGTGAAAGTGAATGTAACGATTAATGATTCTCTCTAACCGTCTGAGGATTACTTCTTTGCGTGATATGTTGGGATTTTATTGCAGTTCTGATATGAGTGTTTTTCTCCTAATCTAAATTATGGAGAACTTTGTGTCTTCTTAGGCGAGATAGTTTTCTTTTATCTTTATCTTTATATCTTAGTTATTTTGAAATTACTTTTTATGTTTTCTCTATGTTTCATGCTATATTTAAGGAAATTTACTATCACCGAGGAGACTGTATATTTCCAAAGCTTTAAGAATACCAATGTGTGGCCCACTATCAAAGGTTTTATGGTAATCTATCATAGCTGTACTGAGAATTCTAATTTTTTTCCTGCAATTTTCCACAATCAGTAGAGCCAAAAGTTGGGTACCTTGTCATTTTCTGGGGGATTTTCATTTTTGGGATTTTGTTAGAGCTTGCCTGACATTATTCTTGTTCATATTTTCCATTTTTGTACATGTTTATCCTGCATCCACTCGTTTGATCCACTCTGCATTGGGATTATATTCCTTTCAGTTGATCCCAATATTCTCCCAAAATGTTTGTACTTCTTCAAGATGTTGGTTTTTTACTTTTGTTATTGTTATTATTATTATTATTATTATTATAAAATAAGCTTACCATGACATTAAGGTGAAGCAACCTCGTTATAGTAATAATGATTTGCTATACTAGCTTACTAGACGTTACTCTATAGAAATGCACACCTTTTACTAAAATTACCTCAGTATGGATCAAAGCCACAACGAGGATCGAACTCACCCCAGTCAGATTGATTGACTACATTAGTTGGCTAACCATGACAAAATGCCTAACATCGATTTCATACCGATCAAATACGCTACAGTTGTTACAGTGTGTTGAGCTACCTCATTAACCATTTCTTCACAGTGAAGTACTCAGTCTTGGTTTTAATGAGCTGTCTGGATTCATATTTGAAGTTTTGTTTTATTTTATTTTATTAGTACGTATATTTTATACGCCTCACAGATTTTACAAGTAAAAAAAAATGGGTGTAGATATGCCTCTTTGCACTAAAGTCGTGTTAATTGACGGACAATAAAATCATTTGGTTTCTTCTTTTTTTTTATTTTTACTACTACTCTCTCTTCTGTTTCCTTTTTCCTGTACTCTCTCTCTCTCTCTCTCTCTCTCTCTCTCTCTGTGTGTGTGTGTGTGTGTGTGTGTGTGTGTGTGTGTGTGTGTGTGTGTAAGACATACACTTTCTCATTTGCCTTGTCGTCCATCAATTTCGTTGATTTTTCTTTTCGATTCCTCGTCTTCTACTTGCTTATTCTTTTTACTTATTCCTCTACAGTCAAGCGCGATGATTGGGGGTGGCTGTGCCCTGTGGCTGTGACAGACATGTAATTTTTATGCTGACAAAATGCCGTGTACAAAATTAAACTTAGTAAATAACACATTAATCTGTTTTAGGATGGAAATAGTTGCGTATTTTTAATTGGTGCCAGTGTTCAGTTTTCTAGCCCAGTTAATAATACAGGATTTAGAATGCTGATTTTTATGGCAAACAGACAGACAGGCTGTACTCACTTGCGAAATTGATTTAACATACTCTAATGTTTGGGGCCACTTTCTGGAGTTAATAATTAATAAGTTTGGTTTAACTAACTCCTCTTAAACTAATATATACTGAAACTATTTGGCGTCCAATTTTTTAGAGGGGGAGTTACCTAAAATTTAAAATCTGCCAGCCCTATAATTATCATCAGACAGTAAGTTATATTAGGAAAAAGAGCTAAAATTTTAAGGAAACTTTATGTAATAATAGGTTAATTTCGTTATTATTATTATTACTATTACTATTATTATTATTATTATTATTATTATTATTCCTTTGAATTTCTGTTGTATACACATTTCCTTCCGTGTCCCAACCAGAGACCTAAGGCCAGAAATGATTTCATGACATTTTACTGCCCATTTCGTAAAAAATAAACAAAAGAAAACCTAAGATCACATACATTTTACATAGATAAGATTCTTTGTAATGTGTGAGCTGTAATTGTGAGTACAACTTTTTGCATTTCTTTAAGGTTACCAGGAATCCCTTCAAGGAGTCTATCGGAACCTTTTCCAATCAATCTGTAGGCTTCAACTTCAATTGGAATTACTGATGTCCTCACGTGACTGGAATTATTGATGTCCACATTATTATTATTATTATTATTATTAAAATTTCAGGATGAGCAGGATCGCCATAATGTTACTCATGTTCCAGTTGCATGCATTCACGCTGGTTGCAATTCATTTGTTTTGACGCCTTGATTACAACTACAGCCGTTTTTCTCAAAACGTTTGTACAGAGGCTTTTAATTTTTTTATATTTTATACGTTCATACTTGTATGCAATTTTAAAACACTACTTGAAGAAAACAAACATACTGTCGAATTATTATTATTATTAGAGAAAAACAAAACGTAATTCTTTCAATATTTTTCAACATTTAAGATAAGAGCGTGATTTAAGTAAAAAAAGAAAAGAAAAAACACAGTCTTTGACAATGTTAAACAATATTTCAACAAAATGTCTGTCTTCTTTAAATTATTTTTTTTTAATTTTACAAGTATAAATTTTTTTCAAGTATAAAAATATACATTTTTTTTTTTAAATATAACTTGAAGAAGGGCCTCTTCTGTAAATATTTTCATGGTAAGAGTTCTGATGGGATTTCCTCTAAGGTACCAAGACTTTATGAATTTAAGTGTACTGTTAGATTGGCGACAAGGTCTCATCATTTTACAATCGAAATGGCCAGATATAACCGTAAGTTCTATGCTAACCGTTTCTTCTCTTGTATTTCTCGCCTGTGGAACACTCTTTCCAAGAAGGTTTCCAGTCAAATTTGATCTTCAAAATTAAAATCCAACGTCATTCATTATCTTCTGTCTTCTTAATTCCTCTTCTTTTATTGTTCTCTCTCCTTAATGTTTTCTCTTTCTCATATTTTTTCATAGCCTGTAACCCCTTGTACCTTATTGGTTTATTGATTTGCTTAGGGTGAATTGATTAAAAAAAATGAGACAGGAGTTTATATTGTTAGATATTTTGTTTAATCGTTGGCGCTCATATCTTAAACAGTAAAACAATTACTCTGATTGTCTTGGAGGTAATGGTTATGATTCTAGTGTCGGAGACGGCAAGCTGTTTCCCAAATTATTAAAAGGTGGGATTATAAGTTTTGGGTTTTTGGGTGTCGTAGTCCTTACTTCAAAGATATAGTTAGCAAGAAATATAGAACCTCCATCACATCACATACCAAGATATATAATATTAAATGCATGTAATGCTAGAATAGCCATATAGGGAAATGTTCCAGAAACCTAAAAGTCCACATCTAGGAACGCAGGAGAAACCTCTGTTGGGACAACAGATTGAATGCTCTCGTAACATACAGAAATAAAACAGGCCATGAGTTTGATTTTAAAAAGCTATCCTGGTACGAAAATAAAATACTTTACTGCGAAGAAAATATTTACAAGGAATATTAATAAACATCTGCCCATCGATAAACACACGCCAGACACTTTTTTCAACTTCCGGAAAAAAAACATACTTTAAGGATGTAAGATACATATACCTGCGGTTGATGTAAGCCGCCTTTTACTCCAACACACACCAAACACACACCCTCCCAATTATTACGCTTAAAGTAGAAATCCTTCCCAAGTCTCTAGAAGGTGTCAAGTGTATGCCTTGAAGAACCTTGTTTTCAAGAATGCGGCTGGGTGTTCATTCCCGTCTCAGTATAGACCAATCAGAAATCCTTTCGAAGCTATAATCAACATTGTTGATCACCTAAATATGGATAACCTCCTGTGCGACAAGCAGTAAGGATTTCGACCGGCTTGTTTCATTGCTTAATCAGTGAGACATGAGACAACAATTACATCTCAAGGAGGACCGCATTAGATATTTGAAAAGCATTTGACAAGGTGTGGCATACAAGGTTACTGCACAAACTCACTACGGAATCACTGTAAGAGTCCTTTCTAACGGGTAGGTTCCTAAAGGTAGTTGCTAACGGCCAGTCCTCCGAGGCCCAAGCTACCAACACAGGCGTCCTCTAGAGCTCACCTCTTGGTCCAAACCTCTTTCTACTTTACATAAAGCATCTGCCCAAGATAATACTCCCATCAAATGTGAATGCATCTGCTGATAATACAACAGTGTATGGGTGCACCTACAAGACTCTAGGTAACAAGAGCTGGCAACTGATTTCTCCTTTGACCTAAACAGTGAAGGAAAACTAGAGGGTCACATTGAAAATATCGAAAACCAAACTAGTGACATTCCATGATTACCGAGATGTCCCTAAATTTTCACCTACCTGGTGTTCTCTCAGTGAGGGCCCGTGTCTTGAGCGCCTATTGGAACTCGTACATGATCCATCGCTAAAGAAGCCGGGAAATTGGTTGTTTCCCTGTACCGATCCCGTAAGTACCTGACTACTTTTGTTATCATCTACCTTTACAAGAGCCAGATCAAACCGAAAATGTTGTACTGTTGCCATATATGGATAGGAGCTGCCCAGTCTTCACTTACCAATATCGATAGTGTCCAAAAGAGTCTCCGCATCTTTGTGGATGACGAAATATTTTTCATCCTATGACCCCTTTCCCACATACGGCACGTAGTAAGGCCCACGTTACTCTGTCGCTATTTCCATGGAAAATGTTCAAATGAATTACTTTTCTTAGTTCCACCAATTCTAACCTTCAGAGCTAATACCCAACATGTCAGCCACATCTTAGCGAATCACCCTCATACACTTCCTATTCCACTGGTGATATTGTACCTTCTATTCGATCAGCTTCTACCCACAGACTGCTAAATTTGGAACCGACTCCCAAGTTCAAATCTCGGGTTAAATGTTATCTTCACCGCATATTCTTCTGTAACTATCTATATAGAGTGACTCTTGAGCCTTGTACTGGAGGAAGATCATTTTAAAAATACAAGAATGCAAAACGTACCAACATAGCCGACTCCCGCGAAATGCCAACGAGAAATAGGATATACAAACATACAGGCATGACATCCCACCATCATCTTCAGGAATTAAACCCATAGACGTTACCAGACAGACACAAACATTACAAGTTAACCTACGAGTAAGTGTGGTACTTTTGTGAAAATGTATTTTATTAATAGTGCTGGTGATGCAATATATATAATATGTATTGCAATGTCATGATTGGAGCTGCAACACACACACACACACACACACACACACACATATATATATATATATATATATATATATATATTCAGTATTAACAACTACTCATCGGACAAAGATGTGTTGGATAAATATAGCGGTGTTTATAATAAAGTATAATAAATTTTTAAATAATAGTGTTTATAAGTACGCTGAATTCAAGTTTGCAAAATATGATGATAGTTGCTCAAAGAAAATAAATAGAAGCAGGAAGATTATTTGGTATACCCCCCGCCATTTAATCAATTAGTCAGTGATAAGTCAGGCCAGAAGTTCCTCCAACTGATGATAAACATTTTTATAAAAGTAAGCCCCTTAGTAAAATATTTAACAGAAACACATTAAAACTAAGTTGTAGCTGCACCAATAATCCTGAGAAAATTATAAAATTAACAATAATAAATTTGAAAGAATTTAATAATCTGAATCACAATACCCGTTCCAAGGAAAATATAAGTGTAATTGTAGGAATTCTGGCCAATGCTCATTACCAAACAAATGTTTAACTAAATCTCTTGTTTATCTTTGTACTATCTCTACAATAGAAAATCTGACAGTTGAAAAATTCTGTATTCGTAGTACTAAGAATTCTTTCAATATTGGGTGGTATCAACATAACTTGCCCTTCACCAATAGTACTTACAAAAATAATACACCATTTTCTAAATATTTTTAGAGTTTAAAAGATGATGATAAGACTCATAAGATGAAATGGAAATTTTTAAAAAATGTAGATCTTTATATGAACCCTGTTTTCTATATTTACATGAAAAACACAAAATCATCAGATTTTTTGAGAAAAATTCATTATTAAATCAAACAAGTGAATTAACAGTAAATAGTAAGCATAGATTACTTTTTATTTTAGAGTTTAGTTAAGCTTTTTAATGCTTTTTCTTATACTTTACTTGTACTGCGTTGCACTGTATGTGGCTTATCTCTCTATTTGTAAAATTAATCTGGATTTAATATAATTTTGTATTAATTTTCTGGTATTATAAGTAACATCTTGTGCGGTGCAGTAACGAATAGCGGCTCGGGTTGAAGAATCGGAGAGCCGAGTTCGAATTCCAGTCAAATCCATTACATTCACTTACCTGCTAATATCATTGGGAAAGGTATGAACCCTCATCTTCTCCCCCCAGCTATGGGTAAATAGCAGGACAGACCGGATTCTGTAACCTTGGATGGCAACTAGTCTACTGCAGAAAGACTGGCAACCTACTGCTGGAAAAACCTGCCTTGTCAGTCATGTATCGAAAGATGCATGATCGCCTAAGCGTATATCGCGCGTGGCACATAACTGACTGACTAATTTCTTAAAGAAGCCATTTATTTATCAACTACAATATTTTTTTTAATTATGTAGGAAATTCACAGAGCAAATTCACAGAGCATATAACTTGTTTAGAATTTTGTTAAATTACCTTTTCACCCTATTTTTATTTCTTAAGAAATGGCATTGTCTGGTTTGTATATTTTAAGTAACAATATTTATCTGCTTTAACTTATGTGTGGCTGCTGTTAGCTGCCAGTCTAAGGGCCAGGGCCCATTTATAAAAAATAATTTTTAATTTTTGCTTCTTCGCTTAGTTTAAATTTAACGTCGGTCATGTCTGACTGGTTGATCAGAGTAAAGCCCGCAAACCTTATAATCCTTTTTTTTCTTTCTTTTTTTCGCAAAAAGAGGTTTTTATTTTGTTTTTAAATCTAAATAAATCGTTCACACGCCAGTAATTTACAATCGCTTGATGAGATGCATTGATATTCACTGTAAACACGACTGCAACTGTGTAGCGATTTTTACATGTTTTCGGTGTAATATCCTAATATATATATATATATATATATATATATATATATATATATATATATATATATATATATACAAAGCTTTTTTATTAAATGAAAGGAATGAATTGTGAACGAAATGTCGTCATAAAAGTAAATTCAAACTAATATAAAATGTTTTTCAAATTCTCACTGTCTGTTATCACCTAACACTTATACCTTTAGTTCTTTTCTTTATCACTCTTTTTAAATAACCTTCCTCCTATATATATATATATATATATATATATATTACGCTACTACTAGTGATCAATATACATATATATATATAAATTTCCAAGAGGATAGAATCCATGTACAGCTCAATGTACAGCACAGAGCAAGAATATAATATAAAAGACTCAAACACTAATATTCCATGGTTATAATTTATTACATTGGAATCGTAATCACGATCCGATTCATCAGACCTTCAATTTAAAAAAGAAAGAGGATTTCTTTTTGAATTTTTAGGTCTGATGAATTGGATTGTGATTACGATTCAAATGTAATAATTTCAAACCATGGAATATTAGTGTTTGAGTCTTTTATATTATATTATATTATATACAAAATGGTTAGTCACTCATATCCGAGGATGCTCGTCTCCTAGTGCGGTTAGCCAATCTTTATTTGCAGACACCTTCACAGGCAAATTTATGCTTATTCAACATTCGCTTGTGGTTTTTACTGAATTTTAACTACATATATTTTGAGCGCAATTGTATGCCTTCAACTAAAAATAAAATGTATTATTGGTAATTTTTACTATAAATAGGTATTTTTGGTAATTTTTTATATAAAAATATATTCCTGTTATTTTTACTGGAAAAACGTATTTTATACTTTCATAGTGCTTTGGGGGTTCACTATTTACCCATAGCTGGGACCCTAAAAGGTACTACCACCCCAAATTAGGGTGGACCTGGGAACAACAGAAATGAAGAAATATAGTTTTAAGGTGTTTTAAGGTGTGCTATATTTATGGGATAAAGTGTTCAATATCAGAGATAGAACGTATGTAAATATAAATATAAAAGTAAACATTGAAGTCAACACTGACAGCCGACATGCTGTTTCATGCTAGACGCAATCGTCAGGCCGCGAATGCTAGATTTTCCTCAGCTATTTATGTATGTGGGTCAGTGGCGCATTGTGGGTAATCTATTCTGGCGGTTATTTTTGCGGGAGTAGCCGAGAAAAAATCCTGCATCCGCGGCTTGATGATTGCGTCCAGCATAAAACAACCTGTCGCCTCTCAGTGTTGACTTCAACGTTCACTTATACATACATACATACATATATATATATATATATATATATATATATATATATATATATATATATATATATTCAGCATCAGATGTAAAGTTCTTGCTTCTGAGTATGCCATTCATTTCTTATTTGTTTTTTTTTCTTCCAGTGCGGTAATAATACAATAAAAATAAAATAAAAAATAAAACATCTTGTTTTATTGAAGCTGCGTTGATAAAACTCCAATGCACTGAATACTTCAAGAACAAAAAGAGGTAAATAGCTATTTTTGTTCACATTTTCAACTTAAAGCAAATAATCAACAAGTCTTTACGCTCTGTTGTGTCTCATTTACTGCGCTGGAAGTTTAGGGTTAAAAAAATATCACGACTTTCGGCGCCATGGTTTCTTCGCTAAAATTTAGAAATGTTTTACGATAAAATTGAAATATTCTTTCGCGATTTTCTTATTCCAGGTTCATTTGTTTTATTTGTAACATTGGAAGGAGTCTTTTTTTCTATGAACACACGAGAGAAGAGTTCATATTTCGTTGCATGAATATTTACATTTCACTTATTTTAGATTTGGAAATAAGAATTATTTTAGCTTTTCGCTCATTTTCTATACGTTTCATCTTTCAAACTTTTACCATTTTTCCTGGTTTCTTCCAGTCATTAATTCTTTTTTCTTTCATTCCTTCTTTTCATATATCTATCTATATCTATATCTATCTATATAACTTTCTCTATATATATTTATATATCCCTATATATATCTCTATATACCTATATCTATATCTCTCTATATATCTATATCTCTCTATCTATCTCTCTTTACGCTATTTTCCCCCAATACAAGGCCTAAGAGCCACTTAAAATAGAGTGTTACTAGATGAGATTGTTTTATGAACGTAAGAATTGTAGATTATGAGGATATGTAGGATGGATTATGGTTGACTCTAGACATGAAGAAAATAAGATTGTAGTGATCAAGGGAGTACCATCTCTGGCATATGTCCTGCAAAGCAGCGTCTCTTGAGAAGAAGCTATCGGAATGGAATCTTCTGTTTACCAATGGAATTTTAAGGGAATGAAGATTATTCACCCCTTGTGTACATGGTATGGTGGGACTTAGCTGTACAGGTTTGAACTGGTGGAACTAAAGCATGGAGCTTTTATCCACTGTACCTTGAGGACGAATTGAATTCACACACATGGCACAATGGATAAAGGCGTTAGTTAGATCCAATGACAGAACCCAAAGGCGATAGTTATTGTGATGAATTTTTTTTTAAGTGCCTTACTGACAGGAGGACATCAGCAGTGGACCCAGAAGTATGGAATCCATACTAATTAACGTTCAGGAGATTGTTTCTATTGAAGTGATTAACAATCTTCTTGTTGATCATAGACTCAAAGCACTTACTGATGACTCTATGAGACTGATGGCTTGACAATGAGGCAAGAATAAGTACTCACTCGCATTCTTAAAGTCAGAATAGTGAGCTGGCACCTTCTGTATTCTTGAGAAACATTTCTGCTTCAGACAGCGGCTAAACAACTTTGCCAAGATTGGAGATTCTTAAGAACAACTACCGAGATTTTATCCGGAACAGTAACCTTCATCGAGTTGAGGCTTTTATTGATGTTGCAAACGAGCCGGGCCGTGGCAGATATGCCACAAGGCTGATAACCAATAAAAGGAGAGCAATCAGGTAGGGGATAGCCTTGTGGCCTTAAGTGGAATTAGAGGCAATATCTATTGCAAAGAGCTTAGACTTATCTAATGAGAATAAGATAACCTCAAGTTCATTTATGATAGTAAGCACTGAAGATTTGCCTCTACTGAGAACTTGTTTTAAACACCCTTATCTCTCTCCCTCCATATATATATATATATATATATATATATATATATAGCGCTCGAGATAGATAGATAGATAGAGAGAGAGAGACAGAGAGAGAGAGACAGAGAGAGAGAAAGAGTGGCGATAGATATATTATCTGATAATAAAGTCAACTGATTTATATCACCCTGAAGAGTGGAATTATTTTTGCGTAACTTGGTGTCAGAAGCTAAACCTTTGAACATTTCTATTTTATTTTTTTTACTGTATCTATGTCTTTCCACATATATATATATATATATATATATATATATATACACACACAAACACACACACATATATCTATCTATCTATCTATCTATCTATCTTAGCCTGTTCGTATCGATTTATCTATCGTAGTCTGTTCGTATCTATCTATGTATCTATCTATTCCCATTGCTTACTTTTTCTTTTCTTTCATGCGTTCTTAAAATCTTTTTCTATTTCCTTTCTCTTTCTATTCGTTTTTTCAATTCAATTTCTCTTTCTTTTATTTCTTTATTTACTTCAGGTTCACTGATTTCCCAACTCTCTTCTTTTTTTTTGTTACTCATACTCATCTTCCTATCTCTATCACTCGCTCCCTCCCTGCCTCGATTTTTCTGGAGTAGGAGGTGCATACATACTTACATACATACATACATATATATATATATATATATATATATATATATATAATGTATACACCATATATTGCAATCCGAACATGCAATATCTGCTGTATACAGTTTATGGAGAAATTATACATCAAAGCGACTAATATAATCTAACTGGCACAAATGATTCTCTGAGTTTGATTTGAATATTTACATAGATTGATTATTCCGTATGTTGTATAACATTGATTATTCTCGAGCAAAATCTTGATTTGATTACGATCGCAAATGTACGCGATCGTCAAAAGTGCATCGGGAAATCTCCGGTACAGACCTTTGCAAACCACTTTTTACACGCTTGATTACTCACAATACCTTCTCCATAAACTATTCAATTATTTTATTTTTGCATTTGATTCATATTTTCACTTCTCTTTTTTTGAAGCCTACTCTTCTAAAATTTGTTTTATCTTATAACTACAATGTTAAAATCAATTAACAAAAATTATCTTTCATCTGGCAACTAAAATAATGCAATAATTTCTCCAGACGAACTTCATGCTTTCCGATCAACTGTGATCTTCAAATATGTAAACGCGATATCAATCGTTGTCTTCTGTCTCGTTGATTTCTGTGCTTTTATTGTCCTCTTTTCTTACGTCTTAGTGGCTTCAACACCTTGCTTGGGGTGAAATGATTAACAAAAATGCAACCCTGTATTTTTGCGTCGCTACAAAGTTAGAACAAGAACAATGCGGGATTCGTTAAAGACATCGGAACAAGGAACGCGATATTCATGTTCAGAATGTTATCACAAAAAGCAATACATATGCAGAAGAACGTGCACCTGTGTTTTATAGACCAGGCACAGGCGTTCGACAAAGTACGCCACAAAGATCTGTTAGAGCTGCTCAGAAACCTTAACATATTCGGGAAAGACATTAGAATAAATAAAAAACTATACTGGCAGCAAATCGCCCGCATAAAGATAAAAATGAGTTCAGCAGATATACAAAATTAGAAAGGGGCGTAAGGCAAGGATGTGTCTTCTCACCGGACCTATTCAACCTAAACACCGAGGCAATTCTGAGAGAAATGGAAAGCCTACAAGGGTTATTCACTGGCGGCCACAATCTTAACAACATAAGATACACAGATGACACTGTGCTGATAGAAAACACGGAAAAGAAACTACAAAACTTCCTACAGAAGATCGCGAAAGAGAACGATATCTCCTCATAAATTCTAACGTTTAATGATTCCGAGAAGGCTACAAAATACAACAACAGGCACCTGAGAAAGGCCAGGGAATATAACGGCCAAAAGTTGTGAGTATAAGATGAGCAACACACATCGGGTGTCACAGCCAAATTGTCCAAATCGTGTAACAACAAAATTGTCCAATTGTTAGATTAGAACCGTTGTATTTTAGAAATGATTAAATATATCTTACTGGAAATCTCCGAGGTTTTTATAACACTATCAGACTCTAGACAATAAGAATGTATTTATATCTAAGTTGAAATGATGATCACTCTTGTAGTTGTGATCACCTGATCCAGTTTTCCTCTCCACCATTCCCTCTTTTTTAAACGTTCTCTTGATGGTTCTTGAATGGACTTTATAGATGAAAGCCAAAGTATGAATGTTGGTACTATTACTGAAAACCTGAATGATCTTTTCCCGCTCACCATTGCTAAGTTGGGAAGACATAGTGGGACTGACAATAAAATTATTTTAACCCGTTCTCTTTCTAGCTGAATAACACAAAGAGTTATTCAGTTATTCTTACGATAATCGTGTCAAGGTGGGTAACTCAGTATGGTCGTCTTTTACATATTAAACATTTTGTAGGATGGACAATTATTCCATGCTGTTACACAATTTGAACAATTTTCTCTTACACCCGGTATAATAATCCTAAATATATAATATAGGTTTAGGCTTTTAACGTATTTGCTGGAATTACATCATCTGACGCATTTAGACTATTATCCATCTACTTCTTCTATGGGCTGTATCCCTTCATCGCGGACGATCATGGCCCTCCACAACTTCCTGTCCATTGTAGTTCTCTAACCACTAAGAAATAATGTCGAATAAAGAATCCTTTCAAATAGATAGATAGATAGATAGATAGATAGATAGATAGATATAGACATACATAATAATAAATTTACTAATTTAAAAATATGGTTCCATCGCTACACAGGAATTATCTTGTTTCAAAAACAGAAACTAAAAACTTCAAATTCAGTTATAGAATTAAATTAAAGTCCCTAGTCCTGTTTCATTTTCAAGCCAATCTTGGAAGAACTTATTTTGAAATTTACAACCCTTTTAGAAAAAATCTTTATGTATACAAATACAAATTTAACAGCGAAACAAAAGTGCCGAAAAACCTTTTGTCGTTGATAAAGACAAGACAACATGCGTTGAACGGATGTCATGATTCGTCGGAAAAGGCGTTCCTCCCCTACTTTGACTCAACCTCTTTTCGAAAGTAACTCATATTTTGATACAATAGTTGTCAGTGAAAATGAATACTCTGCCACCCCTTAGTAAAATGAATGGATTTCCCCATATCCATAGAAACTAATATTATGAATGTATGTGCTTATAAAACTCAGTAAATTTAAAAAATAAGTTATTTCAAAATTCGCTTGAAAATGAAACAGGACTAGTAGGCACTTTAATTTAATTCTATAATTGAATTTGAAGTTTTTAGTTTCTGTTTTTGAAACATGGTAATTCCTGTGTAGCGATGGAATATTTTTAAATCAGTTAATTTATAATATTTATGCTCTGTATATTTGCATTGAGCACTTTTGTAAAAATCAAAGTAATTAATAAGAACACCGGATTATATATCTTACTTTTCTTTCTCTTTATTATAATATATATATATATATATATATATATATATATATATATAAAGAGACAAGAGGAAAAATTATACTTAGACGACGCATTTCGTCCTCTGTGGGACTTTATCATGACAATACAGGCGAGAATGTCATTGGTCTATCAAGGCTTGTAAATCTACGCCATAGTTTTTTTTTCTCAATGTCACCTTTCCTGAAAGAATTTCTACTTTCCCAAGCCAACAGACATGACAACAAATATGTTGAAAGATCGAAAGAAAAGGATTAAATATACCACTTCAGCCTTTGAATATGTACAGTGCACCCGCCCATCTCCTACCATTACAATCTAATCACAATCCACAAAATATTAACTTTAAACAAAAAATGATTGGATTTTACTTGCTCACTTTACTTATCAGCAAACTATGAATGAGGAAATTTTGCTTTGACTGACCTTTCAACCAGCTGATGAACATTCATGAACGTTCTCAAATTTACAAGCCTTGATAAACCAATGACATCCTCGCCTCTGTGTATATAAACACGTGCAGCATAATAAATCATCCATTGCCTTGATAAAGTCCCTCAGAGGACGAAACGCGTCGGCTAATCTAATTTTTCCACTTGTCTCTTTTTATTCATTTTGTCACTTCTACAGATACACTCCATCTAAGAATATTCACACACACACACACACACAAACAAACAAACACACACAAACAAACACACACACACACACATATATATAGAGAGAAAGATAAATATAGATGTAGATATATATGTGTCTAATCATCAGTCTGTCTAGAAAGGTATTACAGGGTTTGCGGATGAATATATTCCTCTTCGGCATTGGTTCCTGTTCCGTGTGTTATAAATGTTCTTAGACACGGTATCGTTGAGCACACACGTATTATCACTCCGGTACTAAAGACCTATGTGAATCGTGTAATAGTGACCACTCTCTCATATATATATATATATATATATATATATATATATATATATATATATATATATATATATATAAGAAAAATAACACATTTTTAATGTTCTGGTTGCTTGTTTTCATTTTTCGTCGAGTTGAATTTAACATCTCTGCTCGTCTTGAAATAGTAATTCCATTTTATACCGTCGAGGCTTTATTCTCCCAAGGTGAGTTTGGTTTGTATATGTATAACGTGTTTGACGTGAAACACCCATATTTTTTTTTAGTCAAACTTAGGAAGTGGAGATATATTTGCCCGCAAAGCTAGAAAAAACTTTTGTTAGCAACCTGATCATTACACAGAGGATGTGTATGAAACTATAGCCGTGACTGACTATTCACTTAGTACTATTTTTGTTTAATATTCAAGTTTTGGCACTGGACACCGGGCATTTTACCAAGGATTAATTGCATTTTGTACAATTATATATATATAATAATTATTTTTTTTAAAAAAAATATGATTCCATCGCTACATAAGAGTTCTCAAGTTTCAAAAACAGAAGCTAAAAACTTCAGTTTAATTATAGAAATTAAATTACCTCGATCTGTTTCATCCTCAAGCGAATTTTGGAATAACTAATTTTGAAATTTACGGAGCCTTATAAGCATATACATTACTAATATTAATTTCTATGGAAACCGAGAAAACCAATCATTTTAATAAGGGACGACTGTTGTATCAATATATTAGTTACTTTCGAAAAGAGATTAAGTCAAGGTAGGTTCGGGGTGCCTATTTTCAAGCGAATTTTAACATCCGTTTGACGCATATCGTCTGGTCTAATTCAGCGACAGAGAGTTTTTGGCACTTTTTGTTAAACCGTTAAATTCGTATTTGCATACCTAAAGATTTTTTTTAAAAGGGTTGTTTGTATATGAATACGTCTTATTGAGCTACAATTTGTTTTTTTGACGACTTCATAAAGGTTTTTTTTTCTTATGATTGGGTTAAGTTTTTAAACCTGCTGCTTTAATTGAACTTGATAATAGACTTTGAAATTTGAAAATTTTTTTAAGCTAACTATTTAAGGCGAATATTTGTCGGTGTCTTTGATTTAATAAATTTTCGTTTTGTAGAAACTTAATAATGTGTAGTTTTTCATGTAGGCATAAAGAGCATGAGTCATCCCAGGTTTTACAGGTTCTTGTTCTATTTATTATTTTCCATTTTATTTTTGGTGTTTTATTCGTTTCTTTTAAATGTAAAAAATATTGAGATAGAGATGTTTGATTTCTATTTCTAATATTATTGAAGGAGATCTTGTGTTGTCTCCACCTAATTTTAAATTCATTCTTCGTGGATTCTATATATATCATTTCTTCGTGGATCCTATATATATCATTTCAATGTTTGGATTATCAATAGATGAGATTGTGTATACCACAGATTCTATGCAGCATTTATTATCCAACGGGCAATCCTCAGGGTTTCTTTAATAATATAATTTTTCATTACTTTTTACTAATTTTAATTCAGGGTTTTTATTAATTTGATTCTGGCAGTTTTTCCAGGATTTTATTATTATGTTTTTTTTAATGATTCTTTCTAGATTTTCAGTGCAGCTGTAACTTAATTTTAAGGTGTTTTTATTAAAGATCTTGCTAAGTTTGCTATCAGTAGGAAAGTGTTTTTCAATTAAAGCTAGGAATTTTTGTCCTAGCTTAATACTAACCACCTGGTTGAGCGGAAGGGCGGTATACCAAATGATTTTTCTTTTTCTATTTTTCTTCTGGTTAGTACTATTGTTTTTATAATTGATGTTAGCGTTTTTATATCCACTATTTTTAGAGATGTGTTGTAAAAATTACTGTTTTTGGAATATTTCTTCATTTGCAGAGTTCATGCTGATTTTTTTCTCTATTGATGAGGGTATATATATATATATATATATATGTTGTTCATTAAGTCTAAAGTTATGTCGAGGAAGTTTACCCTTTTCAATTTTGTGTTAACTGTAGTCCTTAAATTGCGTTTTCTGAATTAACTATGTATTATCTTTCTAATTTTATCTATTTTAAAAATTGGGGAAATCCTCACTACCATGAGCCCGTCATCCCTATATAGCCCGATGTCCTTAATATCTAATTCACGGTGAGCGGTTAGGTTGTATAGTATAAATAGACCGACAAGGTCAGAGGACTCTGCAGAGTCTAAAGATCCCATGGTAATGTCAAAATGGTCTTCATTGTTTTTAATACATTGGTTCCCATTATGAATGAGGACAGATATTTTTGCAATTCAAAATTATGTTCATTTCTTCTTCTGTTAGGTAGGATTATAAAGTAGCAAACTCTAGGGTAGTCGTGAATAGATCTCTTGATGCTGACTGGTAATAATCCACAATATCGAATTGTATTAGGGTTCAATATTGATATTGACTGGTATTAATCCACAAACCGGATTTTGAGGAAATCTCTACTACTAGAATGATTAATCCAACCCGACCCGACATCGGAAAAATAAGCAAAAGAATCCTAGAAAGGATTACTAAACAAATTAAAGTCTACGTTGGATTAACACTGGATTAATACCAAAGAAGTCATCAGTTGGTTTACCAATATCAACAACAAGCCTGATTGCACTCTAATACAGTTCGATAACTGTATTATGAAAAAATAACTCACCCACCTCCACCTTCTGAACTTATTTTTCTATTTAACATAGATCTGACATTTAATTGGTTAATCAAGACATACCCATAAGTCTTATTTTAATTCAGACCTTAAATTCCCTCCTCACACTTTAATTTCGGAAAAGAGGTGAAAATTTGTTTTTAAATTTCCTTAAAAATCATTTACTCACCAGTTATTTACCATCGACTGAAGAAGTACAATCAAAGTATTGAAATATGAAAGCTTTTGTGTAGAGATTTCAATAAGTTTTTTTATAATATATATATATATATATTGTTCCGCCCGGGGTTTCGTTGGGACTACAATAGCCGGAACGCAACGAAAAAATAAAAAAAATAAGTAAGAGATCCCAAGGTTCGATATAAAAATAAAGAAAAGAACGTTGGGAGGGGAATTCTCCAATTCCGGACGTCGGTAAACGCAGAGAGAAAATGAACAATTCGCAGACACAGAACAACAGAAGACAACACGAGAATATATAATACAAAGATTTTATTTCTAGTTTACAAGGAGTGTGAATATAAGAAAAAGAAAAAGAAAACTAAATAATACAAGGGATGGGGAGATAGTTACCAATTATTAAACAGATACTAATGCGGCGAAATTCATATGAATACAGAAATAGCAGACTATAAGATATGGCAAAACATGCAGAAACTTACATGAGGCTGGAATCGACGTCGATTGACAATTATCGGGGTACAATTTGTTCAAAGGATATTTATATACTTCTTTGAAAGTAACGGATGGGATTGACAATGTTGATCTACAATCTCGCGTCGATCCTTTGGTTTTTGGTGGCATCTAATTCTTCTAATGGCGAATAGCTAAGACGGGTTTTTGGTGACGTCCGACTCCTCTGATAGCCAGCAACTGTGTGTGGTTGTTGTTACCTTAACACGTGCGAAACGAAAACTGCTATATTTTGAGTCACGTGTTGGCCCCCCAAAAAGGTATGCGTCATTCACGGACCCTGTTAATATCATCCACAGTTATCTGTCAAGCAGCGTTTGTTTTGACCAGCGACTATGGAACTGATTAACATCACTCACACCTATCTGTCAAACAGCGGACCAGGTAGGAGATGGGGGTAGAAGGGAAGGTTCTTTTCCGAGAACTGGCCCTGACTCATCTGGTTATAAAAACAATATATATCTCACAATCTGCATATTTAAAAATAAAAAGTTAAGATTCATATGTTTCGTCGCAAATACAAAAAGGTACTGAAAATGTACTTCTAAAATCTGAGGTGAGGGTACAAATATGGGGTTAACGTAACAATATATATATATATACGAATACAGAGTTGGTATAAATAACCAAGACCATTATTTCTTAAAAAGTGCTCGTTACAATCTAGACCGAATAAAAATAGTGTGGAAACAAAATGACTATTTTTTAGTAATGTTATAACATGCTTATGTTATAATTTTTAAATAAATATTATATATATATATATATATATATATATATATATATATATATATATATAGTTATATAGTTATATATATATATATATATATATATATATATATATATATATGTGTGTGTGTGTGTGTGTGTGACGGGAAGGATTTCTCATCAATGGAGTTTTGTGTGTGAGAGGTTTAGCAATTGTGTTTGAGGTGATGTCAGTGTCTGACATTGACATGTAAACATTTAGTCGATCCAGCTAATCTTAGGTTTTGCACACGAGGGGCAACTGGATAAGGGGAAGATATATAAGCGAGAGTGAAACGCTAAAGTATCTTACACCCTCATTTAAAATTAATGTTCATTCAATTCTAGATTTGTCAGTAAAAGTCATTGTAAGGGTTTGTTGTTTTGAGGACTTACTTCAAACGTTGATTATCTCTTGATGTCGAATACCTTCAAAAACTGAAAATAACTAACGCATTATATTTTAAGATACAAAGTCATTACAGGATTTTAATTCTTTATAATGACTGAAGATTGTTGAAAGCTCGAAAACCTTAATAAATAGACATGACCTGTAGACACTTCGTTCATTATTTAAATCTTGACAGAAGGAAATTAATCTGTCGAATAGAGAAAATATATCAAGGGCACAATTGATCGATATAGCAAAATACACTATTTACATAATAGCACATCTCAGAAATATAGACAGATAGCAAAATACGTTTAAACGAGCATTTCTTATACCATCACACGCTATCTATCTATCTATCTATCTATCTATCTATCTATACATATATATGTGTGTGTGTGTGTGTTTTGCGTGTGTGTGTGTGTATTTGTGTTTGTGTGTGTTTGTGGATGTAAGTGTGTGTGTACGTGTGTAAGTGTATGTGTGTACATGTTTGAAGCACATTCAAGCGTTCAAAACGCTTGTCTACGCGTAGTTTCGTATCCAAAACTTAAACAAAGGAATTTCCAAAAAATTTATCCATTTTATTTTTTTCAATTCGACACATTTTTAAAATGTTGTCTAAGTTTTCTCAGGTACATACAAGCCAGTAGACGAAATAAATATTCTTTAATATATATATATATATATATATATATATATATATATATATATATATATATATATATGTGTGTGTGTGAGTTTATGTTTCTGACTTGGTGTATGTAAATGTGTGTGTACGTGTGTGACATCCACAAACCTTGGATGAACACTGGATTAATACCAAAAGAAGTAATCAGTTGGTTTACCAGTATCAACAACAAACCTGATTGCACTCTAATACAGTTCGATAACTGTATTATGAAAAAATAACCCACCCACCTCCACCCTCTGAGCTTATTTTTCTATATTATTTTTTCTATATTATTTTTCTACTCAATATATATATATATATATATATATATATATATATATATATATTAGGATATTACATTGAAAACATGTCAAAATCACTACACAAATTGCAGTCGTGTTTCGATGCGTATCAAATGCATCTCATTAGGTGATTGTAAATTACTCGCGAGTGACTGATTTATTTAGATTGAAAAGCAAATACAACATTTTTTACGAAAAAAGAAAAAGGGTCGGTATAAGTTTTGTGGGCTTTACTCAGACCAACCAATCAAATATGACTTGTGTTAAATTTAAACTAAGTGAAAAAGTAAAATTACGAAATTATTTTCTATTAATGGGTCATGTCCCGTAGATTGACAGTCAATGGCAGCATAGACGTTAAACAGGAGTGGATATAAATGGAAACATATTTTACACACTAGACAGAATTATTTCCTAAGAAAAAATGAGATGGACAAGTAGTTTCACAAAATGTTAAAAAAGTTTTATGCTTTATAAGTTTTTTACGTATTTTTCTTTTGATAGTTAATAAATAAATGGCTTCTTTAAGTATTGACCCCTTTTAAATTAAATGTTTCGAACGTTGGAATTGTACCTATTCGTTCTCATGTTACCTGGATATATATATATATATATATATATATATATATATATATATATATATATATATATGTTTGTGTGTGTGCATGCATGCACAAATGCGCGTGTGTGTATTTCGGCAGCAAATTCTCTTTTAGACATGTCTGATTGAATAAATTGCAAACATTATATCTGATTATTTTGATCATAATCCTTTCATATTCACGAATATTTTTCCGTATATTATAATTAAATGAGACAGAAATGTACTGTAACAGTGAGAATCATTTTTATTTCCGAAGTACTTTCCATCTCTTTCTGAGCTCATCATCATCAGGGGTGCAACTGGTAAGGTAAAAACTATGTGTAGCTATCCATTTTTTTTCTTCTTTTGCGTTTAAATGCTGCATGAACGGGAAATGTTATTGCGAAATATTTATTTCGCCTACCGGATTAGGATAGAAATAAGCACACATAATATATAATATTTGTAATTTATTCAATCAGACATAGCTAACACACACACACACACAAACACACACACACACACACACACATATATATATTGATGCATGTTTTATTAAATAATATACACAAGCTTTGTCTATTTTAAGTAAGTTCCTTTCATATTGTCTAATAAGCTTAATAACATTATCATTGAAAGACGAAAGAAAATCACCATATTGATACATGTTTTTTTATTCCTATCGAAGCTTTCGGCTTACATAAGAATGGTTTTGTAGGCCCCCATGAACGTTGATAAAACGTCTCTGCATTATTAATGTCTGCTGCATAAACCAACTGTTTTAGGTAGGCCTACAGCTAAAATACAAAGAATTGAGGTCGGTGGAACGTACAGGAACCCTTCCTCCCGTACCTATCCATCTTTCACGGTAGATGTCAGCCAATGTATCGCGAACAATGTGACTAAAATATGCTGGAGCCCCATCATTCATGGACCACAAGCGTCTTCGTATTACCAGGGTTATATCCTCTAACAGGTCTGGAAGTCTTTTCGAAAAAAATGTCCCTGTAGGCAGCTTCTGTAAGAGGTGCTGGAGGAACATATGGACCTACCAGACAGTCACATACAATTCAAGCCCATACATTAATCGTAAACTGGTGCTGGTGTCTAGCCTGTATTGTTCCGATCTGCCCACAAATGTTGGTCGTATAAATTTGTTATTCCATCTCTTCCAAATGTTGCTTCATCTGCAAATAAGACTGAAGAGACAAGCAACAGATCGGCACATTGTGCAATATACCAACAGCAACGAAAAATCCTGCACACGTTGCAAATGATACGGTACAGGAGCTGCACTTGAAGTACCTTCCATGCGGTACTATGTGATGTACAATATGCTAGGGCCACCTGATGTGTGCTGATACCTGGATGGTCACTGACAGCCTGTAGAAGGTGTTTTCGTGGTGCTACGGATCTTGACTTATGTTTATTTTTTCCTTCTTTTGGTGTAAGGAACTCGTCCCCAAAGTTTGTAAAAGTCTTTTTGTCACATCCTGTATATATGTTTGCTTTAGCAAAGCCGGAGAATGTAGTTATACGCGAACCCATCGTGTCAGAGCAAAGAAAAACTCCAAAACGACATTAAGTACTGAGAATTCATGTAACATTCGCGAAAAAGTTAGCAAATTAGCGGTGCACAAGTGAACTGGCGAATTGAAAAGACATGCAAGCAGTCACAAGAATAGACCTAATGACAACAAAATATGTTTCTCGTGTCTGCCAAACTATGTTACATAAGTTTTCTCGATTTAAAGTGCCAAAACAGTTCAAAGCACAACTAGGGCCATAATATCTTCTGAGATTGTTATACTTAACGACTAAGTGGAAACCGTCATAAATATTTACTTTATTATTTAATCCTTAAAATTAATTATTTATGTAAAAATAAAAATTAAATATAATTTTCCTAACTCAAGAAAGCTAAAAAAATTAACAATGAGAACTTGTCTAGAAAACTGGAAGTCAAATGATAACAATTGAAAGAAAGGCGGGAAAAGAGAAAAAGAGAAAAAGGGAGAAAAGCTTGAGGTGTGAGTGTAAAGTGAAAAAACAACGACAAAAAGGACAAAAGATCACAACATTCTACAAGTAAACACATACGCGCAGACGGACGCACGTGCGCGAACGCAGACATGACGATGAAAGATAAGAAAAAATCATACACCAATGAAAAGTGCATATAAAAAGAAAAATTCAAGAAATATAAGCAGTCAATTGTTAATACTCACTGACAAGTGGACGGTGTAATTCCTGGAGACTCCGTCTACGAAACTCTGGAGTCGGGATACAGAAGATAACATCAAGAGATAAAACTTTTACTCAACAAAATTTTATCACTGCCAAGAACAGACAAAAATTAGTTTTATTATTACCACTTATGATAATAAAAAGTAAAAATGAAAAACGGGCTAGCTAACCGGTTTCGGACCTCGCTCAACGGAGCTAAATCGAGGTAAATAGAATAAATTATATAATAAAAAAAAAAACAATGGACAAAATTTATTGGTGGGAAGAAGAAAAAATTATATTTAAATGGTAATTAATTGGAGGTCTAATATAAAGTCCTTCTGTTTACAAAGAGAAGGTTTTAATGATAGCATATAGATGGCCTCCAACACTTTTAGGTGGTAATTTGAGTGGGATATATATTCATATATATATATATATATATATATATATATATATATATGTCTATATTTCTGAGATGAGGTATTATGTACAGTATTTACATTAGTCGGACTATTGTCCTCATCTTTGTCGCCATATTTGTCACAACGTTTCGGCCGTTGTACGCTCCGGCCTTCTTCAGGTGGTTGGAATTTCGAACTGAACCCTTTATTTCGATCGCTGGGGTAGACTGTTCTAATTCCACGTGCCATGTTTGATGGATGTCAGGATTGTCCTGCTAATTTTTCCCTCTGAAAGTTCTCCACTGCCTTAACCAGGAATTGAACTCACCTTCTTTGGGTCTGTCACTGGATCTAACCAACGCCTTTATCCATGTGTCCTTGAGGACATCTGGGTATGAACTTCTGAGTATTATAAACCTAATGTTTTCAGCATCATTTTTACCAGTGCTCATATTGCAATTTTTTTGCTGTTATCATTGCATGTCTTTACCAGAGTTCATATTGCAACTTTGTTATCATTGCTTTTCTCTGGCACTCCTTATTACTGGTTCCCATATTGTATTTATTTCTATGCTTGGTCGGCTCAGGAGATTTTTGGCCTAGCATATGTGCTGATTCCTTAAGTTTACGAATTTTCCAATGGTGTTCCCTGTCTATGATCTCAACATGATCCCACAGGGGCGGTGATCTCCTCTCTCCATATGTGGTCAGCCACGCCTGATTTATATATATATATATATATATATATATATATATATATATATATATATATATATATATATATATATGAATATTGTCACTTCTTTGCAGAAGGCCATCTCTTCACTTGGTAATATTTTGTGCTTTTCATTCAGAATTTTATTATTTGCATCATTTATAACTGAGCTAACGCTCTGCTATGGGCATGTAAATGATTCTTAAGGTCTTTAAAACTTCATTTAAATACGTGACAAACATAAAGATTTTATGTTTTACTCTTATGTTGGAAACTCGCATGTCCCTGTCTACAATCATGTGATGGTTAAGTCCGGCAACAGACTTACAATCATTGTCACCAAAACTTGCGCAAGTAACCTGCAGGAATTAGGTAGGTCTGCATTTACAATAATTTGCACCTGAACTCTCTGACTGGCTAAACCAGCCTCCGAGAGGGTGACTTTTCCACAAATACTGCAGATGTGTTGGTGTCCTAATGGCTTTAGGACAGATTCTATTTCTCCATTCCTTATGGCGCGCTTTTTTGTTGGAATGTTCAATTCTCGTCTGTTCAAAATTGTTGCAGCATTCCCAAATCAATCTTTTCTAGTCAGGTCTTTCCCTAGCAAGTTTCCCAGACATCAACCTTAACGCCAAGTGTCGTTAGGCTACATTTAACTACTTTATTGAAACGTTTTTAGGGGTTTATGATCAGGTCGATTGACTTGTACCAGTTCACCAAAAAATATATATTTATTTATTTGTGTGTATGTGTGTGTTTGTGTTTGTGTTTGTATGTGTTTGTGTGTGTGTGTGTGTATGTGTGTGTGTGTGTGTGTGTATTGTGACGGAGAAAGACGAAGAGAGTTAAAATATAATATTCTCTGTGATAATGAGATTTTATTTTCTAACTACAGCAACCAATAAAATAATTCTTTTTACATACGCCAAGAATACATTTGCACATTTAAAAAAAAAAAAAAAAAAAGAAGAGCATCCTCCTTTCAAAATTCACTTCCGGTGAACTGATTCTTTTAGGAACTGAACCAGCAACATGCAATTTTCAAAGCTCTAAAAAATGCACTGTTTTAATTTCATCTCATTTTCCCTTTCTCCGTCAAAACCTAAAAAAGATAAGCACCGCGCATGCGTATAAGGCTTCCTTCCCGCAGCCATATATAAACAAATTTAATTCCTTTTCATTTATTTATGTATTTGTTTTAAGTGGAAAACACCTAATTCGACGAATGAGACGCAAAATAGTTTTTCGCCCGGACCATCTGCTGTTATATCGAAACGGATATGGAAGTAAAAAGAAGTGAAAGCGATTTCGAATCGAGGGAAGAGTGGAGGTGGGGAGAGAAAATTAGAAACCGTAGGCTTGTTGCATGGACAAGAGGCTAAGAAATCATTGTATGGGTGCAGAATGTCTTACGATAGGTAGTAACGGAAAGAAATAACGCGAGAACGTGATTGAGAGATGCTACCGGAAGCCCTAAAGGGAAAATGAATATAAATCTAGGAATCATTCCGTTTTCCTTCATTTCGAAAAGCGTTGTCTATTTCATTTTTATTTTGTCTATATACTAAATATTCGTTTTCCTCTACATCAGATATATAGATATTAACATAGATAGAAAGAATAAGAAAAGATAAAGAAAATAACTTAGGAATAAAAAAAATGATATAAAGAAAAAAAAATGATCCTTAGATAGACAGATATGAACAAATTTAGATATATAAATATGAAAACACTTAGATAGATAGATAAATAGATAGAGAGATAATGAGTAGACTGAGACAGTTATGAACATATTGAGATAGATAGATAGATAGATAGATAGATAGATTTATTTTTCCTAATATCCGCTGTTGTTTTATAGCATCATATTTTTTTATGAATGCTCTGGTATGTGTTAGAAGAATTAAATAAAAAAGATCTTAGATAGATATGAACATGCTTAGATAGATAGATAGATAGATAGATAGATAGAGAGAGAAAGAAACAAGCTGGGATAGAAAAAGAACAGATAGATAGATACAAAGAGAGAGAAACAAACTGAAATGGATTGATAGATAAGCAACAGACTGTGATAGATAGATAGATAGATAGATAGATAGATAGATAGATAGATAGATAATTATCAGACTGAGATCGTTATGAACATATTGACATAGATAGATAACATTTTGAATTTATCTCTTTACTATAGATTTACAGAGACAAATCATCACACATACGCATATATAAAAAAAATTATGCACACAAACTCCTAAACAGAAGAGCACATAAACACCCACGCACACACACACACACACACACACACACACACACACATATATATATATATATATATATATATATATATATATATATATATAAACGACAGTCTGTTTCATGCTATATGCAATCGTCAGGCCTGACGATTGCATATAGCATGAAACAGACTGTCGCCTTTATGTTGACTTCTATGTTCACTTTTATATTTACACACGCTCTATCTCTGATATTGAGCACTTTATCCCATAAATATAGCACAAAAGTAAGACTATATATATATATATATATATATATATATATATATATATATATGGTATATTTATCAAGCATTCATCTAATTAAATTTCATTAAATTCAACCTTCAACCATGTGTTTAATCCTTTATGCCTCTTTTTCAATATTTGAACAAGATGTTGTAAATCTGAATCAGCATTTCGGGAAATATCAAAAACTCGAGTTTGTTTGTTTTCTTTAAATACTTTCGATCGTCTGTTTCATTATCAAGAAACGGCTATTGTCAGTATGATAGCTACATCCTGGCATTTCTACACCTTGGGAATGGTATGAATCTTCTTCTTCTCCCCTGCACTCCCCACCCGCTATGGGTAAATAACAGGATAGACCGGGTTCTATAGCTTTGAATGGCAACTAGTCTACCGCAGAAAGAAATGGCAACCTACTGCGGAAAAAAAAATCTGCCTCGTTGGTCATGTATCGAAAGATACATGATCGCCTAAGCTTGTATCAAGCATAGCACATAACTGACTGACTTTCTGGTCGGATCCATTACATTCACTTACGTATTAATACCCTTGGGAATGGTATGAATCCTCTTCTTCTCTCCCCCCACCTCACAGCTATAGGTAAATAGCAGGAAGATAGGGTTCTGTAGCCTTGGATGGCAACTGGTCTACCGCAGAAAGAAATGGCAACTTACTGCGGGGAAAAAATATGCCTTGTCATTAATGTATCGAAAGATATATGATCGCCTAAGAATAGCACATAACTGCCTGACTGAGTAGTCATTATAACCAAACTTGTTAAACGCTATACATTCTATTAGTAAACAAAAACCTAGCTTCTTTGTGGCCACGTTTACAATTATTACGACCAAACACAAATAGGTGTCTGTTGTGATGAGAACTATCATGCTAATACACACCTGGCAAAAGTGCTTCCTGTTGGCTACATCGGCTGTACAGGCCTGTGTGAACCAAGAAGATTGTGGTTTCACCTGTTATTTCCGAGAAGGTACAAAAGCATTCTTCTTAAGGTCTATTGCAGGAATATCATTAAGTCGACATGCTTTGTGAGGATCCATTTTAGAGATGATAGCAGAAACTATGGACTGAGTTATATGTATATCACACAATAAAGGCTCAGGTCTAAATGCAAATCCAGGTAAAGATATTCCAGGTGAGTCAAGAGAAGAATTAAAAGAAAAACGGATTTCTTAGTTTAAGATCCATTCTTCTTCTTTTTTCTACTTCTTCTATGTTCAATGTCTTTTCAGGTCATTGAAGATCATTGGGTCTCCACCAGGAAAAACAATCGACAAACAAAACTAATGTCTTGTAACTTCGTGCCAGCACAATCATCACAAGGCTTCGGTCCACACATTATATGATCTCTCTATCTCTTTGTGAATACATATAGATAGATAGATAGATAGATAGATAGATAGATAGATAGATAGAGGGGTAGATTCTCGGACTGACGCTAATTCAGCCAGGTTTTGATCCTTGCTAGAGCTAACTGAACGTCTAGCCACACTGATGAGCTGTGATACAGCGAAACAGTACTGTCTGCGAATGACATATATATATATATATATATATATGTGTGTGTGTGTGTGTGTGTGTGTGTGTGTGTGTGTGTGTGTATGTGTGTACCTGAAAATATTCGCTACAAAATGAGCATATATGATGGAAAAATTAATAAGAATTCTATTTTATCGTCAACATATTTAGGCTATTATAAAGAAGAAAGACCAAAGGATTTTTTCATCTTAAAATTATTTTTTAATCCTTTTTAGAACCTTCGAAATTTTGGTTAAAAATGATTTTTTTTTTCTGGCGTCAATGTGTACGGGAAATTATAGCGTCTTTTTTAGATGGGAAACACATTGATTTTGAAATTTTTACAAAAATCAGATAACTGTCGGCTTTTAATGAAACTTTTAGGATTTATTCTAAAATGAATTAAATTATTTTGAAAAGTTTTCTTATTAGAAAATCTTGATAAAAATATTTTCTTTACATCTTTACCCACCACCAACAACAACAATACTTACTTAATTTTATGAAATTTTGAGAAATTCTTTTTTGTATCACTTAATGTTTCTATTAGTTATAAGAACATGTCATCGGAGAATTAAAATATTGAAATTCTTTAGGTCAAACGGAAACTCCAGATGCAGAAAATCTGCTCTGAATCGTAAAATAAAACATGCAGTAAAACTAAGACATTATTTAATTAGAAAAGCTTTCAATGAATAAAATATATTATGGATACTACTGTCTTAGGAAAAACAAAACTTTTTCGATGAATAATGAATTTTTACAAGAATTGTTTTCATTCTATTTTTTAATTTTTTTTTTCGAAAAATATATAAACTTTTAAAATCTTTTAAAATTCTGTATTAATTTGTTGCGGTCAAGTGATATTGTTATTAAATAAAAATTTTATTTGATAATCATAAATGTAAAAGCTTATTCAGCGACCTCAGTAATTTAAAAAGATTTTAAAATTTGTATTGTGTGTGTATAAACGTGCCGATTTTTGTAAATACGGGGGTTTATAAATGGTATTGTCAAAAATCAAGAGCGGTAACTATAGTAAATGTTATATTTATTGGTACTTTTCTAACATTTCTGCAATATGAGTCTTCGTAAGTTTATAAAGTCAAAGGTCCTAAAATTCAATAAAATATTAGAATGTGTTTAATATTCTATGATTACTGGGTCGTTGAAAACTTACAATGAAATAGGCGTTTACGTTGTATTCGTCATGTAATTTATTACAATTATCTCAGCCTTGAATAAATTTCTTAAATATTAGGCTGTCGATAAATGTATCAACACATAATAAAAAATCCATACCCGAGGTGAAAAGTGCTTTTCTGCGATATTTTAAACTAAAAGTAATATTTATTTAAATTCAGATGAATTCAACTTTAAATCAACTGTTTTTTTTTCTTAAATAACGTTGTACGAAAGTATATTTTTTGATGATTTTTTTTTTTAAATAAAGTGAATTATGTTGCGTTGACAGATTTGTCAATATGGACGATTTTATTGATTTTATTGATGATCAGGTAAACATAATTGCAAACAATGTAAATTCGGTTTGAAATAGTGCAGACTATTTTGCCTTTTGGAAAGATTAAATTTAATCTATTAGCGTGAAATTGAATATAAAATAAAAGTTTCAAGAAAGATTATTCATTTTTAAAATGCATTTTAAACCTTAGGTATCGCTTTTCTGAAAGGATCTATGTGACATTACCGCCTTGCTTGGGGGGTGAAATGATTTTTAAAAATGCCTATATATATATATATATATATATATATATATATATATATAGAGAGAGAGAGAGAGAGAGAGAGAGAGATTGATAGACAGAATTATAACGAAAGATGGTCCAAGTTTGCTTCTTATGTAGATTTAATTGAACAATTAATGAAATTTGTGGAATAAAACGACAACAAAATGATAATATTGGCAATAAAATTGATGATATTTATTATATATTAACCTTTTAACTAAATTGAAGCAAGAAGAAAGATTTTAAAGTCGGGATTTTCGGACACGCCTGTATACTTTTTCAACGAGACAAGTAATAATCAAAAAGTGGGACTGACTTTTCCAAGGAATTTTGTTGTTGTTGGTTAGAGAGCGCTCCCTGTGAAAACTATATTCTCTGAATAAACCGAATTCCGTTTAATCTATTAATAAGTGATTTTATTTTGAACACACACACACACATATATATATATATATATAGAGAGAGAGAGAGAGAGGATTTCAATGAAGCACCTCTGTGTCATGCGACATTTCATACGCCATTTTGCCAGACTGACACTCAGCTACTATCTCTAACAAGCCAAAAATTATGGTGTGTAAGTTTATTTATCCTTTATTGATATACTATCAAGATTCTCTTCTGATTTCATAGATCAGACACGGAAAAACTGCGGCCCACGGGCCACACGCAGCCCGATCGACATTCTGAATGGCACCTCTAATTTCATAATTTATTAAATTGTTTCTTTCCTTTTGTTTTCACTTGTTCACTCACACACTCTCTCATACATAACCACATACATAAACAATGATTAAGTACAATGTTTTTTGAATTCTGTAACTTTTCGTTGAATGTAACGTTGTCAGCATTTTAAACCCTTGGCGATTTTCACTAAGGAAGATCATACGTGTAAACCTCTAGAGAATAATTATGATTCTTTTTTTACAAATATTTTTGTATAGACAAATGAATAAATTAAAAACGTATCACACGCAGCAGTGTGTGTGTTAATCCCTTTGTCATCGGTGATAAATTTATATCAAGACTACAGTTTTATTTTTAATTATAGAAGAAATATTTTTTCCCAAAGATAAAAGAGAATCGATTCTTCCCCATTTCTAATTCAAATACTTATGCGCATGCCATTTTGTTGGGAAAATCTCGACTGTATCTTTAATGAAAAATTATCTTGATTTTTTAGTAGAACGCCTCCGACTTGTGGCGTAGTGTACCTCACACGGCCCACTTTTCGCTAAAGGTTTCCCATACTTACCAAACATAATAAAATGAAAGTTATTACTGTCGGAGAAATAAATGTTATGTGCCCCGCTTGCATGTGTGTGTGAATCATGGCCTATCTTCGCGAACCAAGATTTAGAATGATTTCCTACGTCTGTTACATGTCTTTCAAAGACCAGTGAGCAAGGTATTTCTACAGAAGAAGGTCTGGAAAACTGGGTTTAATCCTTCTCCTTGGCTGTGACCTAATTCGTAAAAACAAGTCGTCTATAAGACCTTAGGCCACCATATCTACGTGTTGGCATCCTCTGGTGGTAGTTATTCTCACGGGAGGCGGTAATCCTTTTTAGAGAGTCTCTCTGTGGTGCGTACATGCTCGATCAGCCAAAACCCAATTCAATGAATATAGTAGCAAGTTCGAAATACGATAGTTTTCTACCAACTTTATATGGTCTACCCAGCGCAAATGAATCTTTGTAGCAAAGTTGATGATTGGTGACTTGTTTACTTCAAACTGAGGAACTGGTCTATGCAAATATAAGACTTAACTGGTGGAACAAGAGCTCCTTGTGGATAGCAAGATCGCGGTCTTCCACGAAAATATGTCTGTGTAGATGGATAGATATGAATAGGCAAATGTAAGTGAAAGAGAGAGAGAGAGATGAACAAAGATAGATAATTAGATATAAACAGACTAAGAGAGATATATATGAACATATTGAGGTATGAATACACTAACCTGGATAGAGAGAGGGGGAGATGAATAAATATAGATAATTAGATGTAAACAAACGTAGAGGGATAGATAGATATGAACAAAATGGATCAATATTCTGATTTTCTTTCTTCGATTAATGATAATGTTATTAAGCTTATCAGGCGTTATGAAAAGAATTTACATAAAATAAATAGACAACACTTGTCTATATTATTTAATGAAACATGTATGAAGATATATATATATATATATATATATATATATATATCAGGTCATCCCATAAGTTCTGTCCGAATTTTGAATAAAGAAAACA
Organism: Acanthosepion pharaonis; assembly: GCA_903632075.3. Classification (NCBI taxonomy): domain Eukaryota; kingdom Metazoa; phylum Mollusca; class Cephalopoda; order Sepiida; family Sepiidae; genus Acanthosepion; species Acanthosepion pharaonis. The sequence goes on along the minus strand of CAHIKZ030000314.1, from coordinate 297,334 downwards.
AGTGACCAAATGTTACATTTAATTACAGATTCAATCAATAATGTATTTTTCCTGATTATCTATGATTTCTTCCATCTATTAACAAGCTTACTAATTCCATTACTGTAAAATTCTTTTGGCTTTGATTCGAAGAACTCACAAATGTCAGTTTTAACCTCTTCCTGTGTTACAAAAACTGTTTCTTCCAAATGATTCTGTAAGCTACAAAACAAATGGTAGTCTGAAGGAGCAAGATCGGGAGAATAAGGTGGATGAGGAATTTTCTCCTAACCAAGTTCTTTGATCTTTTGTGATGTGATTCTTGCTGTGTGGGGTCACGCATTGTCCCGATGAAACATCACCTCTTTTCGATTCCCTAGAGCATGTCTTTTTCCTCAAAGCTTGGTTCAAACGCTCTAATTGCTGACAGTATATTTGAGCATTAATTGTTGAATTAGGTGGTAAGAATTCAAAGTGGATTATTCCTTGGCGATCCCACCAGATTGAAAGAACCTTTTGCCCATGACGTTCCCTTTTCGGCTGTGGCTGGGGTCCTTCCCCTTTACCAAGCCACTGTCTACGACGCTTAACATTTCGATAAAAGATCCATTTTTCGTCGCCAGTCACAAATCTATCCAAAAAAGGTGAAACAAGAATGGAGAGAAGAGCAGATGTCAGCTCTGGATTTCAGGTTGTTTTCAGACAATTCATGAGGAACCCATTTTCCAAGGTTATAAACTTTTCCAAGTTGTTGAAGATGACGATGAACAGTTGTATGGTTTGAACTGAGAACCACTGCCAATTCCTCAACTGATAAAGCAGGATTTTCTTCAAGGGCTGCTTCAAGAGGCGTTTCATCTAACTCAACTGGAAGTCCAGTTCGATCTTCATCTTCAAGGGTGAAATCTCCACCTCTGAATTTTGCAAACCATCTTCTGCAAGTTCTTTCATTCACACATTCCTCTCCATAAACTAAGTGAATGTTTCTAGCCGCTTCGGCTGCTGAGTTTCCTTTCTTGAACTCATAAAGCATTATGTGCCTCAAATGATTCTTGGGTACTTCCATGTTAGCAGGGTTTTAATCAAACAAAATTTAATTTTATTGTTCTCTGAAATAAAATTTGATCACTTTAAATGCATCTAAACATAAAAATAATGTTCAGCTCCATTAGACATTATAAAATACTCTTTAAATTTTGTTCATTTTAACAAAAAGTTAAAATTCGGACAGAACTTATAGGATGACCTTATATATATATATATATATATATATATATATATATATATATATATATATATATATAATGTTAAATATAACAGACAACGAATGTCTCTTATGCTTGATCATGAGCTGTTCTAAACTTTGTATGGTTGCTTTAATTTCGGGAGAAAATAAAGACAAAAATTGTCCAACATTTGGATATTTTTTTATTATGCTGTTCCTTGATCTAAGCTTTCGACTGACATGAGCCATCTTCAGAGTGGTTATGTGGTCATTACAACAGAGATGTTCACAATGAAAGATGACACCCTGTTATGTTGACATAAAAGTTTGTTAAACTTAAGCCACTATACGAAGCTTAGAACGGCTCATGAACAAACATAATAGACATTTTTTGTCAGTTGTATTTAGCAATATATGTTTGAATAATGATCTGCTGACCCAATACACTAAATATATAGCTCTGAACAAAGTTAGATCGATATGAACGGACGAACGGTAGACAGATTTTTTAATCGAAATTACCCCAAGCAAGAGAGTGAAACCACCGTAAAGACATATGGGGTTACTGTGTGTGAGAGAATAAGACAAAAGAGAAACATTATTAAGGAGCGGGAAGAAAAGAAGAGGAAATCAAGAAGACGGTAGATAATGATTGAAATTGCATTTAAATTTTTGAAGGTTAAAGTTGGCTAGAAAGCATGGAGCCGGAAGGGAGTTCGACAAACGAGAAAATAAACTGTTAGTATAGAAATTACGGTTATATTTAGCCATTTCAACTGTAAATTGATGAGACCTAGTTGCCAATCTAGTACTGCGCTTAAATTCACGAAATCTAGACAGCATAACGAAGAGCTCATACGAAGAATTAACATAAAAATATTTATAGAAAGAACACAAGGAAACAGCTTTACGGCGATGGGAAAGTAATTGAAGCCGAGATGCTAGGTCAGGACCAATAACATTGCCAGTTCTCCTTTGGATTTTATGAATAAAGATTCATAATTAGATATAAACAGCCTAAGACAGATATGAACATAGATAGATAGATAGATAGATAGATAGATAGATAGATAGATAGATAGATAGATATCAGCCACTACCCCAAATTTCACCAAGTAAAATTAACCCGAGCATCCGTTTTCCCTATGCTTCTTCAGAGTAGTATCTCCCAGCGGACACTGCTCACAAATTGTAGCAGCAAAAGCCGTACAACAATATTCAGTTCAAATCGCCCTAAGATTTGGGTAGCACCACCCACTCTGTGTGTGAATATAAATTCCTAAATGTATTTTGCTGATGTTCTTAGTTAAGATGGGACTATATAACCGGATACGTTTTCTGTTTTTTTCTTTTTTTTTTTTTTTGTTGCTGTTTTATTTTCTTTTTGCCTGGCAGGTTTACGACAAGTATCGACGCTGATTCGCTTTCCGTTCTTTTCATCAGACCGGTTGATTTACACATGCGCTGCTATTTATTTGCGGCCGTCAAATGTAACCTCAATCGTTTACTGCTTGCAGGTGGGTCTCAGGCACAGGGTTAGGAATATGGCTTCTCTGGTTAAGGGGAGAGATCTATTCGGGTAGGAGAGACACACAGAAAGTAATCGTCTTTACATGTGTGTTGTGAGGGCTTGAGCTGGTTTAAAAAGAGTATAAGAGAAGAAAAAATGCAGATAGACAAGAGCAGAGAAATAATCATGAAAGAAAATAGAAATCCGAACAATGAACGAGAATCTGATATGAAAGTGATACATACACACACACACACACACACATATATATATATGGTATTTATCAATCCACCCACAGGGATCGAATGTGGCACAAGGCATTTTTAATGTGGGTATCTCTGAGCCCGTAGGCCCAGCCAAAAATAAATAACCATCCAAGCCCGCCGAGGTGGGCCAGTTCCGTCAACCTCCCCAACGAAACCCTACCCTTCAGCGGAGCTTCGTCCGGGTTCCCTCTGCAAGCAGAGAGTTCGACAGACACCCGACCCGGCAGCTCTAAAAGCGCAGATACTACACTTTGATCCTAGCCACCGGGCCGAGCGGGTATTCATATATATATATATATATATATATATATATATATATATATATATATATATGTACCGGGTGTAACTGCAAAATTTCCCAAATCGTGTAACGGCAAAATTGTCCAGGCTCTGAAACGTTGTATCTTAGAAATGATTAAAGATTAAAGATATCTTACTGAATTCTCAAGGTTTTTATAACACTATTGGACTCTACATTGAGCCATAAGGATGTACAATTACTCTCAAGCTTAGCAGAAAAATCGTGATGAAATCGATCATAAACGAAAAAATGACATGTTCAATTAATCATAGCTAAAGATCGAAGCTCATGAAGGATTGGAATAAAGTTTACATTTATATATATATATATATATATATATATATATATATATATATATATTATCCTAGAATCATTTTCAAACTTATTCAAGATCATCTTCGCCCTCTCTAATTTTCTAATTTTCTGTCCTGGAGTGACAATTTGCCTCACATGTTTCACGTACGATTTCATTTTCAAGTCTTTTTTCACTCCTCCTTGGACTGGCATAGCTAAAACACCTCTCTCACGTGCCAAACGTCTTATGAATTGAGTTGGATCTTTTCTAATTGATCCCTTTAGCTCTAAGTTGAAATGATGATCCCTCTTCATGCGACCACCTGATCAAGTTTTTTATCTCCACTGTTCCTTCTTTTTAAAACGTACTCACCGTTCACTTGATAGTTCTTGAATGGACATTGAAGATGAAAGCCAGAGTATGGATGTTGGTACCATTACTGAAGGCCTGAATGATCTTTTTCCTCTCAACATTGTTCAGTGGAGAAGAGAGTGGGGCTGAGACAAAACGATTTTAACCTGTTCTCTTTTTAGCTGAATAACTCAAAGGGTTTTGCAGTGATTCTTACGAAAAATGCTATCAAGTTGGTTAACGTTTTATCTGAAAACCTGGAAAAAACAAACTCAATTAGTTTAGTGTCTTTTTTAGATATTAAACTTTTTGTGGGATGGACAATTATGCTGTAACACGATTTGGACAATTTTGCTGTTACACCCGATATATTAAGAGATTCAACAGGAATAGATAGAACCCAACTGGAATTGGAACTCGATTTTCCGATTTCCAATTTATAGCCGTTATCCTTTATACACCATACACACATCGAGACTTACAGCATCTAGTATTCCCAAGCGGTCACCCATTTAGGTCCTGATTAGGCTCACATTGCTTAACTTCAGTGATCGTATGAGAAATGTTGTTAAGAAGAAAAAAAAGATATGCAAATATACGATGAACGTAAAGGTAATACACAGACGCATATAATATATATATATATATATATATATACATACATATGAAAAGTATATGTGCGTGTATATATATATATATATATATATATATATATATATATATGTGTGTGTGTGTAATATATTATATATATTATTTATATATCATATGCACGGTACTAACATATTTAGTTTGTGACACTGGTTTTCATGCTTTTGCGATTGTCTGACGATCGCAAAAGCGTGAAACCCAAGATCACAAACTAATAGCAATACAACTATATACATATATATATATATATATATCAGTCTGGTGATGGCGATGCAAGCGTGCGACACCTTTGGAAATTGCCTGAAAACCAATATCGATAGCTGTGTTAGCACGAAGTCACAAGTCATCGTGACCGAAGGTTTGAGTGTGCTGGCCTTGTTCCAATTGTTGATCACGTTAGATAACACGCTCTCTCCTAGAAACTGTAACTAATGTCTGCTCAGCTCTGTCTGAGCGTGTGTCTGCAATAGGGATTAGCTAGCCGCCCTAATAGACGGTCATCCTCGAATACGAGTGGCCAGCTATTATATATATATATGAAATGAGTGATAAGGTACTTTAAGATGATTTGTAATGTATTTTCTTCTGTGCGAACAAGAAGGTTCTTTTTTCTTGAGTATATTATTGTGTTTAGAAATTGTTTATATCGTTCATTGTAGGAGTTTTTGGCTAATCTATTGGTCAACTTACTCAGAATTTATCATTTTTATAAAACATGTATTAGAGAGAGTTTATTGCCCAAATGCATATATATATATATATATATATGTGTGTGTGTGTGTGTGTTTGTATATATATATATATATATATATATATATATATATATATATATGTGTGTATGTATATATATATATATATATATATATATATATTTGTGTATATATATATATATATATGTACTGAGAGTGGGTGGGATAATAAACAGGATGAAAGGAAAAGGGATTTGTCAATCGAGTTGGTTAAATCGGTGTTTAACGTTATTGTCCGCTGTGTACAGGCTCCTGATCTCAAATTTCATGAATTCATTGAGAACCAGTGATTAATAAAAAGGAAAAAAAGGGCAGAAAAGAAAAAAAATCTCTTATTGTATTTTGTCAAAAAATAAAATAATTAAAAAAAAAAAAAATGAATAAATAAAATAAAATTCACAAAAGATAAAATCGTCTGGTTCTTCAGCCAAACTCTACATCCGGGTCTGTTACTTTAGTGATTTTTTTAATTTTATTTCTTAAACCTTGATTTTCTGTCTTCATTTTTTGTTTTCTTTTTTTAGATTAAGAAAAAATTTTTTTCAATTTTTTTAAATTTGATTTGATTTAATGTTTATTTTATTTTATTCTGCGGCAGGTGAGAATCAACTCATGATGTCTGGGAAGCTTTTAAGGGGGTCAAAAGAGACAGGCGATATTTTACAATTAAACGCTTAACAAGCCGACATTGAAATGCAAGAGCTTCTGTCAAATAAGGGAAATTGCCCACTGTCTATGCATAAAAAAAGGAGTAAACGAATATAAACTAACGACATTTTTACTTCTACACTTGTTTGCAAACAAGTGTGCCTATTTGTCTTCAAATAAAACAATTTCTCCCGATTGATAAGCAATTTATCCTGGGACTGTACATCTGTGTGCATGTATTTCCAGGCTGACCTCTCTTCCTGATGGGACATTTTACATAGTTGGTTGGCTGCCTACTTTTGTTTAGCTGTATATCAAACCCTATGTTTTATTTAATACCAAAATCTAAAATATTTTATACGCAATGTTATGGCGTCAAATCATGCGTACTACTGACGAATCTTCTCTCCCCGAACCAGGGCTTAAACTTGATTGGAAATCCCGGGCAGTGCTATGTGACCTTCGCTATGTTATCAACATTTGCATTTTTTTTCTACCTACATATATATACGTTACAAATTAAACTAAGTACAAATGACTTTTAAAAGAGAAACAATTTTCGAGTATTTTGATGTCTATTCTAGAGTCATTTTTTTATCCAAATCTGAGAATTTTTATTTATGCTAAGTCTGCAAAAAAAAAAAAAAATACATTATTTAAAATTCACTATTTTTATGCATAATGTTGAATGTGCTAAAATTATTCAACTTTTTAAAAAGAAAAAGAATATCAAGCTGATGTTAACACCAGCCGCAAAACATTGTTGATTTAAGATGACATGTCTCTAAATTATATACCCTATTTACATTATTCGGACTATTGTCGCCATGTTTATCACTTTCGGTCGTTGTACGCTCTGGCCTTCTTCAGGTGGTTGGAATGTCGGACTGAACCCTTTATTTCGCTCACCGCGGTAGACAGTTCTAGTTCCACGTACCATGTCTAATGGATGTCAGTTATCTCCTGTTAATTCCCCTCTCCAAGTTCTCCACGGCCTTAACAGGGTATTAAGCTCACACTCTTTGGGTCCTGTCACTGGATCTAACGAACGCCTTTATCTGCCAAACGTTGTGATAAATATGGCGACAAAGATGAGGACAATAGTCCGAATAATGTAAATAGTGTACATAATACCTCATCTCAGAAATATAGACAGATACTGAAGGGCCGAAACATTGTAATAAATATGCCGACAAAGATGAGGACAATAGTCCGAATAATGTAAATAGTGTACATAATACCTCATCTCAGAAATATAGACAGATACTGAAGGGCCGAAACATTGTAATAAATATGCCGACAAAGATGAGGACAATAGTCCGAATAATGTAAATAGTGTACATAATAACTCGTCTCAGAAATATAGACAGATACTGAAGGGCCGAAACATTGTAATAAATATGCCGACAAAGATGAGGACAATAGTCCGAATAATGTAAATAGTGTACATAATAACTCGTCTCAGAAATATAGACAGATACCGAAGGGCCGAAACATTGTAATAAATATGGCGACAAAGATGAGGACAATAGTCCGAATAATGTAAATATTGTACATAATACCTCATCTCAGAAATATAGACAGATACTGAAGGGCCGAAACATTGTAATAAATATGCCGACAAAGATGAGGACAATAGTCCGAATAATGTAAATAGCGTACATAATACCTCATCTCAGAAATATAGACAGATACTGAAGGGCCGAAACATTGTAATAAATATGCCGACAAAGATGAGGATAATAGTCCGAATAATGTAAATATTGTACATAATACCTCATCTCAGAAATATAGACGGATACTCTAAATTATATTTAGATACATTGCATGAAACCGATGTAAAGTAGTATTGCACAAATAGTGGAGGCTTTTCAGATTTTAAAACTAACATGTCGAATGTAGACAATTGCCGTCAATATGCAACTATCTCAACCACAAGGTAAGCTATCCACCATGCCACTCATATTGTGGCAAATCATCCTCATTGCCTGTGTATTCCATCGGTGATAAGTAAGTTCTACTCGAACAGCTTTTTCCTGTGAACCATTGCTCTGTGGAACCGGATCCCGATCACTATAATGTTAACCTGTTCAAGTTTATGGTTGACCGTTATTTTCGCCTCCTATCTGCATAAACTGCCTCTTACTCTGTAACCCTCTACCTCGAGTGGCTCCCAGGCCTTGTACAAGGTGAAACTTACTGTGAAAAATTGGATGATCAAAGGTGACTGGGAAGCAAGAAGCCAAAAGAGTGTACCAGAAGCGAGAAGTGCAATAGAATAAACTGTTAGCATAAAACTTACGGTTACATCAAGCCATTTCAGCTGTAAAATGATGAGACCTACTTGCCAATCTAGTACTGCGCTTAAATTCATAAAGTCTATGTAACATAGTGGAAGGTTCAGTAGAACAATTGCCATAGTTTAAGGAAGCGGCTCAAAATTAAAGCTTTCCAGTTTATTTGTCGACAAGTGATATATGATATTTATATTTGTCGATGAGATTTGAGGTATAACACTTATAGTGTCTGATTAGTAAAACTGTAAGGCAAACACTGGAGACAAAAGGTGAAAACATTTAATCAGATGAGAAGATGGATTAAGAATAGAGCAGTTCAGTGCAACAAGCATATTATTGGAAAGCTCTACACCTTTGTGACCCACTTTTTCCCCCTGTTCCATGAGCAGACGTTCTACTTATGGTGGATTGACCATGTTTCAATAATAAATGTGGAGAACAAATACATTGTATTTATTTTCAATAGTTCTAGTTGAATTGTTCACCTATATTGCATATGATCCATTATTGTACATAATTAGTTTACATAGTTACATTAGTATTTCAAATGAATACTATCTTATGAAATGCAGATTCAGTGAGGGCCCACAAGACCCACTGCACCAAACCTGCTTCAATGCTTTATCTTTACAAGAGTCAGATTAGATAAAAAAAAATAGAGTACGCTCCTATGATCTTTACTTTCCAGTCATGAAGGAGTTCAAAATAGTTTACATTGTCTTTTAGAAGATGATTTATTTTCTTCACTGCAGCCTCTTTCCCACAAGTGCAACCATTACAAGCCTATCACTACTCAATCATATCGTAAACATTCCACTTTTTAGTTCCATCAGTTCAGATCTTTTCTCAGCATGCTACTCCATAGATTAGAATTAACCATGTTTCGTCTGTATTCCATGTGTAATAAAGAAGTTCCACTAAGCTTTTTCCTTGTGAATATTTCCTGTAACTCTAGACATCTTCAAATCAAGGGTGACTCCTCCTTATCCTCATAATTGTCCTTTCCTTTTACTTCCTTTTACATTCATGTCACACATCTCATTCAATAACTCTCTACATTTACTGACTATTTCGTTATTTTAATTTATGCAAATGATAGCCACCTTGTCTTGTGGATTACTCACTCCCTAGAATAATTAGGTTACAATAAAATTTGTATTTTATATGAATACTACTTTATAAAAATTGAGATGTATTAGATTGGGGGACCTGTATCAAAGATTTAGAGAAACAAAAGATCCTTGTACCGACCCTGCTTTAAATACATATATTTTGCATGCAATTTTATAGCTTCAACTGCAGATATTTTGTACATAATTTTATACTTTCAGGATAAAGGTATGATTTATAGATATATAGTTTGTAGATGATATATTGTAGGTGTTATATGTTGTGATATAAACCTATTTATTTAAGGTATGACATTATATTGACGGCTTCAGTGATTTTCAGATAGTTTTCTCATGTTGTTTTCATTGTAGTATTTGTTTTACAGGTGCTAAATAAATACGTTCAGTTAAAATGTGTTTCACTATGATACATAGTTGTACACAGTGATGTCATTTAATTTTAGAAATATAAATACACGACCATTTTTAAATAAAGCTATTTTCCTTTACGTAATTTTGATAAAAATATTACATATTAATATGTAAATTTTAATTCACACCCTTAGCAAGCGCACACCTTTTGAGAAAATATTTGGGACGGAGTTGCCCGGACTTCACTTTCCAGTCTTGATAGGGTTCAAAAGCGTATCCTTGTCCTTGTTGGAGAAGAATTATTTTTCACACTCCAACCTCTCTCTCTCTCTCTATTTCTCTCTCTCTCTCTCTCTCTCTCACACACACACACACACACACAGAGGCGAGATGTGATGTATCTCTCACTGCTCTATTGCTACTACCATGGAAAGTACTTGGATGAACTGCATTTCCTTGTTCCACCAGATGTGGCCTTCGCGGCTAGGACTAGACACGCCTTTCACATAGTAGCAAACCATATATTCCCACCGTATTCCATCGGTGAGAAGTAAGCCCCACTCAAACAGCTTCTTCCCAGGAACCACTGCCCTATGAAAACAAACTCCAAAGAGGATGTTTCCTTGATTATTACAATCTTAACCTGTTCAAGTCAACAGTTATCTTCCTATAATTTACTACGTTTTTTAAAATAGGAGACTGCATGATTTTAACTGGTGTAAATTACTCTTTTTGAGTAGGTACACGTCTACTTATCATCTCTTAGTTGCGTCCCTGTCCTTGGACAGAGTGCGCTCAGGGGCTTCTCTGTCAAAGGACAGAGGGGCAACTGAGGAAAATAATACTGAAGAGGTACCCAGCCCTGGAGAACAGCTGCCCGAGGCCGCGCCCTCCCATTGCACCAGAGGGAGGGGTCGGTACTCGCACAGAGTCCAGCGCAACCGACGGTTGCTGGGGGCTGAGGGGAATTTTTGTTCCTGTACCGGGCGTACGTGCTCGGGTCCCCACCTAAAAATAGACCTTGTGTCGCATCTCGTTTTTGTGGAGGGGGTACAGGGTAAATACCGCATGCTTTTAACTGATAAATCTATAAATATTTTCTCAGGGCCTGTAAGAAAAGATCCCATTCTGGTTCACAGCATTATTACACTACATACTGTTACGTCACAGACGGCTATCCTTCCATATGTGACTTGTTTGAGGGGAAATTTACAAGAGATTCTTTCTACAGAGCGGCCATTGTTAGACTGAATGATATGAAACAATCTTGTATGGAAGCATTTTCAAATCCAGTTTCAGAATCTTCTGAAGCGATATTCTGGCGATGCTGAGTTGAGCGACGACTAGTAGAAGCTGATGGATCCTTAAGGACATTCTTCCATCGCTGCGTCAGTTCACACAGTGCGCTTAGGACATCTTTCCGGAAGATCGCCGACTGATCCAGTTCTTTCAAACAGGGTGATTATGTTCCGAATCATGTTATCGCTAGGAGATACTCTGACATTAAAATGCTGCCGGTATTTTCTCTAAGTTTGAATAATTGATCTCTCATTGGAATAGAAAAACTCAAACTGTAAAAAAATAAATAAATAAATAAAAAAGAAAAAAGATTGAAAACGAACAAGTTCAGTTTTTCAGTGGCCACCCTGTAGAAACGTTATTTTTAGTGGCTACACGTATTTGAGCTGCTATCCATTTTTTATTTCCTTAAATAGTTAAATTTCGGGGGATACAATCGATGCTGATGTAACCTCCTGAGATTCTCAGTACTCCAAAATCTGTAGTTTTGTTTGTTGATGTTTAAATAAAAATGGGCCTAATCACTCATTATGAAGTTGTTCACAAAGTTGTTGCTTATCTCTGGCTAGGTGTTGAAATCGAATGGCGTACTGCAAGCTCTGCTGAGTATCTTAGAGTAATAAAGTTTTGGCCATTTGAAACTGATATGGAAGCATTTTTAAATCCAGTTTCAGTATCTTTTAAAGCGATGTTCTTGCGATGCCGAGCTGTGAAGAGCTACGACGAGTAGAAGCTGATGGATCCTCAAGGACATTCTTCCGTAAAGATTCCAGCGCTGCGTCAGTGCACACAGTGCGCTTAGGACCCTTTCCCGGAAGATCGCCGACTGATCCAGTTCTTTCAAACAGGGTGATTATGTTCCGAATCATTTTATCGCTAGGAGAGACTCTGACATTAAAATGTTGACGGTATTTTCTCTGAGTTTGAACAATTTATCTTTTATTGAAATGGAAAAATTCAATGAGTTTTGCTCTTTGTTAAACATCATACGTAGACATTTTAATCTCCAAATTATGCCCTATAACCTAAAAAAAAGAAGAAAACCCTATATAAACAGTGAGCAAGGCCACTCTGTATAAATAATCTTCTGCCTAAAAATCACTCTGTGTTCGTCAGTTAAGCAAAGCATGAAACATTAATGAAGTCCAAAGAGTTTGTTTTCACTTCAAGCAAGGCAATAAAGCCACTATGATGCAAGGGGGTTACTGAGTCTGAAAAAAATAAGAGAAAATTATCAGAAGTGACTTGAAAAAATATAGGGAAAAGTACAGAATTGCAGAAAGCTGTAAATCTATCGTCCATTAAAGGTGACCAAAAATATAAGTGTCGTTTGTGATCAAAGAACAGAAAGGTTCGTGGTATCACTAAAATCTCAGAATGACAAGGAGTCCCTCTATGATGACATCAAGAATCAAGTTCAAACTAACCAGGCAAGCCAAAGCAAGCCCCTTGATATCACTTGAATATCTAAAGATATCTGTCCGTCATGTTGGTGTTACAATGCATAAGTGTACAATAGCCCACACTTTGCACAAGGAATATCTTTATGTTGTCTGTCCGAAAAATCAACTTTTAATGAAAAAAAAAACAGCCTCATAGCGTTAAAGGGTTCTACTAAAAATCTGAAAGACCCTCCATTTATGCGCAAGAAAGTTATCTATTCAGATTTAACCAAAATAGATAGTTTTATCTGAATTTCAATGGGTTTCTTTGGTGCAAACCCAACACAGCTGATGATCCGATTTATAATATACTGACTATAAAATATGGGAGCATAATAATTTGAAGATTTTTCTTTCTTCTGCTATTGGGGAAAGTATTTGTTCGAAAACTACTTTGAACAGTACGAAATAAATGGAAAATCTGGAGGAAAACCTCTTCATGGATACAAGAATTCTGAAGTTTGGGAAAAAATTTCCATTTCAGTTGGACAACAATCTTGAGCATACATCTGCAGCAGCGTAAGAATGGTTTCTAAAGAAATGACTGAAAGTATTTGTTTGGCCAAATCTGAGACTGAATCCCATAGAAAAAAATCTCTGAAGCGATATAAAAAGTGTTGCCCTTTGAGGGTCATCAACAAACTTGGCTCAGCTGGAGCAGTACTGCAAATAAAGTGGAGGGGGGTGCTAAACTGCCCAGGAAACATTGAACAATTCTTTGTTACAGGCTATCCAAATCGAATGGAAGTTGTTACTGTTGCAAAAGATGCTGACTGTACTGTATGAACATGCTGTGGGAATGCTCCGAAATTGATATGGCAGCTCAATTTCAAAAGGAAATGAACAAACCACAAGTCCAAATGGGAAGATACAGGGACAGAAAGAAATGTCGAAATCACGAATCACAAGTCCCATGTCAAAAATCCCGACACACGTAAATGGCTAGGAATCCAACGCACATGGCAACAGTCACTCGTAAGCCGATGGACTGAAAAATGAAACTGCCCCTGGATCTTCAAGTTTGGACTTGCTATTTGTTAATTTCCTTTTGAAATAGAGCTTCCAAATCAATTTCTGAACAAGCTATTTCAGCAGATCGTACAGAATACATACTTTTATTTACGCGGTAAGTAACTTTCTCTTTCGCCATAGTGAATCATCTTGCAACGCAGTAAAATCAGTTGTTTGTCATCTTCATAACAATATGTTCATCTCTTGTAAAAATGTTTGGAGTCTGTTACAAGAGATGAACATATTGTTAATTTATGTGATTAATTTTTTTCCGATACCAATAAGTTAGTCCTGTCACGTGGTTAGGTATTTTGTATTCCGCCTAAGATGAACGATAGAATCGAAGTATTTAGAGAGTTTGAAGTATTGTTTTCTGGTTTTATACGTAGACATGCTCCATTAGCATTCGGGCACTCACAGGCGCATGACTCTGCTACCGGGGAACATTTACTGAGTTCTATCACTTGTGCGTTCAATCATTCAGCGGTGTTCTTCTCTGTGCTTCACAAAGCTCGGACGAAACACCATCTTAACATCTTCGAGGCAGTTCTTATCAACACGTCTCATCCAACTCCGTGTATGTAGAAGGAGCGGAAAAATAAACTGACATTCTTCGACGAGTCTTTGTCTTGTTATGGACATCTTTAAATTTTTTTCTCTTCCCTTCTCCCTTGTCTCTTTTAATTCTATTGCAATGCGGGTTGTTTCCTTTCAGTAGTTTTTCTTAATTCCGACGATCTTTCTTCGAACGAAATATACCTTAAAATTTCGATTTTTGATCTAAACGATATTTTTGTATCCGACGTTTTCATCAATAAAATGTTACCCGTTTTAAGAATACTACTGAATAATAAGAATTAGCAATACTTAAGAATATATTGGTTAAGTCTTTTATTATTTTAGATTTAGTTATGACAAATATTACGTAGAGTTCAGATAAATTCTTTTCAGTTGTAGTTGTGATAGAGTTAGTGGCTAGAATAATATATTTATTTGATTCGTTGGGTTTGTCAGGAAGGACAGCTTTTCTATTTTTGAATATTTTATGAGCCTTTTGTTTCGCATTGACTATGAAATAGGGCATTGAAGGGTCATGAAAATATTTTCAATATATTTCTCCTTTTGCGTAAATATTGAGGGCTGCAAATTTTGAGTGCTCTTAAATAGAATCCAATGTTCATTCCGGAAAGAATCCAATAATCAACGGAAAAGAATATATCTAAGCTCAACATAAAATTTGTCATAACTACATTTAAAACAATAAAAGACTTGATTAATACAAAACAAAACAAGCCAAAACTTGTATGGGGTAATTTAATCTTTCGACAACAAGGGTTGTCAGAAAGTTTAAATTGGATAAGCCTCAAGAGATTTAAACAAAAAAGCATATGAACACAAAAGATATTTTTAAAAACCAACACACAAAACGCATTGGTTGTTTACCATAACGAAACTGACCGCAATTTTGACATTAAAAAAATGCTACTCTAATTAAAAGAAAAAATAAATCACTGAGACTAAAATATCCAGAAAATGTTTTATTCCCTCGTTCAGCCACAGTAAAGTCTAGATTCTTACAACGTTTCACCGTTCTTGGCAGATTTTCTGTTATCGCAATATAGGATATTTGAAGACAAATATGGGAAGAAAAAGACTATAGAGGAATTCGGCTAGATTGAAAAAAATATTTCAAAAAAATTCTTTCAAACATTTTGGAACTACCAGCGTCTCTCGTTCATGCGCTTGTGCAACGTCAACAAGCCCAGTCAGATGAAGTCCTAACGAATGAAACGCGTCACAAACAAACTTATATATATATATATATATATATATATATATACAGAAAGAGAGAGAGAGAGAGAGCAGATGGAGTAATGGATTGTGATTCTGACTGAGAAATCGAAGAGTCAAGTTCGAATTCCAGTTGAGTTCATTACATTCACTTGCTTGGGAAAAGTAGGAATTAATTTCTTCTTCCCCAGCTATGGGTAAAAGAAGAGCAGACTAAGCAGTAACGGGTCTAAGAGGAGGAAAACTCTGAATTCAAACCATCCTGGAGGCTCGTTGTTGCATAATATGTGTACTTGTATGCAAAGTCACTAGTGGGATCCTCATACTAGTCGGATCCTCATACGTCGAAATCGGGGAGAGAGCCCATCATTATATATATATATATATATATATATATATAACAACAAAAACATTTCGATTTCATTCTTGCCTTGAAAAAAGTTGGAAGAGGAAACGCGTCGGCAAAATCTAAGATTTTTTTTCAATTGTCATTTTATACCAATCTGTCTTGTTCACAGAATTGATCTGGGAATTTAACTATATATATATATATATATATATATATATATATATATATATATATATATATATATAAAACTCAAACACTAATATTTCATTATTCCATGATTATAATTTATAACATTTGAATAATAATCAACGATCATTTGTAGGTTTGATGAATTGGATCGTGATTACAATTTCAATGTAATAAATTATAACCATGGAATATTAGTGTTTGAGCCTTTTATATGAAATGAGCTCTACCTGGATTCTATCCTCTTGATATATATATATATATATATATATATATATATATATATATACAAGTATAGGATTGGTATATACGGAATAAATTCCAATAACCAACAAATACTATTCTTAAAAGAGTGCTCAATACAGAGTAGACCAAATATTATTTATTCGAAAATTATAACGTAAATATGTTATAAAATCATTACAAAATAGCAATTTTGTTTCAACACTTCTGGTGTCTTATCAAGTTATGGTGTTGAATGTAGAATAAAGGGTTTTTAAAGAAATAAATAATTATATATATATATATATATATATATATATATATATATATAATTGTTGGCAACTCGGTTCTGAGCAAACCTGTCTGCTAGTGAAACAAGCGAATCCCTATTATAGGCGCCCGCTCAATCCACAGAGTCCAGCTGCTATTTACAATGCAACCATGCTGAGCAGACCTTAGTTACAGCTTCTGGGTGAGAATTCATAATCTAACGATATCATTTTTTTAACAAGGCCAGCAAGTTCAAAGCCTCTGTCTCCTCCCTGACAAATCGACCCAGGTGAGATTCAATCGTTCTTACCATTCAGCACTCACCTTCTTGCAACTCTATGGCTATTTCCATGGCAAATGTTCAGATTGGCTACATTCATTCGTTCCATCAGTGCAGATCATGTCAGTTAAGACCCGCCTTGCCACGCACGTTGAATCGACTCGTCGCCATCTTTTTCGAATTTCATTTGTGAGAAGAAAGTTCCATTCTGATACCTTCTTCCTAGGAACTTTGTGAACTCCCGAGAGAATGCTCTCCCGATCACTACGATCCTAACCTCTTTAACTCTAGACTCAAAACGTTATCTATATTCTCGGAATATGAACTTTTATCTTGCCCCTCTTTACGCGCTTACATTCACCTAACTCAGTAACTCACTACCTTGTGTGGCTCTTGAGTGTTGTATTGGGTAACAATAAAATAAAAACAATAGCAACTCTAGCTCTTCAATATTATTCGGGCGGAGCTGAGTAGGTTTTTTTTATTTTATTATTTTTTTTTCTTTTAAAAAACGTATTATAGAAAAAATTTTTGATATCATATTCAATAGAATTTAAGCATCTAATGACAATCCAATCTAATTACAATAGACAAATTCTGTCTGTGGGGAAATGCACTGGGATTATTCGACAACTGGTCATCGGATGAAAATCACTATGATTATATATTTTTACGTGTTGAATTTTTCGATAGAACGTGACTCATCCTAGAGTTTGGGATCTGGCAACCGATCGCGACTATTTTTTAACCCGTCGTCTTATATTTTAAGAAAACAATTTGGTCAAACGATTTTCAATATATTAAATTTGTCAGCTTTCTGATACAACTTTTGTAGATTACATTTTTCTAACAAAAATGTGCTCTAATAGCTCTAATTATTTACTATTAAAAAATAAAGAAATAGTTTCTTTAATTTTTAATGCATTTCTATCATAAATTGGGAATGCATTTACAGGGAACATTAAAAATAAAAATGCATAATATTTTATAAGAAATAAACACTTCATTTAAACATGAATTCCAAGGATCTTTTATAGCAAATTCCTCTAACATCGTGTCATGTAATTGTTTTTTTTTTCATTTTGAATAAACAAGCATCTGTTTTCCGATGAAAATACGAGCCATTAAAGACAAACGTTTTGAGCCAGTCAAAAAGAATGGAATTCTGTCCAAAATTGATGTTTTTCTAAATTTGCAGAAATGGTTATCAAAAAATGTATGAGTTTAACAGTTTCTCTAGAATGCCATTGCTTGGATTGTATTTTTAAAGTTATTACCATTATGCAAATATCTGAACTCATTCACTAATAAGAGTATTTGTCGTACAAACTACCTATATATTACCTACGGAATGTATGTCATTAAGAATTTTTTGAGTAAAATAAGTAATATATTAATTTGTATAGCAATTAAGTAAGTAATAATTTAATGATAATGGGGGTAAATAATGTATTGCCATATCAAATCGAATATGTCACAAGATAATGGGTGCACTATGGAAGAAAGCTTTATACTCCTATTGGCCTCTTCCCTATCATTGGTATAATAACACCTTATTTCACGGACGAACTGGAATAGATGAAAGTCGTCACTGACACACACACACACAGATACACACATACACACATATGCACACACATACACACACAGATTAAGTCTCTTAAATTTTCAAAAACACATTTAAAAAAAAAACATATTTCGATTCGCATTTAATTTTTTCGTCTCGGATGCTGCCTGAATTTTACCAAAAACAAAATAATTTTCATACCTGAAGATGACTGAATGTACAGTTGAAAGGACTTGCGTATTAAAGAAAGACCTTATACAGCTTATAATTTTTAAAAACAAAGATCATAACATTCATCGCGTGATTTGTAGGTTAATGCACCTTTAAAATTTTGTTAGCGAAGGGATTTTGCCATTTTATATCATTAACTTTACTAATCTACTTTTTGTAATATAAATTGAATTGCACCACATATTTGACATATATATATATATATATATATATATATATATATATATATATATATATATACCCAAGTATATGATTGGTGTATACGGAATAAATTACAATCACCAACATCATCACTTGATAAGACACCGGAGGTGTTGAAACAAAATGACTGTTTTTGTAGTGATTTTATAACATATTTATGCTATTATAATTATGATTTTATAACATATTTATTATAATTATGATTTTATAACATATTCATGTCATAATTTTTAAATAAATAATTATATATATATATATATATATATATATATATATATATATATATATATATATAATTATTTTTTAAAATAAAAATAATTATAAAAAAAAATTATTATAATGTAAGCTCTACTTCTGTATGGAGCACTGTTTTTTTAAAATAAAAACAAAAATACTAAAGAACCCTGGATCATTTACCTAACGTGTTCTTTTCCTATTTTTCTACATACCTGCACAAACACACACACACACACATATATATATATATATATATATATATATATATATATATATATATATATATATATATATATATACAGAAAAAAAACTAAAGCTTAAAATAAACTAAAAGTTTGAACATATAAAATAAAGTGAATAATTGAGTATTCACTTTATTTTTATTTTAAGTTGAGTGTGTGTGCGCGCCCGCGTGCAGGCGTGTGTGTGTGTGTGTGTGTGTGTGTGTGTGTGTGTGTGTGTGTGTGTGTGTGTGGATGATAAGACAAAGTGAAAACGCGTTTCGCCAACATCTGCTTGTTTCGGCTTCTTCATTTCAGAATGAAAGACAAAACTGTGTGGGAGAAAAAGGCGTTGTGATTTTTGTGTGCAAGGAAAATGCGGTTTGAGAAGCAATAAATTAAATTACCTTATCAGATCCGACAACCAGAAACTGGAAAATGGTTACTTGTTTTTTTGTTTTTTTTTTATTGTATATATTAGAGCCATTTGTGTCTGATGGATTTTCAATCAGTCCAGTGAAACCAGAAAATGTGTAGTTTTTGTTTTTAATTTTTATACGTATATATTAGATCTTTTGGAGTCTGATGGATTTTAATTCAGCTCATTGAAACCAGTAAATGTTTGTTTTCTTGTTTTTATGGGATATACATACATACATACATATATATATATATATATATATATATATATATATATATATATATATATATATATATATATATATATATCATACTAATCGATAACGCCTATCAAAATACGTGAAAATTACTTGAATTTTAACGTATTTCAAGTTGAGCAGAATTTTCTTCAATAAAGAACTAGATCGACAATACTCAATAAATTAAGTTAGTCTTATCTTTCGACTGACTTCAAAGTTTCGCGGAGACATCACTCATCATTGTCAGAAAGTACAGATAAATCTGTTGACTAATTTCTCGAGATCATATTTATTTTCTACATAAAAAATTGTGTATAGTCTCTAAACTAATTTCAAATTTGGAATTTTTACTCTGCTAGAGTTCATTAAGAATGTGATAACATTTCAATGTTCAGCAGCAGTAAATTATGACTATATTAAAGTAAAAATATTTTATATTCTTACATCATTCTTATTTATTTTATATTCTTATATCATTTCGCCGTTATAAAAGATATTTTTGTGTAAGAAATCTTAGAAATTAAGCACAGAAAATTCACCAACGATCATATAATTCGAAAATTAATTTCATACTATTAAAATATAAACGAATTAATTCATAATGGTTCCCAGATAAGGAGAGCAATCAGATATTAAGCAATTCAGGTTTAATCTTAGTCTGGACTTAGAAAAATTATCAGAATTGCAAAAAAGAATCAATTAAAAAGCAAGGAGCAGGGCGATGCCATTGGTTTTTCATACCGTTGTCGTGCGAGACAATCTTTTACTACAGAATCTATCTTACGCATTTATAAGTTTGCTACTCGTCCATATTACTGCCACATATGACCCGGTACCCCTGCTATTTATCTTGAGCTACTCGATAGAATCCAAAGAGGAATCAGCAATATTATTGGTATTGATCTGGCATCTCGGCTTCATTCACTTTCCCACCGCTGTGAAAGTGCCTCCCTATGCCTTTTCTATAAATACTGTCATGGTAATTGTTCTAATGATCTCTTCGCTATTGTACCTAGACTTTTTGAATTTAAGTAAAGTACTCGACTGGCAGTGAAATCTCATGAGTTTATTATTGTGATGGCTCGATGTAACCGTAAGTTCTATGTTAGCCGTTTCTTTTCTCGCAATTTTCCTTGTGGAACTCCCTTCTGGTTCCATGTTTTCCAGACAACAATTTTCAATCCCAATCTTTATCTACTGTCTTCCCGATTACTCTTTTTCTCTTCCCGCTCATTATTGATATTTCCCTTTTCTAATTATTCCACACCCTGTAGCCTCTTGCGTCTTAGCGGATTTACCGCCTTGCATGGGGTGATACCGATTTTTAAAAATAATAATAATAAATTTTAACCAGTGAAAATTTCATGGTTTTCCTATTTCGAATTTCTGATAAATTATTCTTCAGTTAATGAATAAATAAGCTCATAGTGAGTTCTACGACAATAACATATCCGTAAAAATTCCATTATCACATCGTTAAAGATTGGAGCTTAACAACTTTAACAAAAATGTTGCAAGAAGAAGCATAATTATGAATACTACTCGTTATTTTAAGAAGTAAGGGGGTACAAATGATTTGAAATTGACAACTTTTTCCATTTCACTGAAACACGTTAAGCACTTCTATCTTACCTTCTTTCTTTTTTCTTTCTTTCTTTCTTTCATTTTTTCACTGAAACCAAGTAGCGTATTTGATATGTATTTTGTCTTCTCATGCGATCAAAATGGAATAGTCCATTATTTATTAGGTATTACCAGGAGACAGTAAACACTTCTGTGTTTATTTATTTATTTTTTTCTTTGTTTTTTTTTTTTTTTTGTTTCTTTCTTTCCTTCTTTCACTGAAACTATTTACACAACCTGACCCCGGGACTGAAATTACAATTACTACGTTACCAAATTCACGAAACAAAGTTTTAATCCATGAGTCCCGAGGAAATTGTTTGTAGGTTACTTGGATCGACATTCAACTGGTGAAGGCTGGAGAGTGCAACGACCGAGACGTTGTGATGACAACAATAAAGATGAGGACAGAAGTCCGCATGTAAATAGTTTAAATAATGATACCTCTTCATCCCAGTATTTCAGGCTTGTTCGATGCGTTATCACGAGACAACTTTTAATATTTTAAAAGTGTAGTAAAATGCTAACATTAAACAAATTTGATTTTTATATTTTTATAATTTCGCCATTTTAAAACATATCGATACCATATATATATATATATATATATATATATATATATATATATATATATATATATATATATATATATATATATATATATATATATATATATATATATATATATATATATATACCGATATAACAGCAAAATTGTACAAATCGTGTAACAGCAAAATTGTCCAATTATTAGATTAAGCTCTGAACCGTTGTATCTTAGAAATGATTAAAGATATCTTATTGGAATTCTGCAAGGTTTTTAAAACACTATTGGACACTACATTAAACGGTAAGAATATATAATTACTCCCCAAGCTTAACTGAAGAGTCGTGATGAAATCGATCATAAATGAAAATGACATGTTCATCATTAATTAGTCATAGCTAAGGATCGGAAGCTCATGAAGGATTGAAATAAAGTTCAAATATATATATATATATATATATATATATATATATATATATTATTCCAGGATCATAATCCAACTTATTCAAGATGATCTTCGCCCTCACTAACCTTAGTACATTTATTTATATATTTGTATTTATAGTATATTTATTTATTTTTGTCTGTCGGCCTGAATATTCGAAAAATTCAAGAAAAGATTCTCCCTAAAATATATATATATATATATATACGTTTTGTGAACAGATATGATCGATCGAAAATTGTCTTTATAAACAGTAATTTCGACACTACTAATCAGACGCTTCTCTGTAGCTAAATGTTATAGCACGTCAGATCAAATGACGGTTACTTATAGGAATACAGGTTCGATTCCTATCGGGAAACGCATATTTTCTACGAAATTTCTCGAACATTGAGGCTGGCAAATGTAATTAATACTGTTTAATTAAAAACAGAGCATTTACTTAAATAAATTCTATCTATAAAAATAACGCATAAATAGAATATATATATATATATATATATATATATATATATTGCACTCACTACTCAGTCGTAATTGATCTAGCAAGACAAGCTTTCTAACCATTACACGACGTCGAGGTGCCTATATATATATATATATTTTTAAACAGTCTTTGTAATGAAAGTTTTCAATATGAAATCATAGAACATTAATAGTCAAGAAGAGTAAATGTTGATTTATGTCGGAACTCTTAGTTTCGCGCAAATGACATCCACTCGTCACTTTATTTACAGAAGATTCACATATTTTTCTTCAAAAGCCTAGATGATTTTTCCTAAAAATGGCGTTAATTTTTTAAGGAATCTTACTTTAAGATTCTTCTTTCTTAGAGAGATTATTCTAAATTTGAACTGCGTCATATAAAAATATCCTTAAGAAAAAACAAATTTAAAAGAAATTTTCGTGAAAAATAAATGTTCTGCTGGGCAAAATTAACTAACATTTTTAAAAAAAATATTTTGTAAATGAATTTTTTTAAGGACAAAATAGATAGATAGATAGATAGATATGAATAGACTGAGATAGATAAGAACAGACTGAGATAGATACGAATAGACTGAGATAGATAGATAGATAGATAGATAGATAGATAGATAGATAGATAGATAGATATGAATAGACTGAGATAGATACATAGATATGAATAGACTGAGATAGATATGAATAGACTGAGATAGATAGATAGATAGATAGATAGATAGATAGATATGAATAGACTGAGATAGATAGATAGATAGATAGATAGATAGATAGATAGATAGATAGATAGATATGAATAGACTGAGATAGATACGAACAGACTGAGATAGATAGATAGATAGATAGATAGATAGATAGATAGATAGATAGATATGAATAGACTGAGATAGATAGATAGATAGATAGATAGATAGATAGATAGATAGATAGATAGATAGATATGAATAGATATGAATAGACTGAGATAGATATGAATAGACTGAGATAGATAGATAGATAGATAGATAGATAGATAGATAGATAGATACCCGGTTACTCTCGTTTTCCAAGCACACTGTCTGCTAGGGCGGCTCATCCCCGACGCAGGTACCTGCTCTGGCACATATATTTTTGCTTAACACCCCTACAGCCCACCCTTTGTCTGTAAAGCAATTCTGCTGTGCAAACATTAGTTACAGTTTCAGCGAAAGAGAGAGAGAGAGAGAGAGAGAGAGAGTGGATAATCTGTCCTGACTAGCAATTTTCTACAATGCTAGTACGCTAAAGCCCTCAGTCACGATGACTTTCGACTTCGTGCTAGCACAACCTTCGACTTCTTTACAACCTCTTCATCAACCCAATTTCACTCACGAAGCTTGGGTTAAGCCGTGATATTGGGGTTTGGGATTTTTTTTTTTTAACACTGAGATCGACTCTCCAGTTCCATAGCATAAAGAAGTCACGTTCTTGACAAACCGACGATTGGGAGATTTGAACCCGAGTTGCCAGGTCAAAGATCGATCGTCCTAACCACTCGGTAGATAGATATTTTTTTTTACCTTTTCCTCATATCCGCAGTTTTATTTCATCTTATTTTTATGAAGGTTCCTTGTACACGTTAGAAGAATTAAATAAATAAAAAATCATTAAAAATCAAGCAGAAAGAAAATCAAAGGAAAAAATCCAAATTGAAATCGAGAAAAAAAAATTAAAGAAAAAACTCTCAATGAAATAAAATGGCGCCAACAACAAGGGTGGTCGGTTGTGACAAGAAGGACGGGGTAAGGTGATAAGAAGGATGACAAAAGTAGCAGTAATGGGAGTGGCTGCGGATGTGGAGGGAGGTTTGCCCGCAGTCCTCGTGTGTGAATCTCTCGTAGCGCGGGACAAAACGTGAGGAAGATGGTGGCATCGACGAAAAAGAAGTAAGCGGCATCGCCCGGATATATTCCCCCTTGGAAGGAGTCGTGATGATATAGCAACCCTGACGGGACAAGTCTGATATCGAAGTCCCCGCTGACCGAGAACTGACAGGGTTAAATCATGATGTCACTGAGGTCGCCGGCGGAGGCATGGGTAAGATAGAAAAAGTGAAGCTTTAAAAAATTAAGAAGAGAAAACTTAAAACGGTGTGTGATAGGGAAGTGAATGCTTGAAGGTAACACAATGGATGGGAAAGACTTCAGAGGTAATTTGTATTTATTTCGTTGTTTGCTCATTTTTTTTTTCCTTTTCTTTCCTTTTTTTTTCTCAGGCGAATATATGTGTATTTGTGTATCGTAATCAATATGTAGGCTTTTCCTTAGATATGCATGAATTCGTAAAAAGATGGCGTCAATACATGCCTCATCTTAGTTGTCGCTGTGTGTACACACACATGCACCCATACAAACACATACAAACAGTTCGTCCCCAAGTTTCGACAGGGTTCCGTTCAAACCACCTAGTCGTAATTCGGCCCTGATGTAAGTGGATTAGTTCCCATTTTATGTTTTATGATATCTGTCGGAATCTCTGGGATGAGGGGTTATTATCCTACTATAATTGTGCTAGTGCCTCCCTTCGTTAGTTCGCACGACCGTTACGCCTTGCCAATACCTCATAAATAATGTACTATCCCGTTTTGATCGCGTGAAAAGACAAGGAACTTTTCAGAGACGCTACTTGGTTTCAGTAAAAAAAGCAAGAAAGAAAGAAGGGAATATAGAAGTGTTTAACATCTGATTTAGTGAAATGGAAAAAGTTAACAATTTCGAATCTTTTCATTTGTACCCCCTTACTTCTTAAAATAACAACATTCATATTTATGATTGTTATTTCAATATTTTGTTAAAGTTGTTAACTCAAATTACGATGACATAGGGGAATTTCTACGGATGCTTTATTATGGAAAAACTTGCTATGAGCTTTTTCAGTCATTAACTGAAGACTAAAGAATCATCAGAAGTTTCAAACAGGAAAACCGTGAATTTTCAAGCATTACAACCAGTTTACATTATTTACATACGGACTGATATCCTCATCTTAATTATTACTATCATAACGTTTCTGCCATTGTAGCCTCTGTCCTTCTTCAGGTGTCTATCTGTCCAAGTAACCTTTAGGGAATTTTGAACTAAATCCTTTATTTAATGGGATAGACTGTTCTCGTTCCGCTGTTCAAGTTTAAGGGTATCTCGTCATTTGTTCTTTTTTTATATGTTTAGTTATTGCTCGCCTTATTTTCATTCAGTCTAAGTCTTTACTGTCCAGCCCAGAAACTATATTTGCACTTTAATCCACTGGTTTTAATAGCAGTTTCATTGTACTTCACTGACTTCAAAACATTTTTATGGTCAGAAAACATCAGCATTAATTTTGCAAAAAGTGAGGGTTAATGATAAATACTGTAACATTTCAATTTATTGTAATATTGGTATTTACTTGATTCCCACAAAATCAAGATGTGACACAAGGTCGTTTAACGTGGGAGACCCGAGTGTTTCCACTCAAAGGCCACTGGTCAAAATTGGTCATAGCTTGTCCAAGCTGGTCAGAGCCTAGTCAAAGCTGGTCATGACTTGTCCTAACAGGTCCAGGCCGGAGCCAGTCCAAGCTAGTCAAACCTTGATCGAATCTCAGCCTTCGGCCAAGAAACGATCCATTATTTGTCAAAAACCCCCAGCCAAAAGGCCGAGGTTAATTGAAGAAATGGTTGCACTTGTAGCGCATGAACGATGAAAATGAGATCAGGTCAATTCCTGCTTTGTCTATTGCTTCGACCTTCAAACGAATGCTCCTGAAAAAAAAAGCATGTTCTTTCCCCCAAGATATGGGTGGGTTAAATTTCAGGGTTCTACTGGGCAGCTTGCTGTGGGTTTGCAGGTAGGCGAATGACAACTCTGAATTTAAACAGAAAACCACTCCACTATCTTTCGCAAGATGTCATGACAATTCACTGCTGTGGGGAGAGCCATGAACGCCTACGCCCTGAAGGGACATGATATTAAAAACGTAGACATATTGTGAAAAAGATGTAATGAAGTCATAATATATAGTTAAGATATATATAATGAAAATATAATCTAAAAATTATACTGTAGTATTATTTTTACATTGTATTTCATGATTACTTGTTTGGTATCTGTCGCTTTTCGTCCAGGGTATGACGATAAACTACATCCGGCAGTAAAGCTTCTGATCGGGAGGTTTTGAGGATCATGGAACTACCTCTTAATTGCTGCTTTTCCCAAGTCTACTATGACCCAGGCTGGTAGCACCTGTTAGGATCGCGGCTATAGGCAAATAGTGAACCCCTAAAATGGGGTCAAGACATAAAAATATGAAAATACATTAGAAAAAATTACCAGCAGTATATTTTCATGGTAAAAAAATTAAAAATTACCAGCAGTATATTTCCATGGAAAAAAAATTAAAAATTATCAGCAGTATATTTTCATGGAAAAAAAAATTAAAAATTACCAACAATACATTATTGGAAAAAAAATTAACAGCAATAAATCTTTTGGAAAACCCGTTATCAGTGCTCACAGCCCACTCTT
>CAHIKZ030000314.1:87500-265000 GCA_903632075.3 Acanthosepion pharaonis | reverse complement strand
GATTATTATTGAATAATTTCATATCAGCCATTATTACTAGTTTGTGGGCTGGATCCATAACATAATATTACAGTTAAAAAAAAAAGTTGTTTTTACTAATAGTAAAAGAGATACCTCGAAAGATTCACTAAAAATGAGCCATAAATAATTAAAAAAAACTCAATAATAATACAAAGTTTCAGCGTTAAAAATGTTGGATTTTTATTGAGCTGAATGACCAAAATATTAGGTTATTATTAAGAGGAATAATAATTGCTTCAGGTTATTATTAAGAGGAATGACCAAAATTTTAATTTACTATTAAGAGGAATAACTAAAATTTCTGGTTATTATTAAGAGGAATGACCAACATTTTAGGTTATTATTAAGAGGAATGACCAAAGATGTTTTTCATTATTGAATTAAATTTTTTAATCCTTTTTAGAACTTTTAAAAGCTTGTTTAATTTTTTTCCTGGTGTCAGCGAGTGACGATAAATTAGTAGGGGAAGCTTCCGTGTCTTTTTTGGTGAATAATATATTCTCTTGGAAATTCTTGCAAAAAATTAGGTTGTCGGATAGTAATGAAGCTTTCAGGACTTATTTACAAATGAATTAAATTATTTTAGAAACGTCTCTTTTTTTTTTTTTTTTTTTTTTTTTTTTTAGAAAATCTTGTTAAAATATATTTTTGACATATTTTACCCCATCCACACACACTTATTTAATTTTATGAAATTTCAAGAAATTCATTTTTGTAGCGTTTAATTTTTATATTAGTTATAAGTACAAGTCCTTGGAGAATTTAAGTTATCAATTTTGGGGGTTGGATTGTAAATCTGGACATCCAGATACAGAAATTAATGCAATAGAACTGATACATTATTTAATTAGAAAAATTTTTTATTGTTTTTATGAAAAAGATATATTATGGACACGATTAAGAAAAAAATTTTTTGATGAGTAATGGATTTTTACAAGAATTGTTTTCGTTTTTTTTAAATTTTAATTATAATAATTTATGAGGTTTAAAATACTTTTTTAAAATTCAGTATTAATTTGTAGCGGCTAGGTGATATTGTTATTAAGCAAAAAACTATAATTACTAATCATTAATGGTAAAACTTACTACAATTCAGCGACCACAGTATTTTGAAAAGAATTTAGAATTTTCTTTGGAGGGGGTTTATAAAAGTGCCGATTTTTTGTTAAACACGTACTTCCAGATTTTTACAAGTTTGGAAAAAAGTGTTCCTAAGTTTTTACCGTCAAATACGGTAATTCTTTCAGCCACGAAGCAGGGTACAAATATGGCTGACTTTTAGAACAGTATATATGTGTTAAAGTAGTAAGTTAGATTGGGTAATCTAGCCGTGGTCGGCAACCCGTCTAGTAGAAGGACAACTCTACATTCAAAACTTAACCACACGAAACTGTCCAGAGATGATTAGACATAGGGTGCAAATATGATAGATTTCTACAAATATGGATGATGCCATTGGGGAGTTGTTACCAATATGTGGTTAACGCCAAGAGACATTGGAACCAAGGAAATTAGTTAAAAGAAAAATCTTTTTTTTTCTTTTTTTTTTTTTTACAGTAAGGTTCAGTCTTTACAAGCCCCGGAGTCACTCGAGGTAGAGTGTTACGTTAGGGGGAAATTTGTGCGGATAGAAGTGGAAGATAACGATTAACCCTAGCCTTGAACAGGTTAAGAGTGTTGTGATCGGGGAAAGCATCCCCTTGGGAGATGGTTTCACAGAGCAGTGGTTCGCGAGAAGAAGGTGTTACAGTGAAACTTACTTCTCACCGATGGAATGCAGAGGGAATATGGGTGGTTAGCTGCAATGTAAGTGTCATGGCGCGTCCCTGCCTTAAAGGTTTGAATTGGTGTGATTAGTGAATAGAGTTCGTCCAAGCACATTCCATGGGAGTATAGCGATAGGCTTGCCACATCCTGCACGTGAGAGAGAGAGGTTAGAGAGTGGAGAATAATTCGTCCCCTACAAGGACTCAGAGACGCGTTTGGACTCTATCAAAACTGGAGAATGTGATCTGGACTGCTCCCGCCTAAATATGACAACAGTCCTCCATTTTTTGCCTGATCTGGCTCTTGTAAAGATTGAGCATGAAGAGTCAGCTTACTTACTGGAGCAGTCTACTGAAATACTTAAGGAACTCTACCTTATATTTCTGGACGCAATTTTATTTCTACATGCTGATAATACTGAATTTTCGTTCAAAAAAAAAAAAACCTATAGGAACGTGCCAGCATTATCGCAGTGTACTTGGACGCTGATCTAATGAAAGGGTAAATTTACTGAGGCTCCTCTTCTTAATGGAGAAATGTTTGTCCCAAAGGAGAGAAAGAATAGAAAGGGGTTTATTTACTTGTAAAGGAAAAACCGGACGAGATATCACTAAAAGGAAAGGGATTGACTTTTATTGTCGTCCATATCTAGTAATTCTAGACGCTACAAGCCAAAAAGTGGGGTGCTGTTTTCCTTAGTAAATGACCACTCCAAAATCAGTAAAGATTTGCTTGGAATGACTTGGGGAATGGGGTGGTATTTTGTTCACAGATATGAACAAACTGTGCTAGTAACGTTTAAGGTAGAGGCTTGGCGTTTATTATGCATTAGTTTTCACGGATACCTTTTAATTTTCTAATTTAAAAAGAAGTAAGAAAAGCAAATGATGTTCTCGCGAGATGACGCTCAATAGTCTATGACCATAATCTAAATAAAAGGAAAAAAGAAAAACAACTCTTACAAATTTGCCCCACCTGATTATTACGTATAAAGTAACCTTTCATCTGACCGAACGACAATTCGCCATAGATTTGTTTCTGATCTATTGTCCGGATAATTCGACGGCTTCGATTTTACAACCCTCTTGGCCCCATCTCCCCAGGAGTGGTGTCCACTTAGCGCAAAAGAATGAACGCGAAAAGAAACATTTTGACTTTTTCTTTCTTTCACAAATGTCACTTCCGCGCTGAAGCAAATTGCTTAACTAACTGACCTCAAGTCTATGAGGCGCATGCGTTAGATTGACTACGAATCCGGAAATGATTCTACCTTTGCGCGACTCGATACGTAAATGGCCGAAATGTCACGATTTTTTTTTTTTCGAAACACAAGTGAACAGGAGAACAATAAGCCAGCACATTTGATATTCATTTGCGTACATACGATGTCTTTCTCCCTTTTTTCCTTCCTTCCTACCTTATTTATTTAATTACTTGTTTTTCTTTCTTTTTTTTCTTTCTTTTTTTTCTTTCTTTTTTTTCTTTCTCTTTCTTTCACAACTTGTTTAAATTCTTTCAGACTTTCTCTTTTTCATTCACTTTTATTATTTCTCCCTCTCATACAAGATGTTAAAAAAGCGTGTATATCCTCTGCTATTTTCTTCGATGTACCGTGTCCCTTAAGGACGTTGGCGATCATGGCCCTCCACAATTTCCTCTTCTTTGTAGCTCTTATAAACTTTTTATTTTTATCATCACTCCTAAACCCTTCTCTGTCATCCATTTTCTCAGACTTGCTCGGAAGGTTATACATTATTTTCCTCTGTCTCTCCTGTCTTTAATCTGTCCTTTGAGTATCAAATTTTCCAAGCCTTCTTTCCTCATTATGCGCCCAAGAAATTTCAACTCTCACTTTCTGAGGCTAAGTATAATTGTCCTTTTTGTTTCCATTTTCTCTAAAATTTCGTAGTTGCTCACATGTCCGATCCATGCTATCCTCAACATCCTCCTGTAGAACCACATTTCTGTTGCTTTGAGTCTCTTCTTCATCTATGAGGTGATTGTCCAGCATTCACTGCTATATCGGATGACTGATATTATGCAACATTTCGGTACTCTTTTCTTTGTTTTCTAATTTTCTGTTTCTTAATACTTTGCTTAGCTTTTGGAAGGCATCTTTCGAAATCATAATGCTCCCTCGGATTTCAGTGTCACACTTTCCATCCTCTGTTGACCTCCTTCCCATATATTTAAACTGTTGTTCTTGCTTGATTTTCGTATCTCCAATTTGTAATTTCTATCATTATTAATATTAATTCAAACGTTATTCTTACTGGATACCCGTATTTGAAATAGATGCCCATGTATCAAATGTACCGGTCAGCACAATCGAGGAATCTAAAGTCGATAGAAGTAATACACACAGTTTGAAAATTAAAAAAAAAAATTCAAGTCCTGGTATCCACTAAAAATAACGTTTGAAATAGTCAAAATGTCGGATTAAAAATAAATCCATTAATTCTTTAGAAATTGCTTGGTTTACGTTTCCGTTATCAAACTGAGCAGATATGGGTTTTTGAGAAGAATATCTGAATGAGGATATATGCTTTCATTAAAAAAAGGGAAAATGGAACTTTAATGGTCAGTTCGTTCTCTGTTGCACGCCGGATCAAAAGGTGGTTTCTTCTACAAAAGGGGCCGCAGTTTCGAACCCTGCTCGGGAGCACATTTCCTTTATTAAGATTTCTTGAGTGAGCAGGCCAATAAATACAATACATACTTTTAAAAAAGTGGTTGGGCATCTATTTCAAACACGGGTATCCATTTTATCCATAACGTTTGAAGTAATAAAATGTTGAATTAAAAATAAATCCACTAATTCTTTAAAAATATACATTATTAATAGCAACTTAGTTTAGTACCATGAAAATTAACACTTTGGTATTCATAAAAGAAAAATAAGTGTCAAAACAAAACTGAAAACAAAAAGTACCGTTATTGATGTCTAAATGTGGTTTTATTTGAAATATTCAAATTGTTTAGAAAAAAAAATCTTTTACAAGGTTTACAGCTAATAAAATGAGATTTTGTTTTCAATTTCGAAGGTTATTCTCCCTATTGATAAAAGATACGTGACTTAATATTTATCAAAATAGAAATTTTTATATATTGATATTTATTTTATAAAGGGTGTTCCAATAACTTGAACCGATTTTAAAAGTTTCAGCGTCTAATTTTTTTTTCTTTCAAATTTGGCAGACATTTGGTCGATATTATTTTTCACTCATAATTGCCATGACTTAAATACCATGATCTACTAGAGAAATAAATAAAATTTCACCAATAATACTGATTTATTTACTGCTGACTTTGATCTGTCCTAATGAAACCCCCTTTACATTGATATTTATCATAATATTTAATATTTATTATAACATTTGATATTTACTATTTTTACTATAATTAAAATTTTTCATAATAGTCTATTATTTATCCTAAAATTTGATATCGATCGCAATAATTTGTATTTTTCATTTATTATATTTGATATTTATCCCAAAATTTGATATTTAAGACAATAATTGACATTTGTAATAAAATTTGATAGTCATTATATTATTTGATATTTGGTATAATATTTGAAACTTATAAATTATATTTTATATTAACAAAAATATTATTTATTATATTATCTGATATTTATCATAACTTTTAGTTTCTATTATATTTAATATTTGTTATTGGCATTTACATTAATATTTGATATTATAATATTTGATACTCATCATAAAGTAATAATCATTGTGTCCTCACCAAAAACTCAAATTAGAATTTATGTTTTATACCACAAAATTAATTGTACAATTTCATAATATATAATAATGGTAATATTAGCCGTTTCCTTATAAGCCGGTATTATAGTCTGGAGAAATTTATAAAATTTAACTCTTAAAACAATTTTTCAGAAAAATAAGTTTCTCACGTCCAGTGGATGTTATCGCTCTTTCGATTATTGATGGGGGTTTTCCTTCCTAACCTTTCTTCGAAATAGTGTGGAATATCAACATCTTGATTATATCATTATTTTCTCTACGAATTACATGTGATATTATTATCCATTTTAGTTGTTGCTGCTGTTGCTAGTCCTCAAGTGATGTGGTTTCGGTTATTTGAAAAAGTTCTTTCTTACGTTCAGTATATCTTGTGAGTCTCAAATTTTGCAAATCCTCTTTCCTCTTTATAAATCTTAGAAATTTCAACAATTTCTTTGATTTTAATTATAAGTGTCCTTTTTTTTCTATTACCCTTCATGGAAATAAAAAGGGATTTCTGTGACACATAATGAGGAAAGAGAGCTGGGAGAATTTAATGCGCAGATGGTATATTGAGGGCAAGAGGAAGACAGGGAAAATAATGATGCCTAACATCTGCTAGTAACCATGTATAGTAAAAAAAACATATTTCTGGGCTGAAGCTGCCTAAAACCCCCTTTCCGGTCTCGACATTGTTCAAAAGAGTTTGCGTGTCTTTGTGGGTGATGATTGTATTCCACCATAGACAGCCTTTCCCACAGGGGAAATGTTGCTAAGCCGATTGCTACTCTATCGCTATTTTCTTGTTAGATGTTCGGGTGAACTACTTTCCTTAGATCTACCACTCCAGACCTTCATAGCTAGAACACGCCATTACACGAACACAAGGTCGATTTATCCTCACCCACTTTGTATTCTATTGAACAGATTCTTCTCAAGAACTGTTTTATTGCGGAACAAACAAACCAGATCACTACAATCATAACCTCTTCAAGCCTAAAGTCAACAGCGATCTATCCTACATATCCTCATAACGTGCACTTCTTGTACGCATTTGCAACAACTTAACCCTCTACTTTGAGTGGCTCTTGGGCATTGTATTGGTTGAACAATAGTGAAAACAATGTTTCTTAATGGCGACCTTGCAGAATGAATACCAGCAAATAATGACAAGTTCTTTTTACGCGTAAAATAAGCATAAAATAAAATTTGGATTACACGCCTCCCGTTAGAATGTCTGATGCTCAACTCCACGAGAGCACCTCTTTGCAACTGCTTGGCCTTACACTGTCCGCTGATTTGAAATTGAACAATTGCATTGAATCAATAGATTCATCTACTGCAAGGAAAGCTGGCTCCCTGTGTCGTGCTAGAAATTTTTTTTTCTCGTCTGAGTCCATCCTTCAAATCTATAAATCAACCATTCGCCCTTGCATGGAATATTGCTGTCATATATGGTCTAGAGCTCCCGCTGTTCGTCCTAAGGTCCTCGACAAGATCCAGAGACGGATATGCAATGTAGTTGGCTGGCATCTCGTTTACAATCGTGCTCTCACAGATGTGCCATCGCCTCTCTCTGTCTTTTCTACAAATACTTTCACGGTGACTGCTCTGACAAGATACTTTCGCTAGTTCCCAAACTGTATGAATTTAAACGTGACTAGGTCGGTATCTCAGTCCCACCCTTTCACTGTCTAAACGGTTAAATGTAGCCGTCTCTTCTGCTCCAGTAGCTTCATGTTTCGCACTTCCCGTCTGTGGAACTCCCTTCCTCTTACTTGCTTCCCTGATAGCTATAATCTCCAACTATTCAAATGCAATGTCAGTTGATATCTGCAGATGCCTTGATATATTCCCCGTCCTGCTCTTCATCCTTTCTTCTTTAACGCCTCTTTGCTCTTGCGCCCACTCTTTGTAAACCTCTTGCGTGCTAGTGGCACTCTCGCCTTGCTTGGGATGAAAAGCTTTAAAAAAAAACATAATTGTTTTTCTCTAAGTATAAACATGTTTATGTGCAAATGACCTGCTGATCGAAGGTGACTCGTCCGCCTTCCATCACCCGGTGGACACAGTAAAGATAACCTGGAACCTAAGTGTATAAACAAGAACATCTACCAATTGCTAGCTATTATTTACTTTTTAATTCATTTTTATTTTATATTTCTGCCCTCTGGGAAATATGATTTTCAGGGGTTGGCCTTTCGGGATTTCAGTCTTACGTGATTTGGATCTAACGGTAATCTAGCTTTCGGGATTTTAATCTTCAGGGAGTCTTAGTGCGAATATAGTCTATAGGTCTTAGCGAGTCCCAACAGAAAGACGTCTACCAGATAACAGAAGAGACATCATTTAAGGACTTTCAACAGCAGTAACAAGTAAAATGGATACCACTTGTAAATCGTCGCGAGAATAATGATATAATCAAGCTGTTGACATTTCACTCTACTTCAAACAAAATTTAGGAACGAAACCGCCTTAAATACTGGCAAGAGCGATGAAAGTTACTGAATGTGAGACTTATTTTCCTGGCCGATTGATTTAATGGAAGGATTTTACAAATTTCAACCGACAGTAACACCGGCTGGTCTATTAATGAAAGCCAAATGATTCCTCATAAGGAAACAGCTAATATTACCATTACCATTTTAATGAAGACTCGTTGTCCAGATCAATAAAAACAAGACACTGAATATATTATATGTACATGACAGTACATTTTTATTTGTTAAATACCGTCAGCTTTATCGATGTGAAATGTATGTGATCTTAGTCTTTTTTTTATCCTGTATGCAACAGAAATCAAAGGAAGTAATAATAATGAAATCGTTTGATTTTTAACGAATTGGGAAAATGAAAGTGAATGGGGTAAAACTATAGCCTACGATAGTGAACGTTTGGGACAAAATTAGTTTTTGTTTTTTACGAGTTTGGAAAAAAGCGTCCCTTAGTTTTTAGCGCCGAATACGGTAATTCTTTCAGCCACGAAGCAGGGTACAAATATGGCTGACTTTTAGAACAGTATATATGTGTTAAAGTAGTAAGTTAGATTGGGTAATCTAGCCGTGGTCGGCAACCCGTCTAGTAGAAGGACAACTCTACATTCAAAACTTAACCACACGAAACTGTCCAGAGATGATTAGACATAGGGTGCAAATATGATAGATTTCTACAAATATGGATGATGCCATTGGGGAGTTGTTACCAATATGTCGTCCAGATCAATAAAAACAAGTGGCAGTACATTTTTATTTTTAAAATACCGTCGGCTGGTGTGTGTGTGTGTGTGTGTGTGTGTGTGTGTGTGTGTGTGTGTGTGTGAAGAAGTTCTCATCCTAACTTGGACCTTACATTTTCTCGCGCAATATCTGAGAGACAGTCTATCTTCTCTCTGGGTTGACGGTTTATATATCTGTTTCTATTAAGGTTCTTTCCAACGATCGCATCCCAAAGGCAGCTGGGCCTTAGGCGGGCACCACAGATCAAAACTGCATTTGGCTTCTATGAAGGTCACTGTGTGTCAAGTCAATTCTTTTCTTTTTTTTAATCATTTCATAACAAGTAAGGCGATAATTCCAATAAAACACAAAAGTGGGAGGGGGGGCTACTGGAAAAGGAAGAGAATGAAAAAAGCTTTAGCGAGAAAACAATAAAAAAAACAACATTCGGGAGGACAGAAAATTACGATTGAGGTTATAAACAAAATTTTGAAAATTGTACGTGGCAGAGATGGAAAAGAGACTTGAAGCAATAGAAATATGGTTCTACAGAAAGATGCTGAGGATGCCATGGACTGAACATGTGAGGAATGACGAAGTTTTAGAGAAAATAGAACCAAAAAGGACAATTATAGTTAATATTAGATTAAGATTGTTAAAATTTCTAGGGAACATAATGAGGAAAGAGGGCTTGGAAATTTTGATACCCACAGGACAGATTAAAAGCAAGAGGGACAGTGGAAAACAACACATAACCTATCTAAGGAGCTTGAGTAAATGGATAGCAGAACGGGTTTTAGACGAGATAACAAGAAACAAAATTTATTAAGAGCTACAAAGGACAGGAAATTGTGAAGAGCCTTGATCGAAGGAACACCACACATAGAAGATGATGAAGGTGGCATCTTTTGAGGTGAGTTACTGTTGTAACCTAGGGAAGGTTACTGAATAGAATAATCATACGAAGGTTGGTAATGAACGATAATACTTAGGACAAGAGCAACATATATAAGATTCGCCAGCGGCGCGTAGAAAAAGTAGTAAACTACTAGAAGTAAGTCAAGAGAATTTCACAATGAATTTCCGACTGCAGGATATTTACCAACCGCTCCACGCGGTCAGATGTGCCACAGGGCCGAATTTAATGTGGAGCATCCGAGTCTGTAGACTCGGTCAAATATTGTCCGAAGACCCTATATAAAACGGAGTCGGGTATCTGTTTTCCGAGACGAGACTCTGCCCTTCGACATAGCCTCGTCTGGGGATTCTCTCTGCCCGGAGGCAAGAGAGTTTGACCAGCACAGCTGAAGACGAATCTCTAACTGCAGGATATTTACCAACCGCGCTACGTCAGATGTGACAAAAGGCCAAATTTAATGTGGAGCATCCGAGCCCGTAGACTAGGTCAAAAATTGCCCGTAGACCCCATATAAAACGGGGTCGGGTAGCTGTTCCAGAAACAATGTTTCAATATAGCCTCGTCTGGGGATCCTGAGCACCACAGGTGGAGATGAATCTCCAACTGCAGACCATCATACATTATTTACTACTGTATTCATGTGAATAGTGACATACTCATTATCGTCTTTAGGTATGCTAAAACAGTGACATATCACATTATCCTTAGGAATTTCGAAATTCGGGTTCATCATTTTCTCTAATCTACCTTTCGGGTTTATCATTGTTTATTGATATGACAATTTCATTTCGGATGCCTGACACGATACGCTACATATTAAAGTACACTTGACATATATAAGAGAAGAGTTGTTACTGCAATAAGCAGATACGAAACTATGTTGTTTGTCATTTGTTTGTTTGTCAGATTCCGTATCTATTTATAAATTCTGGCAATAAACAACGTGTTAGGTAATTGACTAAGTGTTCTCCTTTAACTCTTCCATGTGTTTATTTTGTGAAGCAAACGTTTGGTTTACTGAAATCATTAGCTTTTTTTTCTTTTTCTTGTTTCATTTGGTTCATTCATTTTTCTGTGGCCAAATTCGATTAGAAGTGATTAAGTCACTCCCCTTTAAGCAAAGACCAATGCACTCCAATGAACTCATTTAACCCAAACATGTTTTCTATAAACGTTGTCTTTTCCTATTGTGTTTGCCCGCGTCAATGTTTTTTATCACTTAATGTTTAAGTTTTAGCATCCCTGAAAGCCACCAAATAAACTTGATTTCAGTGATGGAATTAATTGATTGATTAATTGATTGATATTAGTTATCCACTGAATTGGAAATGATCGATCGGGACTTTCGCCAGTTTATAGATTCTGCATTTAAATTTCTAATCATCGATTTATACCGTTTAAAGCTTTAAAAACAAGATCAATTTTATTTAATCAATTTTAGGAGTTTGAAGTCTTTTACAGATATTTAACTTTGTGAATCATTCTGTTAAAAGAGGTATCGTTTAATTTTAAACAAAAGATGACAGCAGAAACGTTGTACTACAAGTGTGCAAAAGTTCCCAGATTTCTTTTTTAACTAGACAGAATTCACAATAGAAAACCGTTTTTTTAAATAAAAGACAGAAAATTATGCACATATCTACTAAAATAATTTTACGCTTAACATTTCAAAAGTATTTAATGAAGAAACCTGCACAAAAAAAGCGACCTTTCAAATTTAATATTTCTTAAATACTTGTTTTATGAATTTCTAAATTTCTACACCATTTACATCTTTTGTCCTCATCATTGTTGTCATATTCATGACCTTTCGGCCATTGTCCTCAAGGACACATGGTCCAGTAGATAAAAAAGTTGGTTGAAGTAATCCAGTGACTTCACCTAAAAGAGTTGTGTGTTCAATACCTGGCCACAGCAGAGGTGAACAACAATTTGGAGAGTTGAGTTAAAGGGAAATAACTGAAACAGTAACTGTGATATGCGGAAAAGGCATGGCACGTGGAACTAGAACAATTCACCCCGGTGGACGAAATAAAGAGTTCGGTTCGAAATTCCAATCAACTGAAGAAGGCCGGCGTGTACAACGGCCGAAACGTCGTGAATATAGCAACAAAGATAAAGCACAACGGTCCGAACATTGTAAATAGTGTAAATAATTACAATGCCTCATCTCAGAAATAAAGGCATACTTTTTAAGTTATCGTTGCTATTATCGAAGAAAATATGTAAATGTCTAAATATTTTAGGCAATTGAATGATAACGTGGACAATTTCTGTCTAACGCATTTCGTCCCCGGTCCGGTAAAATTCTTTTGACGGATGAAACGCATTCCACAGAATCTCTCCACTTTGCCATTTGACAATTACATGTTGATTCTTTACGACTCGTTTCTTTGTAATTCCTTCATGACCATTAAACTACTATGTCCATTGGATTTCTTTTTGTTTAAGTTTCTGCGATGAAGGGACATTACTATTGATTCATTCGGGCCAGATTTCTCTGTCATAATTTTGCAGTCTCTGTTCTCTCCAGCCCTTCTGAACCTATAAGCTATAGGCTCAGAAAAAGTTTTCGTTAGTGTTATTAAATCACATCTGCTGTACACTGGCCAAAATTATCTCCAAATACTTGAACGATATTATATTACACAACATTGACTTTTTCCAAGTAGTTATCCGGTTTTTTTTTTAATCTGAATGATGCTTTCTATTTTAATTTTTGTAGATGTTATTATTATTATTATTATTATTATTATTATTATCATATTTCGATTTTTGCTATGGTCCCACTACCTTCCATGTCTGCGTGAAAACCCAAGGCAGGTAGTGGTGTGATGTTGTGGCTACATTTCATGATTTGTTTTTCCAACTTCTATAACATCACTAGCGTTACAGGGACAAAGTTCTTCTCAGTGTGTGGGCTGTACTTATCAAGACACATTTTTTTGTATTTCTCTTAAATTGGGATTTCCGGGGATTTTTTTAATGTATTGTTGTGTTCCTTTTTTATTGTTCCAAGTGCACCTATTATTATTATTATTATTATTATTATTATTATTAATATTATTATTATTCCTTCAATTTCTGTTCTTTACTCATTTCTAAACAGAGACCTATGGTTAAAAATTAACTCATGACAATTTCCACTGAAATAAGAGAAATGAAATGAGTTCAGGACTTCTGGACTTTCAATAACAACAACTAAAATGGATAACACATGTAACGCTTAGAGAAACTAATAGCTTAATCAAGATGTTGACGTTCCACACTAATTCAGACAAAAGGTTAGGAAGGAAACCACCCATCAATACTGGAAAGAGTGATGATATTTACTAGACTTGAGAAACTTATTTTCCTGGAATAAAAAGTTGTTTTATGAGAAACGTTTTATAAATTACAACCGACAGTGACACTGGCTGCTTTGTCAATGAAGGTTAAATGTTTCCTTATAAGGAAACGTCTAATATTATTATTACTATCACCATTAAGGCCCTAGAACAACCTTATTTATTAGCCCTCTACCTTGTATTGGGTGAACAATAATATATAAAAAACTGACCCTCAAGATCGTTTGATTTGATTGTATATTTAGAGATGAATATCTCCATCGATAAACTGTGGATACTTGATGATTTGAAGACGGACATAATTGATTTAATTCGTAAAATCAGTTAAGAAACTTTCTATAGTGTTAGGAACAGTGTCATTTTGAAAGTCCAGTCATCTCATAGTCAAAGATGGCATTTTAAGTGGTGCTGTTTCTTATGACTTAATTTAAACTGTGTATTTTAGATTTTCATTAAATTAATTAAATTTCAATTAAAATTTCAATTAAAGTTTTATTTAATTTCAATTAAAATTTCAATTAAAATTTCAATTAAAGTTTTATTTAATTTCATTTTAATTAAATTAAATTAATAATGAAATTATTAAAATGAAATTAAAATTTTATGTAATTTCCTTATTTCACATTTAATTTCATTATTTCATATTTAATTTTATATTTTATATTTAATTATATTTTATATTTAATTTCATTATTTCAAATTAAATTTAATTAAAATCTATTAAAAATTAATTAAATTTTCATTAAAATTTTTATACGAGGTCTGATCAAAAACTTTTCGGATTGTTGATACAGTAACGGATTTAGTGAAGTCAAACCGCTTGACACAGGTTGACTTTGAACTCGCATTAACTTATAATGTTCTTGCTCACTTCCGTTGTTTATAGCAGCGCTTGAAAGGAAAGTGTGCTGAGTGTTGTCGTCTCACAACTCCACAGAGTTTCAATCAGTGACCGTGGTTTGTGCAGCAGTTTTTGGCTAACAACAACATTCCCCAGAACCGACAACTACTAGATCCCTCGGATTTCGCCTTTTCCAGTTTTTTCCTCTTCGAAAATCAAATCCCACTTAAAAAGGACGAGGTTTCAAGATGTCGAGGCAATCCAAGCAAATGCAACGAGGCAATGGCTCTCTATCCTAAAAAAGGATTTCAGAAAAGCTTCCATTAATAGAAACGACGCTGGATATTTTTTTTTGTTGTTGCAGCCCTAGTTCCAATTCTTTCTGATAATCTCTCGGATATTATTCGAATATTCGTTCAACGGACAGGGAAGTTCTTTTTAACTCTTTAAATTTCTGTGTAAAAATTTTCAGCAAGACATCTATTTTCGAAATTATTTATAATAATAATAATAATAATAATAATAATTAATTCAGCAAATTTACTACTTCATCACATGTTTAAATAATTGAAGGCAATTTTTAAAAAAATATAAACAAATTATTTTACATATTTAAAAAATTATGTAATTTTTTCCAGCTCCGATCGACGAGTTTATAGTGATGTGAAATGTCAGACAATAACAATGGTTACTACGAACACTGCATCCTTTAAACTTGGCACGTGGAACTAGACAGTCTACCCCAGTGAGCGGAATAAAGTTCGACATTCCAACCACCTGAAGAAGGCCGTAGCGTACAACGGCCGAAACGTTGTAATAAATATGGCGACAAAGATGAGGACAATAGTCCGAATAATGTAAATAATGTACATAATACCTCATCTCAGAAATATAGACAGATAAAAATTGGGGGTCGTTTTCGAGAGTTGCTGCCAGTTTCACATTGCAGGACCTATCGGACATAGTAGTAAGACATGAGTAAACAGTTGCGTCATCATCTATTTGGGAAGGGGTGACATCGAGAAGTTAGTATATGGAGACATGAAACAACGTACTACCACTCGTCCATGCTTAGAATATTGCTGCCACATATGGCTCGGTGCCCCTGCTATTTACCTTGAGCTCCTTAATAAAATCCAAAGAAGTATCAGCAATATTATCGGTCCTGCTCTAGCGGCTCGGCCTCAGTCACTTTCCCACCGCCGTAAGGTTGCCTCTCTGTGTCTTTTCTACTAATATTTCCATGGTAATTGTTCGGATGATCTCTTCGCTATGTGTTATGGTCCGGTTCCTTGTACCACGGTGATAGTCCAAGGTAGAACCAATAATGAAGAACTCGAACACAGGTATGGAATAACACAGATATATTAAAAACAGGAATATATACAGAGAAGTAGAAGTGTTAGTATGAACAAACAGGTTTAGTAGAGAGAACAATGTAGTCTCGACCAGTATCACTATTCCAATGTCTTGCAGTAATTGCCTGAACGCGACTCTGTTTCGAATGCTTCTGACTCGACTCTTGACTCGACTTGAACTACTGACGATATTCAGTCAACCCCCCCATGGGAGCATCATGTGGCACAAGGCCGGTTTAACGTGGGATCTCCGAGCCCGTGGGATA
Source organism: Acanthosepion pharaonis (assembly GCA_903632075.3). Taxonomy (NCBI): domain Eukaryota; kingdom Metazoa; phylum Mollusca; class Cephalopoda; order Sepiida; family Sepiidae; genus Acanthosepion; species Acanthosepion pharaonis. Next base: position 249,514 of record CAHIKZ030000314.1, on the reverse strand, counting down.
TCTGAGCCCGTGGGCTCGGGCAAAAATAGGCCCACTGAACCCGTATAAACGGGTTCAGGTTCGGTTTACCTCGCCGAAAGAGAATCCGCCCTTCGGCGTAGCCTCTTTCGGGTTCCTCCCCGCCCGAAGGCAGAGAGTTCAACCGATCAGCCGGTCGAGACTTGAACGACTGACGCTATTTAGTAACTGCCACGCGCAGTCACATGTGGCAGAAGTCCGAATTTAATGTGGGGTTCCCGATCCCGTAGGCTTGGCCAAAAATATAACCTTTGATCCCGTATAAACGGGTTCAGGGTCGGTTTACCTCCACGAAAGAGAATCCGCCCTTCGGCGTAGCCTCGTTCGGGTTCCTCCTCGCCCGAAGGCAGAAACTTCAACCGAACAGCCGGTCGAGACGCGAACGACTGACGATGTTCTGCCCCCCGCCCACTGGGGCATCATGTGGCACACGGCCGGTTTTAACGTGGGATCTCCGAGCCCGTGGGATCTCGAGCCCGTGGGCTCGGCCCAAAAAAATATACCCTTGAACCTGTATAAACGGGTTCAGGCTCGGTTTACCTCCCCGAACGAGACTCCGCCCTTCGGCGTAGCCTCGTCCGGGTTCCTCCCCGCCCGTAAGCAGAGAGTTCAACCGATCAGCCGGTCGAGACGCGAACGACTGACTCCTTAGTCCATTATTATCATTATGGGTAAGATCCCCATACACACACACACACACACACACACACACACACACACACATATATATATATATATATATATATTGACCAATAATATTATATATATATATATATATATATATATATATATATATATATACATTTTTCCTTACCTAGACTATGAATATAAGCGCAACACTAGACAGGCGTCGTGATCTTATCAATTTACAGTTGAGCTGGCTAGATGTAGCCGTAAATTCTTTGCTAACGTTTCTTTTCTCGCACTTCTCACTTGTGGAACTCTCTCCCGGTTCCATGCTTTCCAACTAAATTTGATCCTTAAAAATTTAAATACAATGTCAATTCCGATCTGCTGTCCTCCTGATTACTCTTTTCTCTTATTGCTCATTAATAATGTTTCTGTTCCTTATTCTTCCACATCTTGTAACCCCTTGTGTCTTAGTGGCTTTGCTATTTTGCATGGAGTAAAACCGATTTATTAAAAAAGGTTCAAGGATAGAGGATTAATGGGTGCATTAATGTGAAATGATCTTCAAGTATGACCGTTCTCTGATTGTTCGTCTTTAAAAAAAAAAATATAGCGAAGGACTCAACAGCGGTGTCAATAGAAAAAAACGTCCTTTTGCTACGTGTTTTTTTTTTTACGGATACACTTGTCCAGCTTTGTCAAAAAATTTATCACTAAAAAATCTTTAAAAGTTCTATGATGTTATGCCTATGAATTACTTCGATTTGGTTACAAACCTCATTGGTTCATGTGATCGGCACCTGGACGTGCAACAACGATATTCAAAAAATAAAACGGAACGAAATAAAACGGAAGGAAATAAAACGGAACGAAACAAATGAAAAAGAAATGAGTGAATAGCAATTTATTGATTTTTAACATTTCACATAAGGAAACATGTCACAAAGAATAATTGGTTTTTCTAATTTAAGGTTTTTCCATTTCTTTCTTTTCCATCTTGCAGAGAGATCTCCATAAAACAGACAAACGAAACATTTTCACAATGCCTTTTCTTATTTTTCCCTCGGTTTTATTTTTATGTTCATTATTTTTCTTTAAATTTGTCCTACTCAGCGCTTCTTCTTTTTCTTCTTCTCGAGGAGAGACATAAACTCGGATGGACCGATTAATATCACTCGTTTTTATAATGATGGGAGATCAACAAGAATATTGTCATTTGGAAAAATCTGAAAAATCAAGGATAATGCTATCCTTCATTCATAAAGATTGGCTATATATAATTTAAACGAAAAGTTCCCTATCATTTAATGTATAGGTCTCTACACAAAAAGTTACATGATAACATATGGTGTATAAATTTCTTTATTTTCATTCCTAAATTTCAAAAGTCATCTTGTAGGATTTACCGATATTCTAAGCATAAACTTATATACATTATTTACATAATGTACATTATTTACATAATGTACATTATGTACAGTATTATTTACATAATGTACATAATGTACATAATACATCATCTCAGAAATATAGACATAAACTTATATACATTATTTACATTATTCGGACTATTCTCCTCATCTTCGTCGCCATATTTATCACAACGTTTCGGCCGTTGTACGCTCCGGCCTTCTTCAGGTGGTTGGAATGTCGAACTGGACCCTTTATTTCGCTCACCGGGGTAGACTGCTCTAGTTCCACGTGCCATGTTTGATGGATGTCATCAGTTATAAAGGGTTCAGTTTGACACTCCAACCACCTGAAGAAGTCGGGAGCGTAAAACGGCCGAAACGATGTGATAAATATGGTGACAAAGATGAGGACAATAGTCCGAATAATGTAAATAATGTACATAATACCTCATCTCAACATTATAAACAGATACTGAAGGGCCGAGACGTTGTAATAAATATGGCGACAAAGATGAGGACAATAGTCTGAATAATGTAAATAGTATACATAATACCTCATCTCAGAAATACAGACAGATACTGAAAGGCCGAAACGTTGTAATAAATATGGCGACAAAGATGAGGACAATAGTCCGAATAATGTAAATAATGTACATAATACCTCATCTCAGAAATATAAACAGATACTGAAGGGCCGAGACGTTGTAATAAATATGGTGACAAAGATGAGAACAATAGTCCGAATAATATAAATAGTGTACATAATACCTCATCTCAGAAATATAGACAGATACTGAAGGGCAGAAACGTTGTAATAAATATGGCGACAAAATTAGGACAATAGTCCGAATAATGTAAATAATGTACATAATACCTCATCTCAGAAATATAGACAGACAATAAACTTATAAGTCTTTAACTGTGCAGTTATATACAATTTTGCTAATTAAACGAGCAACGAATTACCTTTTAATTGAACAGGACATATAAAAAGAACTTGTTGAAATTATTGCTATCTGAATCGATTCAAATATTTCAGTCTGGAACGAGTGTGTGCTGGGTGATCTAATTCATGATTTTTCTTAATTCAGTTGGCCGGAGGGAGAGGTTCAGGTTACATAAAGAGCAACAGTTTGGCCAGCTAGCGGTAAAGATCCCCAGTCAGGATTACAATAACTCTAGCTGACACCCTTCGATTGCTTCATTTTTTTCAAAAGTATAATAGCAAACGTCCTGTCTCGAGAGCGCGAGTATAAACCATAAGGAAGATACATAATGATTTCTTCAACTGTTTTTCGTCGTCCGTGATTTTTCGAGAACCAAGTCACTTCTCGATCATGCCACAACAATCACACGAGAAGTAGCAACTAAAACACAATCAAGTGTTGGCCCAAGGCGCAACTCTACATATTTTCTACTTTTTAATTGCTATCTACATAATACTTTCGATACGGGATAGAAAGAAAACAACAGCAATACCTCCCGGTTTTACAAATTTACTAAAAATCTGATGTAATGGAATAACCAGTCACCCCCATGAATGATTACACTCTAGGTAGTAAGTACCTATAAAGTCAACTGTCTACAAGAGACTTCAGGAAGAGTGAGAGAGAGAGAAGACGCAATCACGTCCAATTAGTGAACACTCACTACTAGATTGACCTGTGTGTATAAATGTACCGTATTTCATATTGTACTTGTTGTGTACAATAAACCTTTCTTCTATTATCCACTTGATGTTAAGTATTTATTCCCTTAGCACGGAATATAACAAAATCAAAGAATTATCTGATTTCATTGGAATTTTCAAATCTTATTCATTAATGAATTATCATATAGATTCTTTTTTATTATTATTTTTTTAGTTTTGTAAAAGTTTTTTTTTTCATGTTTATAGCTCCTTTCACTTAATTCGCAGCTAATCTGTACTCGCGAATTTTTGATGTTTATTAATTTTTATATATTCTTAACGCCAAATCCTCGTAGGCTGTATATCATTAAAAATATTTAATACCAACAACCTTGAAAACATCGAAAATATGATCAAGAATCTTAAGAAAGGAATTCAAGAAAAGTCAAAAATTGTTTTTCAGAAAAGATATTAATAAGTTTCATAAAATATACTGTATATTTTCTGTTTCCACGGGAAAGAAAATTTTTCATGTCTTTGTAAAAATTGACGTGTTTTTACAACTCGATTTGAAAACTCATTTTTAAATTGAAAACAATAAATAAAATTATTTTTAAAATGTTCATACCATATTTTTTGATTCCTCAAACCCACTGATTTGAAACAGTTTTCAAATCGCGTTGTAAAAACACATGTCAATTTTTACAAAGACATCAAAAATTTTCTTTCTTGTGGAAACAGAAAAGACGCAGTATATTTTATGAAAATTAGATATTAATATCTCTTCACAAAAAAATTATCTACGGAAAATTAAAAATGAAAATCTAAACTAAGATTCTGAATTGTATCCCGTGACCAGTGATTTTATAATAACTGTTATAAAAAAAAAGATAACAGAAAAAAAAATTATCCTTTTCACGGCCACCAATAATTCTTGAAACTTTTGAGGTATCTACTCATACTAATGGTATTTTTATCTGTTTTGTGAACTTTTTGTTGCTGTCATTATAATAATGTTAGAAAAACTGTAAAAATAAAGAAATCAATTGGATGCCATGGAATAAATTAAGGGGTTGTAACTGATCTGCGAATTATTTCCACAATTTTTTCTAAGAGAATAGCCTTTTCAGGAAAAGAAGAAAAATATTCAATGGTAAATTAAAGCTGAATTGTACATTAAAATCAGATAATTCCCTGCTTTCTGGTATTTTTGTTAATATGAGGGCAACGTTTCATGTTAAAGTGTGTGTGTGTGTTGCAAATGTTTTAAAACATTATTAACAATCAAGTCTTAAAAAAACATTTAAAACATTATTAACGATCAAGTCTTAAAAAAACATTTAAAACATTATTAACGATCGAGTCAGTAAAATCTAAAGAAAAAACATTTAAACATTATTAACGATCAAGTCTTGAAAACATTTAAAACATTTAAGACATTATTAACGATCGAGTCTGTAAAATCTAAAAAAAAATATTTAAAATATTATTAACGATCAAGCCAGTAACGTCTTAAAAACATTTAAAACATGGTTAACGATCAAATTAATAACATCTTTAAAAAGCTTAAAACATTTTAAAACATTATTAACGACCAAGTCAGTAACATCTCAATAACATCTTAAAACATTTAAAACATTATTAACGATTAAGTCAAGAATTTTTTAAAACATTTAATACATTATTAACGATCAAAGCAATAGCATCTTAAAACACTTAAAACATTATTAACAATCAAGTCTTAAAACATTTAAAGCATTATTAACGGTCAAGTCAATAACACCTTAAAACATTTAAAACGTTATTAACGATCAAGTCAAAAAATTTTAAAAACATTAAATACATTATTAACGATCAATCAATAACATTTTAAAACACTTAAATCATTTAAAACATTATTAACAATCAAGTCGTTAAAACATTATTAACGATCAATAACTCCTTAAGAACATTTAAAACATTATTAACGATCAAGTCAATAACACCTTAAAAACATTTAAAATATTATTAGCGATCACGTTAAGAACACGATAAAAGCATTGAAAACTTTATTAACGATCTATTAAAAAAAATTCTTAAAAACATTAAAAAATTTCATTATTAACGATCAAGTCAATAACATCTTTATCATTTTTTCTTGTTTATTTTTCTTTTAATAAATTTTCGTATGAAAATAATTAAAAATACTTAGTTGGGTGCAATGAAATATTCTGACATCAATAATAATAAAATTGACAGAAATGATTTTAATAAATAAAAGTATGCCTTAACTACTTTTAATCTTTTTCCTAGATTTTTATTTTTATATTCCTTTTGATAATGTAAGAAATTCAAAATTCCAATTTTCACAAAGCTTAAATAGTGATAAGCTACTTTTCTTTCTTCTTCAAAAAAAAAACAAGTTTTCTGATTAGGGTAGGTTTGGTCCTCCGTATTTCATTTATTTTTGGCGGGAGTTTTGCAAAGTAAGATCAGAGTTGTAAGATTACAATTGTTTGACCTTTGAACGTGTTAACAAGTGAAGACATATCCTGCCAGGGAGAATGTATTTTTTGCTATATTTAAGCAAAAAGTAAATAATACTTTAAGAAAATATAATTCATTAATCCTTAAATTTGATACTTTTCTTCAAAATAAATATCTGGGAAATGTATTGATTTTGTAGAGATTTTTAAATTCTGCCTATATTTCTGAGATGAGGTATTGTGACTATTTACACTATTTACATTGTTCGAACTGTTGTCCTCATCTTTGTTGTCATATACACACGACGTTTAGGTCGAACAATGTAAATAGTGTAAATAGATTTTTAAGTGTTTTAATATCTCTTTTGTTGGCATCCATCAAATTCTTTAATCAAGCTTATTTGAAATGTGTTTCTTTATTATTTTTTATTTTAAAAATGTCTAAAATCTTTATTCAATAACACAAAATAAGTTTTCTTTTTTTTTACTTTAGGCTATTATATTTTCAAATAAAACCAAACTTTAATTTCAAAGAATATTTAAATTATATAAAATAGGTTTTGCAGCTTTAATGTTTTTATATTTTTTTTTATTTTTATTTATTTATTTATTTTTTTTTTTGGTGAGGTGTGGAGAAAATCCATGTGAATACCTATTTTTTAACAACTAACTTTTTTATTTTCTTGCAATTCAAATCAGTGTTGATACTTGAAAGGAGATATTTAGATTATTTCAATACGTTTGAATTGTTTTATCAAACATTTCTATTACTTAAATGTTTTCTGTAATTACCTAATTGCGATGAGCAAGATTCAGCTCATTCTTGAATTCGAATAAAAAATACAGCCTCTCGTGTTTTTTTTTTACGTTATAAAAACGGACACTGGCTTTTATATATACCGATGTTCGATTTTTTTCCACTATTACAAAAAAATAACTGTTATACGCGCCTTTTATTTCTCTACCTCTGCAAGCTAACTTGGCGTTTTAAACCTTGAAGATGACCCTGCTGGGTTGCTACACAGTGTGGTAAGTCGAGTTGTGTGAAGAGTGGTCGGTGTTTTCTTTGCCAATCACGTCGTGTTTCAGACGCGTAGATGCTGTTTTCATGAAACAGGCACGTACTCACCGCTCCCTTACTCTTAAGTGTACAGGGTTCAATGCAGAACACCGTCGACATTAAGGCATTAAGGAAGTGTGAGAAGGGTAATGAGTAAATGAGAAGAGTGCGGGCAATTATGGCGGCAAAAAGTAAAAGGTAAAAAGAAGGAAAGCAAGAAAGATAAGAAGGAAGAAAGAAAAATCAGGAAAAAAAAACAATGCGAAGAAACGAAAGAAAGAATGCGAAAAAAAAACGAAAGAATAAAAAATGATAAAATGGAAAGAAATAAAACATGTAAAAAAAACGAAAGATTAAAAAAGAAAGAAAGAAATTAAAAAAAATGAAAGAATAAAAAACGAGAAAAAGAAGGAAATAATTCGAAAAAACGAAAGAAAAAAGAAAGAAGGGATCCAGAAAAAATAAAGAATGCGAAAAAGAACGAAAGAATAATAAGCATAACATTTACAGAAAGAAAGAAAGAAACCAATAAAAAATTAAAAAAATAGTAAAGATAATATATACAATGAAAGAAAGAAAGAAAGGAAGAAACAAACAAACAAACAAACAAGAAAGAAAGAAGCAAAGAAAAACCCAGTAAAAATAAAGAATGCAAAAAAAAAAAACGGAAGAATAATACAGATAACATATTCAAAAGAAAGAAAGAAACAAACAAACAAAAAGAAAGAAAGAAAGAAAGAAAGAAAGAACCCAGCAAAAAATCAGGAATGCGAAAAAACGAAAGAATAAAAAAATGAAATAGAAAGAAAGAAAGAAAGATCCCAGTAAAAAAAAATAAGAATGCGACAAAACTAAAGAATATTACAGATAATATATATAAAAGGAGAAAGAAAGAAAGAAAGAAAATAAGATATAAAAAAGAAAGAAAGAAACACACAAACCAAAAAAAGAAACAATGAAAGAAACAACCCAGTAAAAAATAAAGGATGTGAAAAAACGAAAAAATAATAGAGATAATATATACAATAAAAAGAAAGAAAGATGGTATGAAAGAAAGAAAGAAAGAAAGATTGTATGAGAGAAAGAAAGAAAGAAAGAAAGAAAGAAAGATGGTATGAAAGAAAGAAAGAAAGAAAGAAAGATGGTATGAAAGAAAGAAAGAAAGAAAGAAAGAAAGAAAGAAAGATTGTATGAAAGAAAGAAAGAAAGAAAGATCGTATGAAAGAAAGAAAGAAAGAAAGAAAGATGGTATGAAAGAAAGAAAGAAAGAAAGAAAGAAAGATGGTATGAAAGAAAGAAAGAAAGAAAGAAAGAAAGAAAGAAAGATTGTATGAAAGAAAGAAAGAAAGAAAGATCGTATGAAAGAAAGAAAGAAAGAAAGAAAGAAAGAAAGAAAGATGGTATGAAAGAAAGAAAGAAAGATTGTATGAAAGAAAGAAAGAAAGAAAGAAAGAAAGATGGTAAGAAAGAAAGAAAGATTGTATGAGAGAAAGAAAGAAAGATTGTATGAAAGAAAGAAAGAAAGAAAGAAAGATTGTATGAGAGAAAGAAAGAAAGTTTGTATGAAAGAAAGAAAGAAAGAAAGAAAGATTGTATGAGAGAAAGAAAGAAAGATCGTATGAAAGAAAGAAAGAAAGAAAGAAAGAAAGAAAGAAAGAAAGAAAGAAATATCGTATGAAAGAAAGAAAGAAAGAAAGAAAGAAAAAAAGAAAGAAAGAAAGAAAGATTGTATGAAAGAAAGAAAGAAAGAAAGAAAGAAAGAAAGAGAGAAAGATAGTATGAGAGAAAAAGGCAGCTGACAAACAAATCATAAGAAACCTGGAAGTAAAACTTGAAATAAACAATCATAAATCACGAAAAAAAAAATGTTCTTCAAGAAGCACCGCCATTACTCTGTACAATTGCCCGGATAATGAAAGTTTGATTTTATACGCTTTTATTTTAGATTTTTCTTCCTCTTTTATCTGTCATATCCCTTTAGGACATCGGCGATCATGGCTCTCCAAAACATCCTGTCTTTTGTTTTTTAAAGTAATTTTTTATTCTTTTCCCTTCCTATTTGTCCCTGATCTGACATTCGTCCATACAAACTCGTTTAGTACGTTTGCCTCTGTTTCTCTTGCCTTCAGTATGCCGTGTGAGTGTTAGATTCTCTGTGTCCTCTTTCTTCATTATGTGCCACAGAGAATTCAGCCGTTTCCACATCTTCCTGTATTTTGTTGCTCTAAGCAACCTTTGACACTTAATCTTTCCTCGTTGTCCTTTTCTATTATTAATCACACAAACACATTACTCATTATCTTTACTAGCTTCTATTTGCTTCAGTACGACTTGTAAGTATTAAATTCTCTAGATCTTTTTTCTTTATTATGTATCCTTATATTTCAACAGTCTCTTTCTGATTGTAAGTATACTTTTTCCTTGTCTTTTCTTTATTTATCTATTTTATCGTATAATTAACCGGCGAATCTCAGGGGTTTATTTACAGATTTTCTTTTTCAAATAAACTAACATTTTATACAATCGTTACATTTTTTTTTTCAAAAAGATTGAAGTTTTAGACAATTTTATTCAAATATATTAACTTTTTTATACAAATTCTTTTTCAAATATACTATCATTTTATACAAATATTTTTCAAATATACTACATGCCACCATTTTATATTTTTAATTTCGCGTATGCATGTTGTTTTTGATTTTATTGACTGCACAGTCGAGTAGGGTCAGTTAGGTACCGTCTGTGAAAAAAGAGCACCATGAAGCAATTCACTCCGCCAGAAAATTCGAAACATCATGCTGTACTGTTTGGCATTCGCACCGGAAGCACAAATAAGAACAATTCAGAGAGTTTGGGTGTCAATTTGAGGACAGTGCAGTAGATTCGGAAAGAGTTGGATGAGTCTAATGATGATTACGAAGGTGATTGGCGTAAACATTAGTGATGGCGACGTTATACCTCCATTCATCTTCGCATAGCGTCTCAGACTCAACACGGAGGTCTACATTGTCACTTAAGGAGGTAGTGCTGCTCCGGGTCAAGAGAATTGCTGCTGAAAGACTCTATGTCTGGCAACAGGACTCTGCACCATGCCATGCAAGCAGGAAAATTCAGTCATGGCTGTTAGACAATTTCTGCGACCACATCACCCCTTATATCTGGCCACCCAAACTCCCAAGATAGCACCCCCCTTGATTATTATGTGTGAGACGCACTTGAGAGAAAGACCAATAAAACTGAAAGCAAGGATTATGGTAGCATTCAGCAATTAAAACAAGGAGACCGCCCAATAGAGTTACAGCGGATTCTGAAGTTGAAGCCAATCGTGATTTTATTGAATAAATTTACTCTTTAGTATTTCCAGATATTTTTGTGTAATTTTGGTAAATATATCTGTAACAATATATATATATATATATATATATATATATATATATATATATATATATATCGGTGTTATTTTTATTTCTGCGTAATTTAGACGACAATTTATTCATCGCACCCAGTACTAATATTTTAATAGAAAGCTTTTAAGACGGGTAAATAAATAAATGCGAATCCCGATCCTGTCATTCGATCCTCTATTCGTTTTGAATGCGGAGTTGTCCTTTTTCTAAACTTGTTGCCAAGCAAGGACGAAGAGCCCAGTCTGCTCTATTATTTAACCCATAGTTGGGGGGAAAAGATGGATTCATAACTTTCTTAAGCGTATTTGAGCATAAGCGAAGCCGAAAATGGATTACTGCTGCCATATATAGGCTGAAGCTGCCCAGTCTTCACTTTCCAATCTCGATAGAGTCCAAAAGCATCTCCGCCCCCTTTTGGGTGACGAGTTATTTTCCACCCTACAACCCCTTTCTCACAGACGAAACGCCGCTAGTCTCTATCGCTATTTCCATGGAAAATGTTCAGACGAACTACATTCCTTACTTTCCCCAGTTCTAACCTTCACAGCTGAACCGCAATGCCACACCCATTATAGAGAGCACCCTCATTCCCTTCGTATTCCGTCGGTGAGATGTAAGTTCCACTTCCTTCCACGAAATGCTGCTTTGTAGAACCTATTCCCAAGAGGATACTTCCCACGATCACTACAATCGTAACCAGCTCAATTTTAGGATCTTCCCCACATATCAGCATAAACTCTTTTTCTGTAATCCTTTATCTCGAGTGGCTCTTGGGTTTTCTACATCATTATAAAAAAAAAACTCGACTTGAACTGAAACTTGCCTCATTACGAGCTGCACATAAAAGATCTACGTAAAAGGTAAAATGGAGGAATCGGAGTCACGAACAGAAAGCAGAATTATGAATGAGCAAAGTAAGTTTGAGAGTAACACAATCAAGAAGCTGTGGAGAGCCAAATTCGCCCAGATTCTGAAAGGACACGACACAAAGAGAATGGAAAGATGCGGCCATTGCCTGATCTTGGAGTCCTTTAATATAGTTCCTCTTTTATGTTGATGGTGATCCGAGTTTAGTCAGGTCGGGTATCGAGGTTTTATAGCTAAACTGACTTCGATCGGATGGTATTGATCATCCAACCATTTCTTATTTATTACAGTCTCAGATTTTTGTCCTTTTCCAACTTACATTGATGGTTCCAGTCGATATTTTCTTCAAAAGGAAACCTTAATGCAATAATGTAAACTTTTTACGAATTAACTGACCAGATCGCAAGATGAGGTCTCTAGACTGTTAGCATATATAGTGTGTTCCCACAAATACGATATGCAAAGATGCCCTCTAAAATTATCAGTGTATATAAGAGTGTTTTTTATTATTATTAATATGGCATCATATCAGCGAAATATCTCGTCATTCAATTGGTATTTAAATATTTCTTTCACTTTTTCTCAGTTTGTCATCTAATATTAAGAATTTTGTAAGAATTTCTTAGAGAAAGCATTACTAATTATTATTAATTTGTAACTAGTATTCCATTCATTCTATTTCTCTTGCATTTCCACTGTTTCGTAAAAATCCTACACTGTCAGAATTTCGTAGATGAAGTATTGTCAGTTATACTTCATTTTTCATTAATATTTCTTTCATCACATCTTTTTTTGTTCTTAATTTAATTTTAATAGCGTTATATCGCCTGAATTTCTTAGATGATGCATTGTCAATTATTATTAATTAGTGCACCCGTTCTGTCAAGAATTAAAGCAAAGGTTAAAAAGTTTTAATCTTGGGATACAATGAGACGGAAGTTCACTGGGATGCAATATAGCGGAGATCTAGAATTCACAATTAAAAAAAGAGGCCAATAAACCGATAAATTAATCCGTTCCTTTTATAGTCTTTAGAGGGTCATTAGTATCTATGATTCATTGGTTACTATTGACATTAGATAAAACGCATTTTACTCAATATCTTTTTATGTTAATTTTTTTCATTGTTTTATATATTAGTGACTCGAAAAGAAAACTCCTCTCGACAGAAAAAATAACAACAGAACGTCAAAGACAGCGAAGACAGAGACCATTTCAATACCAAGTTGAAGCAAAATGATCACTGTGTAGACAAAGGTATCTGTGGGCCTCACAAAAAAGGCTTGAACAAATAAGACTTTAGTCTAAAAAAAACAATAGTAAGGGAATAGATAAATTAAACAGTTCATTTTGCTCGGGAACTAATTTTATCTAAATAAAAATAAAAACTTTGTTTATATAGATTATTAAAATGACTAGGGAAATTAACCATTCATAAATCTGCTTACTTAAGTTGATTTACCTTCCTTATCACTATAGGGCGTGGTATGAAACATAAATAAATAAGTAAATACACAACGGTAATTATTTTATAGTAGATTTTTACTAGTAATTCTTACATGAAGCATCAGATGAAACATTGTCAATTATTAATTTTTAAGTAGTATTCCTTTTATCTTACTGCTCTAGCTTTTTTATTGGAGGTTTATTCTTTATTTCCCCTCTGGCCCTTCGTACTTAAACGTGAATTATTATTAGTAATAGTAATAGAGTTCAAATCTCTTCGATGAAGTATTTTTAATTATTATTCTTTTCTGATTAGTATTTATTTCATCATATTTCTGTTACTTTTAAACCTAGTATTAATAGTCTTAATTTGTCTGAATTTAAATGAAGCATTGTCAATAATTACTAATATTTTATACATATTTTTTATCTTCTTTTTGCGTTTTATCATTGCGCTTCCCTCATTATCAGCAACGAGTTTCATCAATAAAGAATAAGTCTATAGAGAGATAAAAATTCGCACTCCTTGCTTTTTTTACAGCACCTTATGAATTAGACCACAAAAGTTCATCAGCCTGCCTCAAATAAGTTAAACTAAAATTTCAACACAGATTAAATAATATAAATTGTAATAACAAATAATAGTAATAATATTTAGCAATGTTTCATCTATGAAATCTGAAAATTATTACATATAAGATAATAAATCAATGACCTTATTATTACATATTAATTAATATTAATTAAATGCTAATAACAATTATAACTATTTTTGTTATACTTTGTGATTTGAATAAGTTTATTTTCCTTTTATCTGAAATCATAGTATATATATATATATGTGTGTGTGTGTGTGTGTGTGTGTGTGTGTGTGTGTGTGTGTGTGTGTGTGTGTGTGTGATTTTGTTTAGCGGTATGTCAACCCTTTATGGGTTATTTATTCCCGAAATCTAATTTTCTTGGGACCTTGGAAGTAATAAAAATACGATATACCTTATTCCGCTTTCGCAATTGAATACATGGTAGATGATACTCAGCTTTAGTGCATATACATGTTCCTGTGGACATAATTACTAGACGGTGAGGTATGTGTTTTTCTGTTGTGTATTTGTTTGTGCGTGTGTGTGTGTGTGTGTGTGTGCAAGAAATTAGTTTCTCTGCATAAAGAAACTGTTTTGAAAGTAAACATAGCGCCTGGAATCTTCGGTAATTTCTTGCAAACGATTGCAATATCGACCAACAACAAATCTTTTATTAAAACCTTGACAACTTTTCAAAGAAATTATAATAACACAAAGAGGAGGAGTTGAGTTTAGTTGGCAAATTGTATACGCCAAAGTTTTTGCCTTGTACCATAATTAGTGCAGTCATGGTGGCATTCCAACGTTCAGGTGAAAAATAAAACAATAATCTTGAGAAGAAATAAAAAATAGAGCAAAAAAATCAAAAAAATCAAAATAAAGATCAGTCATCTTCCAGAGTTTCCACTTTCCCCTAAGATTTGGAACGATGCAGAGAAATGTACACTTATTTGCATAATAGTCAGAGAGCTCAGTTTTTATGTGTTTCTTTTTTTGTTTTTACTGTGGGTGCCATATTTGGTTTTCATGAATAACAATGGTATCAGGAAATGACAGCTAGGAAATAATTCTCTCCGTCTCTCTGGTGCCATTGTTTTATTAATGCTGCTGCTAAATACTCACCAACTCAAAAGCCAGCCATCCAATTGCCATTCGAAAGAGAAAGTACAAGTACACGTGAAAAAAGTAGAGAAACGAAAATGAAATTAAAAGTAAACGCGAAAAAAAAAAAAAAGAGAGAGAAACGAAAGTGAAAGTAAAAGTAAACGTGGAAAAAAAAGATAAAAATGAAAGTGAAAGAAAAATGTAGAAACCTATTCAAAAATGGATAGGCCCCCAAAAATTAGATAAAAAATCCGCATTACATTTCATTGTGCCAAGTTTGTAATGAAAATTATTCATTTGTTAACGTCTAATGTGTGCAGATGTACATGTGCACAATGTTATCCCCATCTGATAGTTCATCGGAATAGCAAATACTCCCCCGAATTTCGATTCCAATTCCGAAACATAAACCAATCCCCGGCCCAACCACTCATACTCCCAAACATACGAAATACATGTAAGTAAATAAAGAAGAATAAAAAAGAGGAAGAAGAGGAAGGAGATGGGCGCCTGTTGGGGGTGGAACGGAATACACGTTATTATGAGTGTTCCTGGAATTTCATGGTATAATCATCAACGCAAGGAACATTCCAATCATTATTCTAGTCTCTGCAAAGACGCGCCTGAAAAAATAGACACATGTCACTTCATTTAAGTTATGCAAATTCAATCATAGGATATCTTATTACTGTACACAATAATGACAGAGATTCTTACGATTTGTCCGTTTCTTCCATTGTCTATCGCTTAACCTTTTTTTTAACTACTTTTTCGTACCACATCATTAGACTTATGTTTTTTATTCCGTTCCATTGGTATCTTTCTTTAATTTCATTTATATATATATATATATATATATATATATATATATATATGTGTGTATGTGTGTGTGCGTGTGTGTGTGTGGATATAAATGTGTGTATGTATATATATATACACACTCACACACGCACGAACGCGCGCGCACACACACACATATATGTTTATGTATGTCTATATATATATATATATATATATATATATATATATATATTTCAATTATTTTCACAATATATTTCCATATACGTATGGATGAGCCGAAATGTGTTAACTTTTCTAATTAGTTTTCTTTTATTTAATATATATTCAGTGAAATTAAAGTGTATGAAGACAAAAACATAGATAGATAGATAGATAGATAGATAGATAGGAAGGAAGGAATGAGATAGATAGATAGATAGATAGATAGATAGATAGATAGATAGATAGATAGATCGGAATGAGATAGATAGATAGATAGATAGATAGATAGATAGATAGTTCGACAAGCAGGCATTTTTAAATACTTAAACATTTTTTTTTATTTTCATTCGTATACGAGTGGCCAGCTATTATTATATCTCTATATTAATAATGTAAAATAATGAAATATATATATATATATATATATATATATATATATATATATATATATATATATATATATATTCCAACAGGTTTAGTTAAATAATTTAGACATATCATGTAGATTAGTTTTCGTTGTGATCCCTTCAAGTTCGTGGATTAATTTTTTGGTAGATTTAGAAAATTAATCCACGAACGAGAAAAAATCACACTGAAAACTAATCGACATATGTCTAAATTATTTAACCATACCTGTTTGAATATATATATATATATATATATATATATATATATATATATATATATATTCTATAAAATAAAACAAACATAAAAATGTCTTTAATATATATATATATATATATATATATATATATATTGACATTTTTATGTTTATACGTTCTTTTATAGATACAAATATTTAAGTAAATGCTCTGTTTATAATAAACAGTATTAACGACATTTACAGGCCTGAATGTCCGAGAAATTTTCATACAAATAAAATGTCTTAAAATAATTGTCGGACTTTGTCCATTTCATAATGTGTGATGTCATTTGTTTACATTTAGATACCCATTGAGCAGATATGAATGAATAAGAGAAAATCATGAAGAATTGTGTTTCAAAACAGTAAAATCGACCTTACTAACCGAACGCTCCTCTGTAACCCAATCGGTTAAGGCACGTCAGGCTATATGACGGTTCCGTATAGGATACAGGTTCGATTCCTGTCGGAGCACGCATATTTTCTATGAAAATTTCTCGGACATTCAGGCCGGTAAATGTTGTTAATACTGTTTATCATAAACAGAGCATTTCCTTAAATATTTTATCTATAAAAAGAACGTATAAACATAAAATATGTCTTAAATAATTGTCGGACTTTGTACATTTATATATATATATATATATATATATATATATATATATATATATATATATATATATATGAAATGTACATATATATATATATATATATATATATATATATATATATATATATTATGTATATTTAGGCAGCATACTTTTTTATCGAAGCGTTTCGATGTAGAGATTTCATTTCGTAACTTGTATTTACACACAGTTTTCAAATTTTGAATTTAAGAACACTGTAAAATATTCTTAAAGCTTGCTGTGTAAGGAAAGATAAAGTATAGGGATGCTAAGACGGTGGAGTAATGGATAACGGCTCGGATTGAGAAATCGGAGAGCCGAGTTCGAATTCCAGTCGAATCCATTACATTCATTTACGTGCTAATACCCTTGGGAAAGGTATGAATCCTCTTCTCCTCCTCCAGCTATTTACCCATAGGACAGAGTTCTATAACCTTGGATGGCAACTGGTCTACCGCAGAAAGAAATGGCAGCCTACTGCGGGAAAAGAACTGCCTCGTCAGTCATGTATCTTTCGATACATGATCGCCTAAGCATGTATCATGCATGGCACATAACTGAAGTGGTGTAATTTACTGAGTAAGAAACTAAAGTTAGTAAATGTTCTTACGGTTGTTTTTGTGTTTTAATGTAATTATTATTTATTTCTGTCTTGTATTTTGTTTTCCAGATATTAATTTTTTTATTTTGAAAATCTAAAGGTCTCGACGTAATCATTATCTTTTAATTTAAAAAATGTATAGCGAGTCTTGTTGGATTGAGGAAGGAGTATTTTCTTTATATTGTCTTTACAAATACATTTTATTTATATCTGAATTTTTACACACACACACATACTAAAAGCAGAACGTAAAAACTAATTAGTAAAATACTGGAGGATGACGCATTTCAGGCGAGCACATTTTATAAATAAAGGGCTCAGTATTAAGAAATATAGCATTAATAATTAATTAATTAATTAATTAATAAAAGCTCAAAGACTTATCGTACGACTCAGAGTTTCGCAGAGGTAAACCTGCACTTCAGATGCAATATAAATCAAATGATGTCTTTCCAATTTTTCATTTATTTCTGTATATATATATATATATATATATATATATATATAGTTTGCGATGGATACATTGTCGTCTAAATTAAGCAAAATAACACTGACATCTCATTTTAAAAGATATATTTGCCAAAATTGCACAAAAATATCTTCAAATACTAAAGAGTGACTTTATTCAATGAAATCGCCACTGGCTTCAATTACGGTCTCCAGACAACTTCGGAATCTTCTCCAACATTTCTGGTCGGTCTCATTGTTTAAGTTACTGAATGTTGCCATAATCCTTGCCTTCAGTTCATTTTTAGTACTTTAATAAGTTTTGTTGGTCTATCACCCAACTGCTCCTCACACAAACTAATCAAGCGGGGGGCAGTATTACAAGTTAGGTGGCCAGTAATGGGGAATATGGTTGCAGATCAGCCATGATTGGGTTCTCCAGCTTGTTTGGCAAGGTGCAGAGTCTTGTTGCCAAATATAGCGTCTTCCAGCAGCCACTCTCTTGACCTTTTCAAGGCACTTGATGTAGGCACCCCCGTGTTGAGTCTGAGACCCTCACCAACAAATATAAGAGTCTTTTCCTTATAAGAACGACCAGGGTAAGTTTTCCGAGACGCTGTACCTTCGTAATCACCATTAGACTCATCCAACTCTTTCCAAACCCTTTGTACTGTCCTCAGATTCACACCCAAACATTCTGAAATGTTCGTATTTGCGGCTCACGGGTCAAATGCCAAGCAACACAGCATGCTGTTTCCAAGTTTCTGGTGGTGTGACTAGCGTCATGGTGCTATTTTTCTTGCAGGGGGTGCCCAACTGACCCTGACTCTTTTATACTGTGACCAATTCAAAAATGCGTATGCGTAAAATTAAAAGTACAAAATGGTGACAATTTACCCATTGCACCCTCTGTGTGTCTGTGTGTGTGTGTGTGTGTGTGTGTGTGTGTGTGTGTGTGTACACACACATATATATATTGTTGTTACTAGAAACAATATTTTTAAAAACTCCTTTAAAAAAATTACTCTTGTTTCCTTTTCTGTTATTCAAGCTAGCAGATAAAAATTCGTAGGATCTGCTTTCGATAAGAGCTTTATTTAAACCTTGCCTTATCAGATTGCTTCCGTGGCCGAATTGGTAGATGCACACTTTGGCTCAAAACGTTGTGTCCCGAAAATAAAGTGTTGCACTTTCGATTTCATTATATTCACTTACGCGTAAATACCCTTGGGAAAGGTAGGAATCCACTTTTTCTTTCCCCGAACTCTGTGTGAATTACTAGGGCTTGTGCAATTAAATCATTAGTATCTAAAAAAAAAAAAAAAAAAAGATTCCTTCCATCTAAAAATATTTTCTGGCTTTAAATAACTTGCTAAATGTTGATAAACTGTAAAATCAAATCTATCAATAGTGATTCCTTCTGGCATGTTCTAGATTTGCAAGAGTTAAAGGAGAGCACAAATAGCGTATAACTATTAATTCTGGGTGAGAGAGATGCAATCCTCAATTTCCACCCTATAGAGAGTTCAAAAATATTTTACGTGTTTTTGTAAGGGGGGGCTGACATATTTTCCACTCTACAGCCTCTGCATATATATATATATATACATACACATACACAAACACACACACACACACACACAAACCAATAGAGGCATATATATATATATATATATATATATATATATATGTGTGTGTGTGTGTGTGTGTGTGTGTGTTTAGGCAGCTAATTTTCTTTTAGGTGTGTCTGATTGAATAAATTACAGATATTATGTCTGCTAATTTTTAATAAAATCCGTCCATACTCACGAATAAACTTCCGTGTATTGATATTAAAGAATTAGAAAAATGTGCTATAACTGTTCTAATGAAGGCTCAGCACGTTGTCGACCGTTTTGCATTTAAAAGCATAATGAAACATTACGGTAATGGATAACAATTCACAACTTTGTATAAATACTTGAACCCCAGAACAACATATAGTTTTGTACTACTTGCACCTCTGAAGATGATCTTGGAAGAAGATCGAAAGTACTTGGGAAATAAAAATAAAAGAAATTTAAACAGCTATAGCACATTTCTCTAATCCTTTAATATCTATACATGATAAACGGAATCAGATTGCGTTTAGTGTGAAAGAGAGCATTGACTCTGAGTGTTGACTTCAATGTCCGCTTTATATTTACATACGCACTATTCATTATATTGAGCACTTTCAACCTTAAAAGCATACCTTAAAATTATGTTTTATCATTCATATATATATATATATATATATATATATATATATATTTGAATAAAAAAAAAACAGACCACGTTAAGATTCCATGTAATAAGTTATTTCACCATAACTCCTTTAACAGGATTCTGGATCATCAGACTTTACTTCCAAATATATATATATATATATATATATATATGTGTGTGTGTGTATGTGTGTGTGTGTAATGAGACTATTTATATATAAATAGCTGAGAAAAAAGTTTCTTGACTATATTTAATACCCAACACTCGCGGCCCGACGATTGCATCTAGCATGAAACAGCCTGTCGTCTCTGAGTGTTGACTTTAATGTTCCCTTTTATATTTACATACGCTCTATCTCTGATATTGAGCACTTTATCCCATAAATATAGCACACCTTAAAAATTATGTTTCTTCATATATATATATATATATATATATATATATATATAGTTTATGCAAACTTTAGGTAATCCGTATGGGTAGACCCAAGGAGGATGATATCCAGAGAGCTCAATGTAAAATTCAGAGCAGATATGTTTGAATAAAAAACAGACCACGTTAAGATTCCATGTAATAAGTTATTTCACCATAACCCCTTTAACAGGGTTCTGGATCATCAGACTTTACTTCCAAAAGTTGAAATGAAAAATATATATATATATATATATATATCTGTGACTGGTATCTTATTATTAACAGGACCAATATGACGTGTCATTTGCCTCTTTATCCCATCGAAGCTTTGCTACAATCATTAAATATCCGTGGTCCGCCGCCTCTAACGTTGTATACGTTGAGCATCAGTTAATAGTACAATGTGTTACTTTAGCCTGAGAGATGTCTCTTTAATTTCAGTAATAGAATGTCCCATTTTTCTATTACACCCTTTTCAAATTAAATTTATTCACTTGGCCTTGCAATGAGCGCCGACCAGATGTTCACGTTGATTCACCAGATGTCAGAAAACAACTGACATTCTTTCGTTCTATGTGCCGTGTCATTTCAGGACGTAGGCGATCATGGCTCTCCACTTCCTCCTATCCCTTGAAGCTTTCAACAAGTTATTTCACTCTGCCACCTCCCCCCAGACCATGTTCTGTCATCCACTTGCTTAAGCCTGCCAGGTATTTCATGCATTGTTTTCCCTTGCCTCTCTTTTCCTCTATTCGACCCGTGAGTATCAGATTCTCCAGGTCCTCCTTCCTCATTATGTGTCCGAGGAACTTCAGCTGCCTCTTCGTGGTGTTAAGTATAAGCCTCCTACTTGTTTGCATCCTCTCCAAGACCTCACCGTTGCTCACACGCTCGGTCCATAATATCCTTAGCATCCTTCTCTAGAATCCCATTCCGTCGCCTCGAGTCTCTTCTTCATCTCTGAGGAAATCGTCCAACATTTGCTGCCGTAAAAAAGGATAGTTGTCATGTAACAGCTCAGTATTCTTTTCTTTGTTAGCAAAGAAATTCTGTCTCGCAATATTCTGCCCAGCTTTTGGAATGCGTCCTTGGCCATCCCAATACGTCTACAGATCTCAGTGTCGCATTTAGCGTCCTCTGTCAGGACGCTTCCCAGATACTTAAACTTCCGAGTCTGCTTCATTCTAGTGTTCTCGACCTGCAAATCGCATTTCGGGCTCATCCTTTTACTGATGACCATGCATTCTGTTTTCTTGTAATTTATGCTTAGTCCCTTCTTCACATTCTCCGTCGCTAACTTCTGTGGGAGATTTTGTAATTTCTTTTCCGTGTCTGCTATCAGTACTTTATCATCTGCGTATCTTATGTTGTTAAGATTATGTTAAATCCTGATAGGGTTTCCAATTCTCTCAGAATTGCCTCGCTGTATAAGGTTGAACAGGTCGGGTCAGAAGACGCATCCTTGCCTTACGCCCCTTTCTATTTTTGTATATTCACTGAACTCGTTCCCTATGCATATGCATGATGTTTACTGCCAGTATATGTTCTTGATTATTCTGATATCTTTCCTGAATATGTCAAGGTTCCAGATCCTTGCGGTTTACTTTGCCGAAGGCCTTTGCGTAGTCTATTAAACATAAGTACACGTCCTTCTGCATTTGCAGTGCTCTTTCTGATAACATTCTGAGCATGAATATCGCGTTCCTTATTCCAGTGTCTTTAACCAACCCATACTGTTCTTGTCCTATCTCTGGCCTGATTCTGCTGCGTGCTCTATTCATTAGAATACGGATGATGAGTTTTGTTATGTGGCTCATTAGTTTTATTGTTCGGTGGAGTTCGCATTCGTTTGCGCCTGGTTTCTTAGGCAGTGCTATGAAAATAGATCTGCTGAGATCTTCTGGTGTATCCCCGCTGTTGTAGATTCCATTTGTTATTTCGGTGATCTTGCCTATACCAAAGTCATCTAAGGCTGTCAGCATTTCCGTTACAGTTCTGTCTGGTCCAGCTGCTTTGTTTCTGTTCAATTTGCCAATGCAGCTTTTAATTTGGTTTTCAGAATTCAAGGTCCCTCAATAGTTCTGTGTATTGCTGGTTGTTCGCTTTTGTCGTGGAAGAATTCTCCAATATACTCGCTCCAGAAGAAAAAAATTCTTCAATTTTTTCCTTCTCTAATATGAGCGTTCCATCCTTGATTTTAAGCAGCCTGCTGACGAGCATGTCTTCTGTCCTGTTAGTTGATTTATTTGTTTGTGCATATCTCTTTTGTTGGTAGTACTCAATCTGACCATTTCCATGGATTTCAAGGTGACACCATCTACCTTCACCTTTGCATCTTGCTACTCTATGATTTCTGATAGGTTAGTGTATGCATATCTATATCCATACGTAAGATTATTTATAAACTGTTTGGTCGCCATAAATATTCTGGCAGCGTCTGAGTGTCAATAGTTTCATTTTTTTTTTTTGTTGTTGCATGTAGAGATTCAATGACGCACCTCTTCTTTGTACGAGTTATGCCAGACGACATTTTGCCAGGCTGATATTTATAATTAAGGACCGACTTAGTGAAATACAAGCCACCACTGTGAAAATTACTCTGCAACACTGCTATACCGCTAACATCCGCCTCTGGTGTCGTAGGAAGCAATATTAGGAAGCAATACGCACACAGAGACACACACACACACACACACACACACACACACACATATATATATATATATATATATATATATACAAAAGAAATAAATATACAAAAGAAAAAATGTACATATATATATACTCAGTTGTATGGATATGAGTATGGGACCCTGGGTTTAACGCTTTTGCGATCATCAGACAAACTGGTTTATTTCTTAAAATTGGATCTATTTATGCTTGACTATGTTTGATGGTGGGAGGGGGAATGTACTTCTGTATTTGTTTGGGGTGACCCGCTTATTATTGAAAGGAACATCGCTAAATATATAGAAGCTACGGTGTTGACACCGAAATAGAATTACAACTGCTTATGTATGTATACTCGAACGCATTCCACTAAGTACTGAGCATATAATATATATATATATATATATATATATATATATATATATATATATATATTATAAATTATTTGATTTAAAATATGGTTTAACACCGGATTATATATCTTGCTGTTCTTTCTTTTAATATATATATATATATATATATATATATATATATGAAGAAATATAGTCTTATGATGTGCAATATTTATGGGATAAAATGCTCAATATCAGAGATAGAGCGTGTGTAAATATAAAAGTGAACATAGAAGTCAACTTTCCCAGACCAAAATAAATTATTAAATAAAAGATCCGAGCTCATCTCAAAATGCAGACATGAAACAAATTTTTACTACGTTACTTAAAAATCGAAAACGGAAAAAAATAAAATAAAATAAAAATAAATAAATAAATAAACAAAATGACAATAAAATAAATTAACCCAAACAAATTACCAAATCCCACCTGTTAGAATAGACGAAATGGAATTAAAAAAAAATCAATGAAGCCAAATAAATAAAGTAAATAATAAACAAATTAGCAAACCATTATGACCAAAATATTAGTTAGACTATAAAAATCAAACCAAAAAATAGCTATAACTATTATATAAAGATAAAAAATACGACGTCACTTAAAATCGAAAACCGAAAATAGAAAATATACAGTATAACAAATAAATAACAACAAATAAAATAAATTTACCTAAATTCATCCAAATAAATAAATAAACTAACAAACTGATCCCGATAAACTAACGTTAGAAAAAACAAATAAAGATAATCAATCCAAATAAATACATGAAGTAATAAACAAATTAAAAACTGTTCCCGCCAAAATAATAGTTAGAAAAAACTACAACAATCAACCCCCAAAATTGAATAAATAGCTTTGATTATCTTCCAAAACCAAAACAAAACTATTAAATAAGCGATATAAACAAATTTTTACTGCGTTAATAAAAACACCGATTAAAATAAAAATAATAAATAAATAAATATATAAGATAAGAAATAAAAATAAAATAAAAAATAAAAACAAGCAAAATAATTTAACCCAATTAAATAAATCAACAATTAAATGACTTCCGGTGAAATAACCGCCAAAATAGACTACCCACAATGCACCACTGACCCGTATATATATAAATAGTTGAGAAAAATAACAGCACTCGTGACCTGACGATTGCATCTAGCATGAAACAGACTGTCGCCTCTAAGTGCTGATTTCTATGTTCACTTTTATATATATATATATATATATATATATATATATATGCACATTTCATTGAATACGACAAGGTGCTTTTATTTAGTTTTTTTTTTCTACAATATCTCATGCGATCTATTTTTTTTTTTTTCTTTTCGGATGATAAATTATATAAAAACTGTCCAAATGTTCTTTTTATCTGAGCGCTTTCGGCTATACATTTAACAGTTAAAATATTTAATCCTTGAAAATGGCTAAATGTATAGCCGAAAGCGCTCGGATTAAAAGATCATTCGGACAGTTTTTATATAATTTATCATCTGAAAAGAAAAAAATTATTAGATCGCATGAGAAATTCTATAAAAAAAAACTAAAAAAACCACCTTGTCTGTCATATTCAATGAAATGTGCATGAAAGAAGGATTGCTGCCTAAATACACACACACACACATACACACACACACACACACACACACACATATATATGTGCGTGTGTGTGTGCGTGTTTGTGTGTGTGTGTTTGTGTGTGTGTAAGTGGGTGGTGTTTGAATTTTGCTTCAGCAAAACAATTAAATTCAAAAATAGTTATTTAAATTAAAAAGATTTATCAAAACCACCATCTCCTTCGTGTGATATGCATCAATATAAACATCAGTTTAGTACTTTAATCGCCGGATACAACACAGTAAATTTACGTCTAGGTTGTTAGAACATTTCACCATTCTCGGTAGATCTTCTTTTATCACATTGTGGGGATATTTCATACCAAAAATGATGGAAACACGAACAAATAGAAAAAGTTACTAAATGAAATCGGTTAGACTGTATACCTAAAACATATATATATATAGAAAAAAATAATTTAAATTTCAAATTCCTCCTTTTCTTCTTGACTTGCCTAAATCATTACTGCTATTAATTTTCAAACTAAATAAGAAAAACTTTTCTTTTCTTTTTTTCTTTACATTTTCTTTTTCTCATTAGCTTCTAAAATATATATAAAGTTTTATATGTATATTTATATATATATATAAATATGTATCTATATATATAAAATTTATCTATATATATGTTTTATATATTATATATATATTATATATATATATATATATATATATATATATACAGAGAGAGAGAGAAAGAGAAAGAGAGAAAAGGGAGAGAAAGGAGGGAGGAATCTAAATGAAATAATAATAAAAACGAAATATTAATATACAAACCCAGTGTGTCTGAAGATTTTAATTTTTATTATTTTTATTGTTCATATATATATATATATATATATATATATATATATATATATATATATATATATATATATATATATATATATACCCAAGTATATAATTATGCGTATACGGATATGTTATAAATGTTATGTTATAATTTTTTTATAATAAATAATTATATTTATATATATATATATATATATATATATATATATATATTTGTATGTGTGTATTTATGTATATGTTTATGTATATGTTGAGAAATATAAAGACAACAAAATGATAACAATATTGGCAATACGATTGATGATACTTATTATATATTAGCCTTTTGACTAATTATATATTTCAAATTATATATATATATATAGGAGTGTTTGTGTGTGTGTGTGTATGAAGAATTAGTTTCTAAAACATCCATATATATAAGTACTTTAGAAGCAAATGTTTCATATACACATTATATATATATATATATATATATATATATATATATATATATATATATATATATATATATATATATATATATATAACCTTTTCACGCATATTAAACATATGCGGTAAACTTCTATAGCTGTATTTCCAGAAAATAAGTATAAACAGCTAATAATGCCTATTTAAAATTTTAAAAATTAATAATGTTTACAGTAAGAGTATCTAAACGAAATATTCATTTCATGATAGAATCAGATAAGAAATATAAGAAGCAGTAAAATCTTTAAATCTTAACATCTCACCTAACACTCCCATATTCATCTGATTTACCCGCCAACTCTTTACTTTGTGCTGCTGTACAACTAAAGTAATGCCAATTACTACAGTAATAAGGTATAAACTAGAGATTAAGAAGAAAAAAAAGTTATTTATAATGATGCTAGAAGAAAAAGAAGGCTATACATTTTAGGAGACAATTAGTATTTTCATTTACTTAATAATTGCATATACAACAGATGTATATCATTCACGTTTTGAAAATCAAATTTTACTTTAAATAATGACTTTTTTCTTTAAATTTATGTTTTATCAACGTTTGTTTTCACATACAACATATCGTTTTTTTATAACTGCCAATACGTGTCAACACAATAATGTTAAACTCTGATATTTTTTTTATATTTCATTTTATTTTATATAGATTCATGCGCATCCATTTTTTTTTTATTTTGGCGCGAATAATTGCTCAGTGAACTATAAAAATGAACACAGAGAACTTAGGTTTTAAAGAACTGAGAATCCGTCTCTGGGACCCTAAGCAAATCTTACTTGCTCCAATAATCTTCGTAGATAATTGAAAAGATTTTTTTTTATGTATTTATTTACAATACAGTCCTCCACCCCTACTTAATTCCCCCTCCCATCGACGTTTTGAAGCTATAAGTTTTCTAAAAGCAATTATTAAACATAAAATACATTTTCTGGGGTTCTGGGCACGCTAATCACAAATCTTAAAGTTTATTTATTCTTCCATCAGATTTTTCAAAAATATTCTTCGGGGCGTGTGTACTCCCAAAGGTAACAAGCTGTTAATGAGATTGTAAAAAAGAATATATATATATATATATATATATATATATATATATATATATAATTTATTCTCATAAAAAGATCATTTTATCATTGCCTTTGGATTATTCCATCTTTCATTCAACGTTGAATTTGATAGATTCTTAACTATTTTTGTTGATGGCGTCAAAAATATATCTTTAGACTTTACACAATTTTGATCTGCGTTGCCAGATATAAAATTAACTTGTATCGCAAAGGAAATATAAGTTTGTTTTTTTTATTTTTATTCAAACATGCTATGAATCAGATATCGTAATTCTCTTCTTTAAACTACAGTCTCTGAAAGAAAAGATGTGAACCCTATCTTTTTTGCCATTAAAAGACTATCTCAGTGTGAGCACACAGATAGAAAATCAGTTTGAGTAATCAGCGATAGTAGTTCTTCATGGCTGTCGGGGATTTAGTTAAAAGCTTTTCTTTTTAACAAGAGAAATTTATGAAAAATACAGTCTATTGATAAATAAGGCATTCGATTGTGTGCCATCGCTAGCAGTGAAGTTAGGAACGAGTTTGGATTTTTTCAAACGGGCTTAGTGTAAGTTCATTGTGTAACGGCATTGAGCAATAACATTTTTTAGTCAAGACTACTACGTCCGTGTTACGCCTTAAGCAGCGAGAATGCAGTCATTCGAATGGAATTACTGAAAAATTTAATGACGATTATTTCGATAAGGTATTGCGAAAGGATTCGAACGCTCAAATGACGCACTTGCATCAGAACAACTCACAATTCCTGTTTCACTCAAAAAACCGCGAATATATCGTGAAGCCTGAAATTCACAGTTGCTACATGCTTTCTAAGAGAACCCCCACTGCCTTTCATCAGCATGGCTGATGCGGACCTCCGGGAGAGTGACTCGTTTCATCTTCTTGGGCTAATGTTGAGTCAATTGCTAACAAATACATTGAGTCAATTGCTTCTTCCACCGCGAGGAAAGTTGGCTCTCTCTGCCGCGCCAGGAAATTTTTCTCCCCGGAATCGATACTTCAAATATACAAATCAACCATTCGTCCTTGCATGGAGTATTGCTGCCATATATGGTCTGGGGCACCTTCTGTTTACCTCGGAGTTCTTGACAAGATCCAGAGACGGATATGTAATATAATTGGCCCTGATCTGGCTTCTAGTCTGCAGTCGCTCTCTCACAGACGCACCGTCGCCTCTCTCTGTCTTTTCTACAAATACTTTCATGGTAATTGCTCCGATGAGCTGCTTTCACTGGTTCCCAGACTCCATGAATTCAAGCACCCTATGAGGCTGGCATCCCGCTCCCACCCTTACACTGTAGAAACTTTTAAATGTAGCCGTCTCTTCTACTCCAATAGCTTCATACATCTCACCTCTCGCCTGTGGAACACCCTTCCTAATTACTGTTTCTCTGAGAGCTATAATCTCCAACTATTCAAATGTAATGTCAATCAGTTACCTTGATCTACCCACTATCCCTCTCCTCATCCTTTCTTCTATCACTTCTATATGCTCTTGCTCCAAATCTTCTACCCCACCCCTGCATCCTAGTGGCTTCACGCCTTGCTCGGGGCGTAATGCTTAAAAAAAATGTTCTCGGCTCACATGAAGTTGAAAGGTTAAATTGAATCCAATGTTAGGTCAGCTGCTCGGAAGGTTGGTTCACTGTGCCGTGCTAGACACTTTTTATCTCCAGAGTCTATTTTACATATCTATAATTCTATACCGTATAAGCTAATATTATTGATATCTTTAGCGTAAGAAGCCTATGGTTTGCGCCCTTAGCGTATGACGCTTATTGACGCCTTTTCCACAAGAAACTTACATTATTGATGCCTATATCATTGTTGTCTTTAGAGTATGAAGTCAATATTATTGATGCCTTTACGGTAAGATGCATATATTATTGATGCCTATATTATTAATACCTATAGAGTATGAAACCTATATTAGTGATGTCTTTGGCGTATGAATCTTATATTATCGATACATTTACAGTATAAAACCAATATTATTGATATCTTTAGTGTAAGAAGCCTATATCATTGATGTCTTTAGCGTAAAAAACTTATATTATTGACACTTTTCTGTAAGAAGCCTATATTATTAATGCCTATATTATTGATGCCTTGACCGTATGAAGAATATACTACTGCCTTTAGCAGGTAGGTATCTCCACGAATTCACTAATAAATTTGAATACCTTGATAAAAAATCGTCAAATATTTGTTATTAAGAGGAAAGATTAAAGTATGCTTTTTAAAATTTAATCACATTTTTTAACCCTTTTTAGAACATGCGAAATTTTTATTAAAAAATTTGTTTTTCTTGCTTCAGCGGATGTACTAATTTTCATTTAGTGTTTTTTGGGGGTTTTTTTGTGGTGAAGAACACATTAATTCTTGCAAAAATCGAATAATTGTCAGATTTTTATTAAACTTTCAGGACTTATTCACAAATAAATGAAATTATTTTAGAAATGTTCTATTTTTTTTAAAAAATCTTGGTGAAAATATTATTTTTTTATATATATGTTTGACCCCACTTACTTAATTTTATAAAAACTCGAGAAATTCAACGAGATAATTTTTAGTAAATATATTGGTTAAATACAAAACTATGTGGAGAATTTAAATCATCATTTTTTTTTTCTAAAATTGCACCCCGTCTTGCAGAAAATCTGCTTTGAATCATAAAATAAGAAACGCAATATTTCTGAATACATAAAAGCTGCTCGCGTTATATTCTTCAATTGTTTTTTTTTTTTTTTTGACGGGTAAAGCCGCATAGAAGAACATTAGATAAAATCTGTCATCGAGATGTCACCGAGATGTCAACTTACATATACAGTAACCGCCGTGTTAAAAATTTCATTTCTCAAATATTTTAAACTTAAAAAAAATAATAGTTGTTTCAATTTAGAATAATTATACTTTAATTCAACTAATATTCCTCAGATAAAGTTTCAGAAAAGTATATTTTATTTTTGGAAGATTTTTAGATAAAGAAATTTACATTTTTATATCAGTTTGTTAAAAATGGCACGAAATACAAAAATGTAGAAAATTCAAAACGAAAACTCCTTCCAATCAATTGACATTACTTTTGAAATACAGCATAGTATTTTGCTACTTGGAAATATTCAGTTTAATCTATCAGCTTGATGAAAATTAAATAAAAGCTTCAAGAAAATGTTTTCATTTTTAAAAATTCATTTTAAACCATTGCGAATCTATGGAGGTACTTAATTTTCTGTAAGAAACCTATATTATTGAAGCCTTTACCGTAAGAAGCTAATATTATTTGCTATGATTAATCTCATTTCTTGCAAGAAGAAACAAGTTTTCACTCTGTTTGAAATTGTAAGATTATTTAATAAAAATGAAGCTACGTAATTATAATTTAATCCTGAAATAATGTCATTTTTTTTTTTATTAATTATAAAGTTTGAATTTTTCATATTTAGATTTCGGTAGTAAATAACCCATAGAGGTGTTGATATGCCGCTAAACAAAAACAACCACGAATCAATGGTTTAACGTACGTTTTGTTTATTATTTTCCTACCAGGATTCATTATTGGTGGCTACAATCTTAACAACATTATGTATGCAGACATAGAAAGGAAACTGTAGGAAATACAGCAAAAATAAGAAAAGAAAAGACTAAACATCAATTGTAGAAAGATAAAATATATGGTTGTCAGCAGAAGGAACACTAAGATGGGAAATACGAATTGGAATCACCAAAATGAAACAACTGAACAAATTTGAATATCGAGGAAGTATTTTAACAGAGGACGGAAAATGGGACACCTAAACCTGAAGGCGCGTTGGAATAGTTAAAGATGACTTCCAAAAGCTAAGCAAAGTATTAGCAAATAGAAAAATTTCGTTAGAAACAAAACAAAAGCGTGCTGTATTGTTATGTAATATCGGTCCTCCTATATAACAGTGAATCTACACCCAGATGAAGAAGAAACTTGAGATAACAGAAATGTGGTTCTACAGAAGGATATTGAGAATTTCATAGACTGAAAATTTGAGCAATGACGAATTTTTAGGGAAAATGGAAACAAAAAGGACACTCATACTAAGAATAAGAAAGAGGCTGCTGAAATTTTGCGGGCTGATAATAACGAAAGAGGACTTGAAGAAAATAACGCTTAAGATTTATAAAAGACAAAGATAGACAGAGGAAAAGAGCGCCTTAACTACGTAACGCGCTTGTGTAAATGGTTGACAGAACAGGGATTAGGAGAGATAGCAAAAATACAAATTTTACTAAGAGTAAATTTTACTATGAGACAGGAAATTGTGGTGAACCATAATTGTCCACGTCCTGAAAGGCCCGTAGACGAAGAAGTTTGTAAGATGATTTAACATAATCAGAAAAAAGAATTTTATTTCACAGAAGCAAAACCTCCCACGAGTTTGGTTGGTTTAATGGTACATCGACTCCTAGTGAGTCATCTAATGTCAAATCAATTACTATGGGATTTTATATTTGTGTATTAGTATTTCATAGTGAAATTAAGTTATTTTTCTTTTTATATGCATTAGAGTCTTGTCAGAAGTTATAACTAGCTTTTTTTTGTATTTATAAATCAAAAGTAAAAGGATTTTTTTTCAGATTTTGGAAAATAGATGTTTTTATTATTATTATTATTATTATTATTATTATTATTATTATTATTATTATTTAGAATTTAACAAGGAGGAGTAATGGATAGCGGCTCGGAATAAGGAATCGGAGAGACAAGTTCGAATTTCAGTTGAATCCATTACATTCACTTATGTGCTAATACTCTTGGGAAAGGTATGAATCCTCTTCTTCTCCTCCCCGCCCCCAGCTATGGATAAATAGCAGGACAGACCAGTTGCTATAGCTTTGGATGGCAACTGGTCTACCGCAGAAAGAAATGGCAACCTACTGCGGGAAAATCTGCCTCATCAGTCATGTATCGAAAGAAACATGATCGCCTAAGCATGGCATATAACTGACTGACTATCCGGATTGACTCTGGTAAAGAATTCTTTCAGATTATTTGTTTGGTAATATTTGATTCAGGCTACTTTCAAGTTCTTACATGTCAGTTTATTGCTTACTGTGTATTTTTCTTGGTATTTCATGCATATTGGGACTTCCTTTAGTATGTATGAGTGCGTGATAGTTGTGTGTCCAATACGGAGTCTGCTCAATATCACCTTCTCTTTTCTTGACACTCTGTAGCGCTGCCATTTTCTTATGGATTGTTTTATTTAATTTTATTTATTGTTTGGGCAGAAATCCTAAAACTCTTGTCACCTCTTTTCTATATATTTCTTGATAGTTTGTAGTCTGTGTATTTTGTTAGTCCAAACCCCAGCAAACCATCCCTCCAGGCTTTGCCTCTCCATCGAGAGGAAGCTGAGTTTAATGCCTGGCGCCTGAGGCATACCCAAAACGGTAAGTGCTGCTGTAGTTGGAAATTTTTTCACGATACTGCCGAGAAACCCTCCTTAAATTGATCTTGTGCCACATTTGGTTGCTGGGTATTGTATTTTGCTATATGGCATTTTGCTATGTGGCATTTTGCTGTTTGACTGTCTTAGTTCCAGTGATTTCTTTGCTGCTATATCGACTGTGTCATTGCTCTGGATACCAATATCAATCGGTACCCAGCAGAATGTGATGTTTTTGTTTTTTGAGATGACATCGATCCAATTCAATAGTTGATTTGTTAGTGGGTTTACCATTTCTTACTTTTTAATGATACAATTACCAACATGGATTCCGGAATGATCATAAATTTCTTGGAGATCTTTATGATCATATCTAGAGCCAAAAGTTAAAAGCTGATATTTCAGCACTCTATATGAAGGCGTTATCTGGGAGTCGCTTTACGTGATTCATGTTAAGCAGCCAAACGTTTGATTTTAATTCAACCGAATCATTATAGATATTAGGTTTTCAGTTTCTACCCAGCAATTATTTTTTTATTTTTCAAGGTTTGAAGAAATTAGATTTTTTTTTTATTAATTTCAATAATGTATTTATTCTTCTTTCAGTATTTAAGCATTTGACATTGTTTCAATTCTAATTTGTTAAGAACAGGGGATAAACTGAAATAGTTTAGTCGTATAATTGTAAGGAACTCGTAAATCATGACATTTTCAATGCGTCTTCGTTTGAGTAAATTAGATTAAATTGTGTTAAAACATTTTCCAATTGGAAATTGTGCTCACCACGTTTCGGTGGCATATAAATGCAATGTTTAGTTTTTTTATTATTTTGATCCTCTTTTTTTTCTAATTTCACCCGAAGCAAGACAATAAAGCCACTAAGACGTAGGGGGAGTACTGAGTATGAAAGATTAAGAGAAAAATATTAAGAAGACAGAATAATAAAAGAACAGGAATTAAGAAGACAAAAGATAATACATTTAAATTTTTGAAGATCGAAGTTGGAAAGCAAGAAGCCGGAAGAGAGTTTCACAAGCGAGAAGTGCAAGAGAAGAAACTATTATCATAGAACTTACGGTTACATCTAAACATTTCAACTGTAAAATGATAAGACCTAACTACCAATCTAGTACTGCACTTAAATTCGTAAAGTCGAGGTACCAAATAGGAAAGTTCATCAAATCAATTACCATAAAATACTTATAGAAAAGTCACAGGGAATCTAAGTTATAGCGATTGAAATATGATTAAATCGGAAATGTTAGCTTAGAATGGATAACATTACAGAATCGTAAACAAACAGCGATCACCAGCGACAACCAGCGACCAGAGATCATCAGCGACCATCAACGATCAAAAGAGATCAACTGACTCCCGCCGACCACGTCTTCTACTAACCCACTCAGCGATTCAAGTTTCATTCCCTACTGCCCACCATCTCTACGATCATCGTGGATTAAACCGCCTACCCTCGGTTGCCTGCTAGTACCAGCTCAACGAGCCGTCTGTCTATCGACCTTCGCTGACTGCCTATTGTCCTTCGACACCTTTGCAAGTGATTTTGTCTTCATCTTCTTGTTACCAACAACCGTCTGCCCTAAGCTACGGCTGCCAGCCAGTACCAACCCAATACGCCAACTGTTTATCGGCAATACTCAAGTTGCTCCGCTCATCATCAACTGTCGACGCCTGTAAGACCAACAGTTAACTACCAGCACGATCACCCAGGGCATTTAAATATCCGCATTCTTCGATTGTATTTTTCTTTTTTTTCTGCCAATAATAAATTTTGGCATATTTTAACTAAACTCCTTGTTCTCATTATCCTTGCCTTGGCCCGTGTCACTTCTTCCATTTTAATATTTGTCTATATCTCTAAGATGAGGCATTATAATTACTTGTATTATTTACATTATTCGGACTGTTATCCTCTTCTTCATTGCCATATTCACAACGTTTTGGCCGTTGTACACTCCGGCCTTCTTCAGGTGATTGGAATTTCGAACTGAACCCTTTATTTCATCCACTGGGTTAGATTCTTCTAGTTCCACGTGCCATGCCTCTTCTGGATCTCTTAGTTATTTACCTTTAACTCAACTCTCCAAGTTTTGGTTCAACACTGCTGTGGCCTGGTATTGAGCTCACAACTCTTTGGGTCTAGTTACTGGATCTAACCAACGTGTTTTTCCTCTGGTCCATGTGTTCTCAATTCAATTTTAATGTTTGCAGGGTTCATCTAACATTGACATTCGGATCTCACTGCAACCCTTGTTCAATAAATATGAAACGAGTGGGGACCAGGCCCAGGCTATAGGCAAACATATCTAACACTATAATTTTATGTTTTATTTTTTAAATTAAAAAAAAATAATAACAAGTGTGTATAATTTATTCAGACGAAGATGAATTGAAATGTGAGACACAATCGCAGTATAAATGTCTGGAGTACATAATTCTGTCTCCGTTGTTTCTGAAATTAGTAGTGACGCAATGTTGGATGCAAAAATCTTGAAAGAGAAAAAATAAATGAATAAATAAAACAATCAATAAAAATTACATTTCTAAAATGTTTGCTTCTTGGGTAAGACGATAAACTACATCTGCGTTCTGGATGTGACGATAAACTACATCCGCTTCCTGGGTAAAACGATAAACTGCATCCGACAGCAAGGCCTATGATGGAGACGTTTTTGAGGAGCGTGGAACCACCTCTTAATTTTTGGTGTTCCCAGGTCCAATCAGACCCCTGGTGGTAGTACCTGTTAGGGTCCCAGCTATGGGCAAATATTTAAACCCCCAAACGGGGTCAAAACACTATGAAAGTGTAAAAATAGCTTTTAATACCAGCGATACATTTTTTTGAAAAATATTATTACCAGCAATGAATTTTTTGAGGAAAAAAATATTACCAGCGATACATCTTTGTAAAAAAATTACCAGCAATACATTTTTTTTAAAAAAATATTACCGGCAATAAAAATCTTGTCGGCATTAAATAACCCGTTGAGGTTGATATACCGTAAAAAAAAAATCTAAAATATTTAAATTAATTGAAATCAAATTTCTTAAAATTATACAGTTAAGATAAAAATCAGACATTCATCTGCTTAACCTGAATTATAATGAAATAATATCCTTTGGCGAAACATTTCAAAGTAGAAAATTTATGAATTAATATGCCTAAGATCCTCATGTATATCCAGCTTGACAGTGGAGAAAGTTATGTTAGACTTTTGTGCCTCAAGTATAAAGACAAGCTAAAGAGTAACGTCTCAGATGGGCAATGTGCCTCATACTAACTTCGAGCATGTTGCCCTGCATATATATGTGCCAGTGTTGTATCAGAAATTTTGAAAGCACACGTATTGACCGACTAAGAGATGAAAGACAACGATGAAAAGCATCAACCTTGCTGTTGAACAGTATGTGGACTTGTAT
The DNA here is from genome assembly GCA_903632075.3 of Acanthosepion pharaonis. NCBI lineage: Eukaryota > Metazoa > Mollusca > Cephalopoda > Sepiida > Sepiidae > Acanthosepion > Acanthosepion pharaonis. Next base: position 213,029 of record CAHIKZ030000314.1, on the reverse strand, counting down.
GTAAGTCACTAACGACTGACGTGTCCCAAACATAAAAACTGAATGAGATCCTCATACATCGAAAGTCCATCATACACACACATATAAACATCCTATATATATATATATATATATATATATATATATATATATATATATATATATATATATATAAAAGGAAGAGGTTATAGTAGTTCCAACGAGAGAAAAGTGTGTATATTAAAAAGAGTGTATATTAAAAAGAAGATACCGCAAACGTTTTACGTTGTAGTGTGGATTTTAAAAAATATTATGCTTTATTTTCCATAATTTTACTACACGTGTTGCTGGTCTCAGAAACCGTCATCAGGTAAAGGGTGGATATTTCCACATATTATTAAAAAATAATTCATTTTTTCTCTTTTATGTTTTTCGATGTTAAATATTCTCGATATGAGACATTCTCTCTCTGTGTTATATATATATATATATATATATATATATATATAGGAAGTAAATGAAAAATTCAAAGACATCTTTTGACTCTGATTTATATTGCCTCTGAAGTGCGGATTTACCTCTGTGAAACTCTGAATCGGAAGATAAGTGTTTGATCTTTTATTCATTTATTATTAGTGATATATTTCTTAATATTGAACACTTTATTTATAAAATCTGCTCGGTTGAAATACATTATCCTCCAGTAATTTACTAATTCGTTTTTAGACTTTTGTTTTTTTAGTGTGGAAATTTTAATGTATAGGAATAATTTTTGTCGCAATTCGTTGGATGATGAGTTATCATTATTTACATGTAGACCAATGTCTTCATCTTTACTGTTATCATAACTTTGTGCCATCTGGTCTTCATCGGGTGATTGTTGAACTAAACGCTTTATTTAATCTACGGAAATAGACTTGTCGCTCCACTGCCCATGTCTAGGGATATCCCGTCTAGTTCTTATTTAGTACTGCTTAGGCATTGCTCACCCTGTACAAACTGCCCGATCCAGGGATTGAACTCATCATTACTATGTTACCAAATTCAAGAATCAACGCTTTAATACACTAGACTATTGTTCTAAATGATAATCCGGTAGATTAAATAACGAATTTCTTCAAAATTCGGGCAGTCCGGAGAGTCTAACGGACGAAATGTTGTGATAATAAGAACAAAGATGAAGATAATAGGCAGCATTTAAATGATGTAAATAATATATTTTATTGATAAATAATTTACTAAATAGTAAACTAATCCTGCTAATTACTATTTAGTCCAAATAACAAAAATTAAATAGTAAACTAATCCTACTAATTATTATTTAATCCAAATAATAAAACTAAATAGTAAAATAATCCTACTAATTATTATTTAGTCAAAATAACAAAACTAAATAGTAAACTAATACGACTAATTACTATTTAGTCCAAATAACAAAACTAAATAGTAAACTAATCCTACTAATTACTATTTAGTCCAAATAACAAAACTAATTAGTAAACTAATCCTACTAATTACTATTTAGTACAAATAATAAAACTAAATAGTAAAATAATCCTACTAATTATTATTTAGTCTAAATAACAAAACTATATAGTAAACTAATTCTATTACTACAGAGAATTTCGCACTGAAGCCTTTGTCCGGCCTAGTGATTGAACCCACAATTAGTATCTCACCAAAAGTAAATGTTGCCTATCTTCAGCAGATGATATTTTTCCTTTCTCATTAAATTCATCCCTTTTCATTTAAAGGAAGCACTTTCTAGTTTCTCTTTAGCTTATCCGAATCGCCAGTAATCTTCCTTTTATTCATAAATGAGACGCGTACCGTTTAAAGGGATTTATTTTTTAATCCGACATATTTTTATTACTTCAATCGTTATTTTTAGTGGATACCCGTGTTTGAATAGACGTTCCGTTTATTTTAAGCAATATTTGTTTCGTCTACGTACGGCATGTGTACTCGAGAAGACTTAATAAAGAAAGTGTCACTTCCGGCATGATTCGAACCTGCCTTCCCCTTTGCAAGAGTAACCATCGACTGATCCGGTGTGCTTTTACCACTCGGCTACGAAGAGCGTCAGTCTGAAACTCCAGAAATTGAAAAATATGTAAGGGGAACCATTTTCTTAGTAAAACTAGTGTGAGTCACACTTAGAATCATACTCACGACACAGAAGTAATGATGTGTATTTTTTTTAATCAATTCACCCCAAGCAAGGCGATAATACCACTAAGATGCAAGGAACTACTGAAGGGGGAAAGAGAATGAAAAGACTTTAGAATGAACACAATCCAAAACAGGGAACAAGGGATAAACCTCTACTTCTGTTCAAAAGACCAGGGATGGGTGTGAACCGGGCGATAGGCAAACCTATTTATTTATATTGAATAAGTAACTAAATAATTAGTAAATAAGAAAGTCCAGGCGTAGAAGTCAAAAGTATAGAGTTAAAGTAGACTTTAGAAGGAACCGGAACTACTATATCATCTTATGAATAACTCCTTCCGCTCAGAAATGAAAAACGATAACTTTGAGAAAGTTCTGCATTTGTTCTTTGTTTCACCAAAATGTGTTTATTGAAAAAAAAAGAATTATCTAAAAGACTTTGGGACAAAATTTACAAAATTGTCCTATATCTGAAGTAAGTTTTTAAGCCCACAGAATTTAGCGTGTTACAACTTAGAAATGAATTACCCTGAAAAGCTCTAAATAAAACACAGATTTTAAGTTTAAGAAAAAAAATGGCTGCCCAAATCGCGGCTAACAAAACGAAAAAAAATGAAATAAAAACAATGGTATAAAATGAAAGCGCCGAGTATTTGGGGAATAAATTTTTATTTATTTATTTAATTCATTTATTTTTTTAATTAATTTTTCCTTCTTTTTTTTATTATACTTTGTCATCGACAAGACTGCAGTGAAAATTTCCGTTCGTGTCTGAGTGAAGATTTTTAGCATTTTTCTTAATTTTTTTTTTTTCATTATATTTCTTTTGATTTTTAACTGTGCTGTCTAAAAGCTGAAAAATATTCCGTTCTTGCACAGGATTCGTGATAATCTGTGAACGTAGCTGGTGGGAGGTTAGGTTTTATCTGAGATATTTCTACAATTCGCTTATTTTGCTTTTTATTTTATTCATTTATTTTTTGGTAAGTGGGGAGGGGGGGGGGCTTATTTTTCTTCTTCTTTCCTCCCTTTAGTCTTTTGTTATACTTCTTTCTTTAGTAACAACTTTACTTACGTCACTCACGGGAAACTCATGTAAAAAAAAAAAAAAACAAAAAAACAAAAAACAAACGTCACAAGTTCATCCCCAAGAGAATTACTGAAAGTATGATAGGGGTGGGGAGCGAAATAAAAAGTTCGAAAAAAAATAAAATAAATAAAAAACAGATAAACATGAAATGAATAAGACCGGGTGCGAACTTGTGTAAATTATTCTAGACAGTGAAGAGGGAAAAAAACACTTGTATATCCGGGTTTTCGTTTGCTGTGTGCATAAGTTGTATAGATTCCCATTTTTAAAGTTTATCTTATTGTTTAAGAAAAATAAAATAAAAAATCGTATTTTTAATTTTTTTTAAGTAGTTTCCCTTATCCACGGTTTCGCCCACCACATTTCAATTACCCGCGGTCAAACCCGCAAATAAACGATTAATAGTTTGTACCTTAAAATGGTCTCAAAGCGTAAGAGTAGTGATACTTATGGTGTACCCCAATCAGCTCGCTGGTCAGTCTAGTTCCAAAAATAATCTATGACTTAACCAAATTATATTACTGCGTATTAGATAAGTTTATTAACTAAACACATCCTAACTTCATAATTGACTGAAGCATGAGCAACACACATTAACTTCGTTGAAATGTTTGTTCGGTTTGTTTTACAGTTCATCAACTTTTTCCCAGGTTATCTGATGCTAAATTCTGTTGTTCTGATAAGCAAAAAGAAAGTTGAAATAAGTCGAGTTTGCACAAGGATAAAAAAAATACAAGTAGATTCGGTTTGCATAGCATTAAAAAGGCAGACATATGTTTGGAGCTTACGACCATATCACGTTGAAACACCGGTTCTAGTACGATGATAAGTTAAGCAACATCAGGCCTGGTTAGTACTTTGATGAGAATATTAGGTGCTGTAAGTTTGGATGTACGGATGGTGTAATTGATAAGTGTTCGGAATTGGAATTCATTTCTCCGAGTTCCAATTCCAGTCGGTTTCGTTATATTCACCAACACGCAAATCCCATTAGAAATTGTGTAAATCTGCCTCTTCCCCCAGCTATGGGTTAATTAGTAGGACTTGTAGCAGTAAATAATTATTAACTCAAAAAATGATTTGCTGTCTTTAAATAGACAGCAAAAGGTTGATAAGCCGTAAAAACAAATCATTCAATAAAAATATGAAAGTAAAAAAGGGAGACATGGAGATGCTTTGTGCAAAAGTAAAAAGAAATGTACACATATAGTTGGTTTGCTTTAAAATCAAAATGGTAAATATAGGTTGGAGATTATTAGAAATAGTTTTGATTTACACGAGGTAGACCTAAATTGGTTTGCGCCAGAATAAAAATGTATACATAGATTTGGTTTGCATCATAGTCGAAAAGGGAAACATAGATTTGATTTGGGCGACAGTCAAAAAGGTAGACCTAAGATTGGTTTGCGCCAGAATAAAAATGGATACATAGATTTGGTTTGCATCATAGTCGAAAAGGGAAACATAGATTTGATTTGGGCGACAGTCAAAAAAAAAAGACCTAAGATTGGTTTGCGCCAGAATAAAAAATGGATACATAGATTTGGTTTGCATCATAGTCGAAAAGGGAAACATAGATTTGATTTGGGCGACAGTCAAAAAGGTAGACCTAAGATTGGTTTGCGCCAGAATAAAAATGGATACATAGATTTGGTTTGCATCATAGTCGAAAAGGGAAACATAGATTTGATTTGGGCGACAGTCAAAAAGGTAGACCTAAGATTGGTTTGCGCCAGAATAAAAATGATACATAGATTTGGTTTGCATCATAGTCGAAAAGGGAAACATAGATTTGATTTGGGGACAGTCAAAAGGTAGACCTAAGATTGGTTTGCGCCAGAATAAAAATGGATACATAGATTTGGTTTGCATCATAGTCGAAAAGGAAAACATAGATTTGATTTGGGCGACAGTCAAAAAGGTAGACCTAAGATTGGTTTGCGCCAGAATAAAAATGGATACATAGATTTGGTTTGCATCATAGTCGAAAAGGGAAACATAGATTTGATTTGGGCGACAGTCAAAAAGGTAGACCTAAGATTGGTTTGCGCCAGAATAAAAATGGATACATAGATTTGGTTTGCATCATAGTCGAAAAGGGAAACATAGATTTGATTTGGGCGACAGTCAAAAAGGTAGACCTAAGATTGGTTTGCGCCAGAATAAAAATGGATACATAGATTTGGTTTGCATCATAGTCGAAAAGGGAAACATAGATTTGTAAACCTGGGTTTTCGTTGCATGATAGTCGAAAGGTAGACATAGGTTTGGTTTGGTCTGGACGAGAGTTAAAAACAAACAACAGAAATGAAGTAAACAAGCGTTCTTCTTTTTGGTGTGAAGTTACGTCACAATATGGAGATTCAGTTGTCTTCTTTATTCCAACCGACAAGTCGATATTTGAAATTCCAACTCTTTCACTATTTACATTTTTTGACAATAAGGTTCAACCTGTACGTGGGTTGCAATTAAGATAAAGGATTACGTTAAGGGATAGTTGATAAGGATAGGAGGGTAAGGTAACTGTTAACGAGGCTTGAACAGGATAAGGTTGTAGTAAGTGGAGAAATATCTGTCTATATTTCTCAGATGAGTTATTATGTACATTATTTACATTATTCGGACTATTGTCCTCATCTTTGTCGCCATATTTATTACAACGTTTCGGCCGTTGTACGCTCCGGCCTTTTTCAGGTGGTTGGAATGTCGAACTTAACCCTTTATTTCGCTCACTGGGGTAGACTGCTCCATGTTTAATGGATGTCAGTTATCAGTTATCTCCGGTTAATTTCCCTCTGAAAGTTCACCACTGCCTTAACCGGGTATAGAACTCACACTCTTTGGGTCCTTTCACTGGATCTAACTAACGCCTTTATCTACTGTATCATGTGTCCTTGAGGACATCTGTGTTTGAATTTCTGAGTATTACAAACCTAATGTCTTCAGCAATCATTTTTACCAGCGCTCACATTGCAATTTTTGCTGTTATCATTTCATGTTTTTACCAGAGCTCATATTGCAACTTTTTTTGTCATTATCGCTTTTCTCTGGCACTCTTTATTACTGGTTCCAATATTGTATTAATTTCTATGCTTTGTCGGCTCAGGAGATTTTCGTGGCCTAGCATATGTGATGATTACTTAAGTTTACGAACTTTCCAATGATGTCCCTTATCTATGATCTCAACCTGGCGACAATAGTCCGAATAATGTAAATAATGTGGAGAAACATCTTCTTGGTAGTCTGTTCAAGTGAAAATTACTTCTCATCGATGGAATACGGAGGGAATGTATGTGGTTTGCTGCAATGTAACTGTCATGGCGGGTCCTAGCCGTGAAGGTTTTAATTGGCGGAACCAAGGAATGTAGTTCTTCCGAGCACTTTTTTATTTGCAATCTTTGGAGCCAGTACAATAGGTTTGTCTCTTGAAGTGTTATATCTGATTTCATTTATTATATAAACGCCAATGATAAAACAAAGCCTTTCAAAGTATATTATTACATTACCAACTCAGATTTGCCCAGAAGCCATAAAGTGATTCCTTTAAATAAAATGATGATTCTCAATTTAATAATGAAAACATTGTATGTTGAGTTTACTAACATCTATAGGACAAACAAAGCCACATTACTTTTACTACATTGCATCCTTGTCAAATTAATTGAAACAAAACGAATAATTCCGTTATTATTTACTTTTTTCACATTTTTCCAATGAAAAATGACCCAGGGCATATGTTACAACTTTGTATGCCCATTCCACGAAGTATTTCCTTGCAGATTAACCACAGATTCTCGATTGGATTAAAATCAGGAGAGTTTCCCAGCCAGCCGATAGTACTTTGATTTGTTCACTGGTAAGGCTGGCCAGTGGGTTTGTGCAGCGTTACAATTTTCATACGCTGCCTTTGAGTAACGTCCATCGCAGATAATGGCCGTAGGACAACTAATCGACAGTCGGGACAATAGTGTCTGGGCGAGATGAAAATTTAATGCAATATTTTTCCAGGCCAAACAAATTTCATCATACACCCCGAAAACAGATCCATATTACTGCACACCACTGCGAATGACTTAATCCGAGGAAAAAATAGAAATCGATTGTACTTTGTCACTCCTGTGGGTCAGAACGAATCTTCTATCACATAGCTTTTGTGAAAGTATATTGCTATAATTGTTCTATTTTATTATTAGTTATTGCTGTTCATCTCTTATTACGCCAGTAAGGTCTACGGTAAGAACGAATCTTCTCTCCCTCACATAGCAGTTATTACGGGTATATTTACTATGAATGATGTACTTGATTAGTAGTTATTTTTGTTAATCATTTCATTGTACCTAATTAGATCTAAGAACATTTTTCTGTCGCATAACTTTTACTACAGTGTATTGCTGTAGTTGTTCTGTTTATTATTATTATTATTATTATTATTATTATTTCCTTTGGTGTATACTTATTTCTTTCCAGGCCAAAGACTTAAAGTTAGAAATATCAACATTTTCCACTGAGCATTTTTTGAAAAAAAAAAAAAAAAGATCACACATCATTTTACATAGATTAAGACTTTCGGAAGTAGTGAGATGTACTTGTGAGCTCATTTTTTTTATTTCTTTAAGGCATGGGCTAACAGGAATCCCTTCAATGAATCTATCGGAACCTTTTCCAATCACTCTAACGGATTCACTACAATTGGAATTGTTGATGTCCTCATATGCCACATTTTTGAGATTTCGATTTCAAGGTCCTTGTATTTTGATAGATTTCTTTTTGAAGATCTTCAAAGATACATTACAGTCCGCAGGGACTGCCATGTCAATAAGAATGAACATTTTGTCTCTGTAGTCTAAGATCACGATGTCCGGGCGATTAGCTTTGATCATTCTAGGTGTAAAGTCGCATAAAATTGTTACAGTTCCTTTCTCTCTAACCGGTTCTGGGTCGTGCTCATAACAGTTTCTTGTAGTTTCCTTTCCATAAAAGTTGCAGATTTTCCAATGCAGATATTGGCCCACTCTCTCATGTCGAGTTTTATATTTACTGCGTGCCAATACCGGCCCAGTGGATAAAAGTGTTGGTTTGAGCCAGTGATTTGCGCCAAAGAGTTGTGATTTCAATACCTGGCTACTGCAGTGGTGAACAAAAACTTGGAGAGTTGAATTAAAGGGAGATAACTGCGACATTCACAAGAGGCATGGTATGTGGAACTAGAACAATCTACCACGGTGGACCAAACAAAGAGTTCAGTTCGAAATTCCATTCACCGGAGTGTAAAATGGCCGAAACGTCGTGAATATGGCAATAAAGACGAGGACAACAGTCCGAACAATGTAAATAATTACAATACCTCATCTCAGACAGATACTGATACAAGGTGGTCAATTGTTTTTGGATATTTATCACAGAATCTACATTTTGCGCTAACTCATTTTCGGTACTTGTGCTTCGGAATTTCTAGTTAGCACACATTGGTTCTCTACAGCAAGAATAAAAACCTTTGGATTTAGATTGTGACCCTGCATTACACAGACACTGATGGGTACGACGTTTGTCTACATGAGCGTGTTTGGTACGGGTAGAATATTGACCATGATGATGCTTATCTTGCCATCGTTTATGTAACTGCTCGATTGCATTTGCTTTTGCTTTCGTTTTTAAGTTGTAGTTGTAGTAGTAGTAGTAGTAGTAGTAATAATAATAATAATAATAATAATAATAATAATCTACCAGGTGGTGTAAGCTTGGATGTTCGGGTGGGTTAAAAGATGATGGCTTGGAATTAATAATCAGGGTGCTGAGCTTAAATTCCAGCTGGGTTATTTTTTTATATTCAGTTACGCGCAAAAACCTTTCGGAAAGGTATTAATCCACCTCTTTTCCTCCCAGCTATGGGTTAATTAGTAAGATTTGTATCACTATAATCATTATTATCCCCCACCACCAAAAAAGCATTGTTAAGATATAAAAACATTTTCTGGCTTTAAATAACCTGCAATGGGCTGTTAAACCGTAGAAAACGAAGCGATCAAGCAATCATTATTATTATTATTATTTGTTGTTGTTGTTGTTGTTGTTGTTTTTGTTTATCTTTTATGATGCCAATAAAATTTACGTAAGAATGAATCTTCTATATATCACACAGCTTTCATTACAGTCTATTATATCTTTTTATCATTATTAGTTATCGTTGTTAATCTCTTCTACTGTCCAATAAAATCTACGTAAGAATGAATCTTCTGCCTGTCATATAACTGTTATTACAGGATATTGTTATAATTATTGTTTTGATATTAGCTGTTGTTGTTAATCTCTTATTTTTGCCTAATTTATGAATTAGACTTTATCATAATTAGGTATGCAGAAAAGTATACAAAAATATTGTTTTTCTATTTGATCCTATTTTGAGGGAGATGGGATAAGCTTAGAACATTTCGCTAACCGCTCATATGTATAGGGTTCAGTATTATCCGCAGTTTCAGGCATCCACTGAAGTATATCCAGCCGCTGATGAGGGACTAAGGTTCTTTTTGATTTTTTAATTTATATTTTATGCTCTAGAATTTCAAAGAATTCTTATCGGTCATCCGAATCCGAATCAGAATTCCGGTCAAGTCTGTTGCGTTCAGTTCGAACTAATGCTACTGAGGAAGGTGTAAAAGCAACTCTCCAACCCAGCCTACCAGATAAATAGACTAGGGTTTGTAGCCTTGGTTGGCAGTCAGTCTAGTGGAAGAACTATTCTGAATTCAAATATGTATAGAAAGCAATGGCAAACAATCTGACTATCTTTCCCAAAAAGTCATGGCGGTCTTGCACATTGAAGGACAAGACATTTGTAGAGAAACATGATCGCATTCGTCCCAAATGAAAAAAAAATTATCTAAAAAAAAATATAATAAAAAATATTGTAAAAGCAAAAATGGCAGAAGGGAATCGGCGATCTGAGTTCAAAATTCGACCAAACCTGCTTTCACTTCGCACTAATACACTTGAGAAAGGGAATAATGTAGCTCTTCATCACCACCCCAGACTTACGACCATATCACGTTGATACACCGGTCCCCGTACGATCACCGGAGTTAAACAACGTCGAGCCTGGGTGGGTGACTGCTTGGGAATACCAGGTGCTGTAAGCTTAGATGTGCAGGGGGTGTCATGGATAATGGCTCGAAATTGTTATTCAGAGAAACGAGTTTCAATTCCAGTTGTGTTCTTTATATTTACATATATGCAAATACCATTTGGAAGGGTATGAATAGACCTCTTCTTCCCCCTAGCTATGGGTTAATTAGTAAAACTTCCATCACTAAATCATTATTATCTAAAAGAAATCTTTTAATCTAAAAAAAATTTTCTGGTTTTGAATAACCTGGAAAGTGTTGATAAGTCGTAAAAAACGCATCAAGGAATCAATCAATCACCACCCCAATTAAATAGCAGTTTAGACTGAGGATCCCGAGCCTTGACTGCCAGCTAGTCTAGAAGAAGGACTACTCTAAACTCATTACCTTTCCTAAGAAATCATGGTACTGCATTCCTATATGAAATTCTTCGTTGTTGTCGATTAATTGTAATGATTGACTTTTCTAAGTTACGAATAAAACCTCTCCGACAATGAAGAAATTCCGTCAGAAATTGTCCGAATTTCATTTATATATATATATGTGTGTGTGTGTGTGTGTGTGTATGTGTCTGTGTGTATATATATATCTGTGTGTATATATATATATATATATATATATATATATATATATATATATATATATATATTCTATATATATATATATATATATATATATATATATAAGATATACGAATCTAAATATAAAAAGAGTGGGAATTGGATGACATAATAGAAAAACTCATAAATGATGCGTTTCGAGCTTAGAAGTGACTTTTCAGATTAATATTGGTTTTGTCGATGACATTAAGCTATAAATATATACATATACATGTGTGTGTGTGTGTCTGTGCTCACGCGCGCGCTTGTGTTGATGTAATAGAAAAAAACAGTTAATGATCAAAAGTTCATTAGAAAGCAGTGCTCGATACAGAAGTAGACCTTAAATTTTAATTATTTTTTAAAAAAAAAATTAAAAAAGTGAACATTGAAGTCAACACATTAAATGTATTCATATGAAAAATAAACTGTCCTTAGCAATGTTCGCCTACGTCCTAGCATAGCAATAAAATCAATGCAGATAAATTTTTTAAAATATCGAAAAAAGAAAAAGACGAACAGTATAAAAATCATGAATTTATATAAAAGAGGAAATTAGATTTCATAACTTAGTCAGTCAAGTGCCATCACGTGATACACGTTTGGGCGATCATGTCTCGTTCGATTCATAACGGACATAACGCAGTAGGTTGTGGTTTCTTTCTGTGGTAGACTGGTTGCCAACCAAGGCTATAGGACCCGGCCTCTCCTGCTATGCAACACAAGTGAATGTAACAAACTCGACTAGAATTCGAACTCGGTTCGCCCATATCTCCTTTCGAACCCATTTCCATTACACCACATTACACCACAGCACATATTTCGCAACTACTTTTTCTAAAAGAGTCAAAGCTATCATTGAATCTGGAAAATGTTAAATTGAATAAAAGCCTAACTATTTCCTCTCAACAGAACGCATTTAAGATAACTATGGAAGGTATGGGATAGTTTGATTTGATTGTTTCTTTTTTACAGTTTATCAATCCTTTGTCAGTTACTTAAAACCGAAACATTTTGGATTGTAATAACGATTCGTCTATTTTGCAACATTAACAATTATTTAAAGATAGCAATGATTTTTTTCTCAAGATACAAGTCCTACGATTTAAACCATAGAAGATATGGATTCATAACTTTCCCAGGGTTTTTTGCACTTAAGTGAATGTGGCGAACCTGACTGGAATTCGATCTCAGCTCTCCGATTTTGAATATCTAGGAAGAAATTTGAGAAACTTATCCACCTGAAGTAAATTTAAATCATTAATATCCACTTCGGTTTTAAAATGTCAATTTTAGATTTTTAGTTTGAGAAAACAAAACAAAAGAACTAAATTGCATGTCACGAAAAAGTTAAACGAAAATTTTCATTATTGACAAATCGTTTTTCGTTAAGTCAGGATTTTTTTTTACCTTGTTTTGTTTATTTGATTATTTATTTGCTTTGTTTAATTATTCTTTCGAACCGAAACGATTTTTTAGTATCTGTGAAAACATATTTTTCTGTTTGCATTAATGGCGTTTTCATAGTGCTTAATTTTACATTATTTGGACTACTGTCCTCATCTTTGCCGCCATATTTATTACCACGTAGAGTGTTCTAGTTCCACGTGCCATTTATCTCCTGTTAATTTCACTTTCTTAACCAGGTATTGAACTCACACTCTTTGGGTCCTGTCACTGGATCTAACTAACGCCTTTATCCTCTGTACCCTGTGTCCTTGAGGACATCTGTGTATGAATTTCTGGGTATTATAAACCTAATGTCTTCAGCAACCATTTTTAGCAGTGCTCATATTGCAATTTTTGCTGTTATCATTTTTGTCTTTACCAGAGCTCATATTGCAATTTTTGTTGTTATTATCGCTTTTCTCTGACACTCCTTATTACTGGTTCCCATATTGTATTCATTTCTATGGTTGGTCGGCTCAGGAGATTTTTGTGGCCTAGCATATGTGTTGATTCCTTAAGTTTACGAATTTTCCAACCTGATCCCACAGAGTGCGGTAATCTCCTTTCTCTCTCCGTATGTGGTCAGCCATGCCTGATTTTTCCACTTTCCACTTGTTACAGCTTTCTGGTGTTCTTGAAGCATTACCTTAAGGGGGCGGGGCTGTCTCCCCTTTATATTTCTTTCCGAAGCTGCACGGGATAGCGTACACACAATCTTTAGTCATGTTCTCTTCTAGGGGGGGGGTCCTTACTGTTTTTTTTTACACAGTTTCTCACTTAATTTTAGCGACGAAATGCTGATGAAATATGAAACTCTGTATCCTGGAAATTTTACTAAGGGCCACAAAGGAGAGAAATTTGTGGAGAGTCACCTATGTCCCGAAGGGACACGGCACGATGAAGATATGAGATTTAAGCTTTATTTATGCCTAATGGGGTCACTTTTAAAATATTTTGCTATGCGTCTTTTTAGGATGTGGACGATATTGTCTCTCCACAACTTCCCATCTTTTTAGTTTTTAATAATATTTGTCTTTATAACTACCCCTCCCATCCTCTGTAATGCCACCCATTTATACAATCTCACCAGGTAGATTACTTGCGGTATCTTTCTGTCCCTCTAGCTTTAAATATGTCCTGTGAGTATCAAATTTCCCAAGCCCTCTTTCCTCATTATATGTCCCAGGTATTTAATTCTCACTTTCTGATTCTAAGTTCCCCATTTTTTGTTTTCTCGTTCCTTACATTTTGTTGCTTAGGTAGTTTTTGTAATCATTCAACAAATAAACTTTTAAATTCAGGTAAGTATTTTTATCTATAAATAGCAAATAGGATGAGGTTCAGGGCCTTGTGCAGGGTGAATATCACTGGGGATGGGGGGTTATTCCCCCAAATCTCTCTCTCTCTCTCTCTCTCTCTCTCTCTCTCTCTCTTTCTCAGTCCCTCTTTCTTCATTTTCAGTATTTCTCACTGTTTTTTACAGTTTCTCACTTAATCTTTCTCCTATCTCTCATTTTCTCATTCATTTGATCACACATTCAAATAAATAAGCACACTCTCTCTCTCTCTCTCTCTCTCTCTCTCTCTCTCTCTGTGTGTGTGTGTGTGTGTGTGTGTGTGTGTGTGTGTACAACCCTTCATTCCCGGAAAAAATACTCGCTGATAACAAAGCATCTCTCTATTCGCTAACAAAATAACAGAAAGCAAAGAGCTTCTTGCTTGTTATTGGCAATCCCTACCAAACCAATTGCCGCTAGCAACGTCATGAATTCATTCCTTCATTCTTTTATTCTTTCTTTCTTTGCAGCGTAAGCCAACTTTGAACAGAAAAGGTTTTAAATTCTCGAAAGCTCCAGAATTAGACAAAGTGAATCTGTTTGCACGGCAGCCAATTAAATTCAATTTCGTTCGGCTTCCTCCCAGCATTTTTTTATTGCTTTCTTTCTCTTCCCCACCTCACTTACTGTCATTTTTTCTCTTCTTTGTGCAAAGCTTTTCAGTATTTTTACAGCGGTCGAGCCTCCGCCATCTTGAATAAACTCTTCATTCTCCCTCGCCCGGCGAAGAGACATATTGGACAAGGTGATAACACCTGCCATAGAACGATGTTCAACGTGGTCGTTCTGAAAAACCATTGCTTGTGAGATCTTTACTCTCTGTTTGTTTCACGTGACTGGCCTTGAGCAAAGAAATTTCGTTCAGCCAACAAATTTAAAGGCCGTTTTAAAAGAGGACTTCGCTGAAAGTTTAACCAATGGCCGGAAAGAATTCTTATCGAAATAATTTTTAATGAACATTATTTAAAATATATTTTCATAAAACAGGAACAATAATAATTGATGAAAAGAAAGAAACGCCAAGGTTAACGTCAAACTACGAAGAAGAACAACCTCTTTATCAACAACAGCAACAAAACCTTTGTAATAAAAATAACAGCAATTGTCTTCCGCAAATATATATAAAAAAGTATGCAGCCGCCAACACCACCACCACCACCATCATCATCATCATCATCATCATACAATAACAATGTCTTTGTTTTTGCAATAACTTTTGTTGCAAAATTTTAAAATTGACAAAGAAACTCTCACCTTTCACATCACCATCATCCTTAATAATGAAAAGAGATTTTGCTTTCTCTTTTTTGTTACTCTGTATGACTTCTGCATATATATATATATATATATATATATATATATATATATATATATATCAATCAACAACACAAGCTACCCCTTCAATCATAATCACTACTGTACTGTACTGATGCGGCATTCACCCTGGGCGGATTGAGCCGGCTTCTTCCTGTTATGAGAAGAAGATTCTTGGGATAAATTACAGAAGTAGGGTACCCAGGCCTACTCGGATAACGTTCTTGCTTGCCGCGGGATTCCCACAGACGCAGAGACAGGAACGACCAGAAGCCGCCGGTTACCGATGCAGACGCTCCTTGGATTTTCAACCAGAGCCCTTGTTAGCCGGCGTGTGTGTCAGACCTGTCCGCCTTGGATGGCCCTACCAGGAACGAAGTTCCGGGCGGCATAGCTCTGACACTACCGTTTACACGCCACCCCCCGACTGTGAGGTAAGGGTTGGACTTTGGGGGCTTACAGTACCAGGTGTTTCCAAGCGGTCCCCCATCTAAGTACTGACCTGGCTCTACGATGCTTAACTTCGGTGATCGTACGAGAACCGGTGTTTCAGCGTGATTTGACCGTAAGCTTACGGTTAATCATAATCATCATCATAATCATCATTATCATCTATAATAATGAAAAGTGTCAGCTTTTTTCTATGTTTCTTTGTTTGTCTGTAACAAACAGATGTATAAAATTAACAAGTTAATTGTTCCGTTTACTTACCAGACATAATAATGAAGTGTTATTTTTTCTCTAACTGTAACATTTGTAACGCTAAAACAAACAGATAAATAAATTTACAACCAGACACTCGACATTAATCATCATCATCATATATAATAATGAAAATGTTATTTCTTCTGTTTGTTTCACCGTCTGTAACGTTTGTAACGCTAAAACAAACATATAAAATGAAACAAGCAAATGTTGCCCTTTAACCCTCAACATATATAAAAATGAAAAGTGTTAGTTTTTCTTTTACTTTATTTCTGCCTGTACCGTTAAAAACAAACGGATAAATTAACAAACTCACCAGTTTAATCATCATCGTATATAATACTGAAAAGTGGTTTCGCGTTGTTTTGTTGTCCTCTGTGTGTAACTTTTGTAACGCTAAAAGAGACATTACCAAGCAAATCCTTCCCTTTAATCATCATCATCATCATCATCATCATCAATAACAATGACAAGTCTTACATTTTTTCTAGTTGCTTCTTTTTTCTGTCTCGGACGTCTGTCAATCTGAAGGAAATATATATAAAATTAAAAAGCGAAGCGTTCCTTTTAATTATATATATATATATATATATATATATATATATATATATATATATATATATATTTATTTAAAAAATTATAACATAAATATGTTATGAAATCACTACAAAAATAGCCATTTTGTTTCAACACCTCCGGTGTCTTATCAAGTGATGATGTTGAATATACTTCTCTCTCTCTCTCTCTTTCTCTCTCTCTCTCTCTCTCTCTCTCTCTCTCTCTCTCTCTCTCTCTCTCTCTCTCAAGCGAGATGTTGCGAGTCTGTCACTGCTCTATCGTTATTTCCATATCAATTGCTCGGGCAAACTATATTCCTTGGTTCCTCCCGGTCTAACCATCACGGCTAGGACCCACCATGCCACTCACATTGTAGCAGCCCACCCGCATTCCCTCTGTTTTCCATTGGCGAAAAGCAAGTTCCTCACGAAAAACTTCTTCCTGAGAACCACTACCTTAATCCGCATGAACTACCTTATGATGTAACCCTCTAACTCGAGTGGCACCAGGGCTTTGTACAGGGTTAAACTTACAAGTGTTGTCTATTTACTTTATGTAAATTCTTTTCATAACGTCTGATAAGCTTAATAACATTATCATTAAACGAAGAAAGGAAATCTAGTATATCCAACTTAATTCTTCACAATGATTCTTCTCCCCCGGTTAGCGAATTGCGAAAACCAACGTAGTTTATAAATTCAAATGCCCTTTGGGAGATTGTATCTCCAACGAATTAAATAATATTTATGTTGGTCACACCACAAACTCGCTTTTACGACGCTTGACACTACATTTGAATGAAAACAACATGCCTGCCCGCACACACAATTCCGTAAAATCCTTGTCGGAAACACAATTATACTTCAACATGAAAACAATAGACAAAAACTAAAAATCCTTGAAGCTATATCCATCAAACAATTGAAACCTGACCTAAACAAAATCAATTATGGAATCTCTACAAATATCCTTAAATGTCTATAATTGGTAACAGAAGCCATTGGTTTATACCAACGGCTTCCCATACTTAATACTTCTCGAATTCATTCTCGCGTGGTCATGCGTGACGTCATGAGCCGCGTTGTGATTTTCGCTTCTAGCGTCTTATATGCACGTGTTTATCGTTGCTTGGAAATCATCCATGTAAACAATAGGAGACTATCATCACTGTCTTGTCTGTATATTGCTTAATATGTTGTACAGTAATTGACATCTTTGATAATGGCTTATGTAAGCCGAAAGCTTAGATTGGATTAAAAAATATGGATCAATATTGTGATATTCTTTCTTTGTTTAATGATAATGTTATTAAGCTTATCAGATGTTATGAAAAGAATTTACATAAAATAGACAACACTAGTCTATATTATTTAATGAAACATATTTATATATATATATATATATATATATATATATATATATATAAGATAAAGATAAACCTAAAAGAGCCAGGCAAACCTACCTAGGTTTCCCCTAAACGGATCGTCAGGGTAATGTTGGCCAGCATTACCCTGACGATACGTTTAGGTGAAACCTAGGTAGGTTTGCTTGGCTCCTTAGGTTTATCTTAGATTTGCTTTAATTTGGGTATTGAGCACTTTACCTAGTTGCCTATACTTGTTTTGGAGTTTTTTTTTTCTTTGGACTCTGAGCTTGAACTCTGGACGATTGTTTTCGCCTCAATTTCATGTTCTTCGTTCTTTTTATTCCTCATTTTTCCTTGGGTACTAGTTTTAAAGCCGAAATACCGAAGCATTTTCCAAGCGAGTACCACCATATATATATATATATATATATATATATATATATATATAAAAAGAGGTTTGGTTAAATAATTTAGATATATCATGTCGATTAGTTTTCGTTGTGATCCTTTCAAATTCACGGATTAATTTTTTGGTAGACTTAGAAAATTGAATAAGAAAAATACCAAAATTTTCTTTTAGTTTTTATTTTCACCAAGTATTTTCAATTTCATCTGGGACCATCTTCAGGCGGTTGTCTGTGAGTATGTATATGTGCTTCTGTTAATTTAAAATATTTCAACTGTTCGTTGTTTTGTTTTTTTACTGCTTATGCAGCATTCTAGATTTCAAAGTGCAAAGTTCACGTGTTCTTTTGGGGTTTTTTTTTCAATATAAGGGAAGTAACATTTTTGTTGAAAACTAATCGACATGATATGTCTAAATTATTTAAGTAAACCTGTTTGAATATATATATATATATATATATATATATATATATATATATATATATATATATGCGTGTGTATGTATGAATGTGTGGGCTTCTTTTGCCGTCGTATGTTTCATCTTGGTAAATATGAATTATTAGTAACGCTCAATTTAAACTCGGCCTTCATCATAGTCATATTGTCTTTCAAACGATTTACTTTCAGAATCAGCTTCGAATAAGGATCATATGCAAAAGGAAAGATTTCAAAAAAGAAAATGGGTTAACGAGAAAGGGAAATGGCATCGGGCTAAAGTGGCTTTTTTCTAGAAGTATTGTGTTGCAAAAACAAATTTCCCTTTAGAATCTACCATTGATTCGGGCAAGATTCTGAGAAGGCAGATATATATGAAGAATTTACCGCGTTCTTTAAAACTGCGCCAATGTATTAATAGGATGAATCAATCCAGCAGACAGAATTGTAAATAAACTTGTAGAAACTTCGAAATGTCTTAACGCAGGTTTTTTGGGGGTTGAACAAAAGCAATACAGACATTGCCTTTTGTTTAGATAGGTCCAATGTTTATAAAAAAAATACAGAAAAGAAATACTGAAGCCATAATCAATTTTTGCTGATCACTGAGTTAAACAGACAAAAAAAATGATTGCAATAAATGACTGAATTTTGGTTGCTCGCTTTCGCTCGTAGCAATGTGTATTAAATTCTCAAATATTTGGCTCGGACTTAGAAAATTAATCCCAGCAGGAGAAAATGAAGACATTTTTCGTTGCTTTTCTTAAATTTCCTTTCTTAAATCAAAGAAGAAGAAAAAACAAAAGCAAATAAATGGGCGGGAGTTTTATTCTCGCGAGAAGAGAACACGGCGAGAGTAGCACGTGCGGATGAATAAAGTATTTCACCTTCAGAAATGCAAACGAAAAATTCAAACAAGTATTTATTTGTTTGTACAGAACTTCGTTCATGTTTCATGTTTCATTCCTCATCTTTTCTTTTGTATCATTTATTTGTATTACTTTTAGTTTTCTTATGTTTTTACTTTTTTTTTCCGATATTTTATTAATTTTATTTTATTTTTTTTATTTTATTAATATTTTTGTAGGAGTCTGTCAATCAAACCCGTAACACAATGAAAATAAAAATTAGTGGCGGCGTAATTAAAAAAATGTATTAAAGAGATTTTACAAGGTCATAAACGTACAGTATATTAAAATACCACGGCAATTTCGAAGTATAAAATTAATTTGAATTTAAATTATCATTAAAAGTAACACGGTAAGAGATAAACAACAATACATTTTGTTATTGGTTTTACACTTGTTCACCCTGTTCATGTTTCCTGTAGAGAATGAACTCTTCCAAACACTATGTCTATGAACTTTTCGAGTCGAGCCGATAGTTTCACTCCAAACCAGACTGACAGTCATTAACACCTTCCACATCTTGTATTATTATTTTGTATCTTATGTTCGTGTTTTCTTCCTTTTCATAACAGTGGCGACGAGGATACTGATTCTACGTTTTTAAAAAAAAAAAAAAACCTTTTTTTTCCATAACAGATATTTTATTGAGATTCTTAAAAGATAAAAAAAACTTTACACCAACCATTTTTTTACCTGTCAGTATCGAATTTACGCAGGAAAATTTTTCGTTTCCAGAACAACAGACGACAAAGACCTGAAGTTACACTGTGAAAAAAAGGAAAAATCGTTACACAAGTACAAACTCTAAAAAGTACATATTGCCGGAGAAAAAGTAGGTTTTTTTTTTTCCCCACAACAGATAGACTGTATTAAATTAAAAATTAAAAGGCAAACCATACTGGCGGCGGAAAATGCAATTTGAAAAAAAAAAAAAATGTGGAAAGACAGACTAGGCTTGAAGAAAAACAATTTTCAACAGAAAAATTAAGAAAAGCAACTCGAACTACAAGAATTACTACTACGGGCAGTAAAAATGAGTTACGACGCTGATTTCTCGACGGGATTGAATGCAGCGATTAAGGATTATCACTATTCTCTCACTTGTCCAGAGGAAGTTTTCAAAAGTTGAACGGAGGAAAATTTTTCTCAAAAATAGATTTGAGCGAAGCATACCTAAAATACCAATATAATGAGGAAAGCTCGAGGTTGTTGTGCATAAAAATACATAAAGGATTATACAAGTTCCAGAGATTACCATTCGGGATCAAGGTCGCGCCGGCGATATTTGACCAAATAATTGATATTATGCTAAATTTTCACGATCGCATACCTTGATGACATCCTGATAAATAGCAAAATATTGAACAACACTGGGAACACGTTCAAAGGTTTTCAGGCAGATACAAAATTACGGTTTTAAGGCAAAGGAAAATAAATATGAGATAAAATATCTGGGCCATATTATTAACGAAGAAGAAGAAGACAGAACAAAGAGCCGCGGCAATAAAAAAATGCATTTTAGTTATTGGTTTTTATTATCAAGAATTTATTCTAACGTGCATGTTGTATTCGACCCGCCAAAACAGACAAAGCAATCACCAACGTCGTTTTTGTACTAAAAGAAAATTTAGCCCAGGGGAGAAAGTTTTTTTAAATGTTCAAAAACAACACATCCTATTGGGAGCCAGGTACAATAGAGAAACGAATCGGGAACGTGATTTACATAATTCAGGTCCAAAGTTCTTACACTAGAAGATTCTAACGGTACCTCAGGAAGAGGAGGAAGTAACGGACACAATATTTGACACATTTCTATATACAAAAGGCCTCAAGCAATTTCAGGGAAATCAAACAGAAAAAAGAAAATTTACAGAGCCTCCGAAGAGGAAAAAATATTAAAGACCCTGCGAGGTAAAAAAGCTAGTAGTCCTCCTATAACTAGAGAATGAACCAAACTATGTACACTACAGACTGACCGATAGTAGTTCATCCAAACCAGACTGACAACACACCTTCCACATCTTGTATTATTATTTTGTGTAATATACCTTCGTTATTTCTACTCTTGTGTTCGTGTTGTTCTTCCTTTGTCCTAACCTGGACCATAACAGTTACAGAGTAAGAAGCACTGTTTATGGGGATATGTGGGGAAGTTGACTGCAGGTTAAGTTTGTAGTGATCTAGAAAGCATTTTCTTTGGAGTCGGTTCCACAAAGAAGCGATTCGTGGGAACAAACTGCTCATTCTCTTTGTATTCCATTGGTGAGATGTGATTCGCTACAATGTGGGTGGGGTTGGCGGATGTTAAGAATGTAGTTCGTCTGAACATTTCCTGTGAGAATAGCGATATAGGAGCGAGCGGCTTTTAGTGTTTCGTCTGTGAGAAATGGATTGCAGGGTGGAAAATAATTTGTCACTGACAAGAACAAGAAGACGATTTTGTACCCTATCATGATTGAAATGAGAAGATTTGACCGCTCCTGACCATATGTGGCAGCAGTACTCCATTTTCGACATGATTTGGCTCCAGATTTTTCAGCATCTTTAACGATGGATTTTTCCAGCATCTTTAACGATAGATCATATGTACGATTACCTATTGTGTGTGTACCAAAAGGCGCTCAAGGCGCGGGGCTTCCCTGATGGCTATATTTCTTAGCGAACAAAAACGGAGTTAAAGTGTTTGCAGATATGTTTGAACATCGCTTGAATCCTGTAACCGACATTGCCACTCACTGTTGACTCCTCTGAAATCACAGGTCAAAGTGTCCAATGCCCAATGAGGGAAACATACTGGTTTAATTCAACTGCTGACCACGCCATATTATATGCTCTCTCCAACAAAAACTAGGACTAAAGTCTGCGTTGCATATTTGCAGTATAAACAGCAAGTTAGCTATTATTGGCTATTATGTTTCATCCGTCCTGGGTAAGAAGATAAACTACATCCGGCAGCAAGGCCTCTGATCAGGAGGTTTTGAGGAGCGTGGACCCACTTCTTAAGTGCTGTTGTTCCCAGGTCCACCCAGCACCTGTTAGGGCTCCACCTATATGCAAATAGTTAACCCCCAAACTACGGTCAAAACACTATAAAAGTGTAAAAATAGGGTTTAATCCCAGCAATACAATTTTGGAAAAAATTAATACCAGCAATACATTTTTGGGAAAAAAATTACCAGCAATAAATTCTGGAAAAAATATTACCACAATGCATTTCTAAAAAAATACCAGCAATATATTATTACCAGCAATACATTTTTGGAAAAAAAATATTACCAGAAATACGTTATTAACGCCAATACTTTTTTTTAAAATTATTACCAGAAATGAATTTTTGAAAAAAAAATACATATTTTTTTTTTAATTTTATCAGCAATATATTTTTGAAAAAAAAAAATTACCAGTCACAAAAATCTTGTCGGCATTAAATAACGCATTGAAGTTGAGATGCCATTGGATTGTCTAACCTGACCTAATGTATGAAAGCGCTGTTTAAAACATATCAGATCCTATGGTCAATTGTGAGTTCTATCCCGGGATCTGGTAGTTCGGAAAATATGACATCTGATGCTTCAGGGGAAGATACTGACACAGGCGAACAAGACACAAAGGTGAATTAGGCGCTTGAACTTTAACAGATATGAAATGTCCTCCTCTAGGCATGAAAACTATTTACCCTCGTAAGGTGTCTGTTTACAAATTTTATGTAGCTTACTGATTACTACAACGTGCATCAGAGCCCAAATGTTTTAAATATGACAACCAAAGTGGGCATGTTGGTATGAATAAAGTAAAGTGTATACTAAAGATAATTACTTATATCGAAGATTTCATTATCAAACAGCAAATAGAATACGTATTTTCGAAATGATTACAAGTTCCAAGTTGTTTTTTTGGGTTTTTTTTCGCCATCTGTCTGTTTTAAAATGAGTAGATCATCAGTAAGAGTTGTCACCGTCCCTTGACGCCATAGAAATACCCAGACATATATCAGTTGTTCTCTCTGGCCACACAAACTAGATTGCACATTGCAAAAGGACGTGAATTATCGAAC
Organism: Acanthosepion pharaonis; assembly: GCA_903632075.3. Lineage (NCBI taxonomy): Eukaryota > Metazoa > Mollusca > Cephalopoda > Sepiida > Sepiidae > Acanthosepion > Acanthosepion pharaonis. The sequence continues at coordinate 189,561 of CAHIKZ030000314.1, read as the reverse complement.
AGGAAATGCTAATGAGTGCAAGTTCGAACCTTGATTTTTTGCCATTTTTCAGTTTGAAAAATCACGAATATGAGTGGTTCAACTATGCAATGATTTTTATAATGAATAAAACTAATGAATCTATCTATGTATGCCTGCGTGCTATTATATATATATATATATATATATATATATATATATATGATCATCAGGCCTGCTGACTGAATATAAGCATGAAACAGATTGCTGCCGCTGCATTTTCATATATATATATATATATATATATATATATATAGTATATTAGCGGAAATGTCAGTTGCATGCTTAAATGATCTTAGTCACTCAGTAAAATCCTTGATTAGATGGAAGAGTGCATGTGACCTCTCAGGTGATTGGTATCCAGGTAGATACTTATTTCTCTTAAAATGGCATTGTGACTTTTTATTCAACAATCAGTGCTGTTAGGCGAATTCTATAAAATAATTTCCTTCAGTAGATAATTCGCACCTCTTGAATTCAGCATTTCACACAAACGTGTATATATATATATATATATATATATATATATATATATATATATATTCATTATAGGTTCAATTTATAATTACATGAATAATTCATACAAAAAACAAATATAGAGGTTAATGATTTAAATGGCGAGAATACATCTTCGCAAACAATTTCAATAAGGTACACTAACCCCGAACCTGTATATGAATGATATGATCCCTGTTTATAAATTCCAGTTGCATAAGGTCTTTTTTAGTTTTAACAAGCTTTCGTCTGTTCCTACAGACATCCTCAGGTATGGAAATAGATTTGTTCTTGTTTTTTACTTCTCGGTAATAAGAGGACAACGAAAATATAGATGTAATCCGAAAAAATGCTATGATAAATGTGTTATTGTTTTGGAACGTGCGGTCGCAACGCTGAGTTTTAATTTTAAATTTTAAGATTGTGCGTTTTTGTACAAATATAGTAATAGGAGAATTCTTTTGTAATGGTAGGTTTTCCGTCAATGTGGCATGAACTATATTGTTCAATAATTACAGGAATGTCACACTTATTATCCGAAAGTTGCACGTTGGATCAGTTATTTAATTTCGATTATAGCTGCAGTTTAATTTATAATTACATGAATCTTTCATACAATATATTTGTTTTTTGTATGAATGATTCATGTAATTATATATATATATATATATATATATATATATAAACCAACCAATAGTTCTCAATAATTTTCAGCATTACATGAAAAACAATGCCAACCCAATTTATATCCACCCTAACTCAAATCATCCGCCATCTGTAATACAACATCTGTTAAATGACATATTAACCAACACTCCTCAAACAAAGAGATATTCGAGAAATATTAAACGGTTTATGATAAAGTTATTAGTGATAGTGGGTTCAGATCTTCTGAAATTAATTTTGTAGAAGATTATGGTTGTTCCAGAAAAAAAGCAGAACCAGAAACAGAAAGATTATATGGTATACACCTTCATTCAATCAATTAGTTTGTACTAATTTGAGACACAACTTTCTTAACTTAATTGATAATCGTTTTCCTAAAAGTAATTCATTAAGTAAAATTTTCAATCGGAATACTCTAAAACTTAGCTGTAGTTGTACTAATAATCTATAGAAAATAATTAAATTACGCAATAAAATATTGAAATTATATAGCAATAATAACTGTAATGATAGTACTGATTCTAATTTGTCTCGTATAATTAACCTATGTAATTGTAAGAATCCTAACAACCTAACAAATGTCCTTTATCTAACAAGTGCTTAACGAAATCCCTTGTGTATGTGTTCTATTTCATCAATTGAAAATCCCAAGAGTGATAAAATATATATTGGGAGCACAATGAATACCTTTAAAAAACGTTTGTATAATCATCTCTCATTCTTTACTAATGCTGGCAAACGAAATATGATTTCACTTTCTAAATATTTTTGGAAATTGAAAGAGGAAAACAAAACACCATTACAATTACTCAATAATTATTCAACTTATGTTATATTACCTTTATATAAACATTTTAGTATTTTATTCTGGATTAAGGTTTTAAATAGGTTAGTATTCGTAAATTACTGGTAGTAAAGTTAGCTGTGAATTGGCTTATAATTATTTTACTTCTGATGTTGTTTGATAATAGTTTTTAATTTAAAATAAATATATAAAAGTCATATAAATATTTAAAATTTATTTTGTATTCTAATTTATAATGTAAACTTGTTATAGTTAAGTAGTTGTCTTGTTTGTCTATGGCTTTTCTTTTTAATACGTCTTTTATGTACGTATATATAAAAGATATACAAATCTAGATATAAAAAGACTGAAAACTGGATAGCATAATGGGAAACTTATAAATAATGCGTTTCGATCTTAGATGAAACTTCTTCAAATTAATATTGGTTTTGTCGATGGCGTTAATCTATCTATCTATCTATCTATCTTTCTCTCTCTCTCTCTCTCTATATATATATATATATATATATATATATATATATATATATATATATATATATATACTAGTAATAATCTTATAAGTATAAGTACTGTCCGAAAAACCTTCGGTGTCTTGATTTGCAAATACTCAAACCAATACCAAAGGGGAAAAAGGTATAAAAAAAAGAAAGAACAAAGAACACGTACGTCAGCCGAATATAATCGTCTAGCATCCAAGTCCAGAGTCCAAAGAAAAAAAACCGATACGAGTAAACAAGATAAAGTTTACGTTAAGTAGAGCAGACCTAATTAAACCTAAAGAGCCAGACAAACCTACCAAGGTTTCACCTAAGCGGATCATCAGGGATGGCAGCCTTCTCAGACGATCCGCTTAGGTGAAACCTTGGTAGGTTTGTTTGGCTCTTTAGGTTTATATATATATATATATATATATATATATATATGTGTGTGTGTGTGTGTGTGTGTGTGTGTGTGTGTTATTTTTATTATAAAAGACAGTTTGATATTGCTACACAAAAACCTTCATGTTTCAATACTTTGATTGTACACGTGGCCTGATAATTGCATTTAGCATGAAATTGTTTTTCGCCTAAGAGTGTTGACTTCAATGTTCACTTTTATATTTACATACGCTCTATTTCTGATATTGAGCACTTTATCCCATAAATATAATATACCTTAAAACTATATTTCTTTATATATAGGGTGATGAAAGAAATGCAATAATATAAAATTGTGCTCATCCACATACAGATAAGACTAACTATAATGAGAAAAACCTTATTAGTCTGAAGATCTTCCTTTTGGGCACGAAACACAAAATTATTTTTTTTTATTTTGTTATTCGATTACTTACAACTTGTCATTCGATTACCCACTTTTTATCTGATATATAGATTTGTATATTTTACATGTAGGATAACGATATAAATCTTTAAGTATCAAGAACTTTTGGGAGGAAAGATTTATGACAAAGTGGAAAATGTTTTCGTGTGACACGTCACACAAAAGCATTTTCCTACTTTATCATATATATTCCATTGTATGTGTGTGTGCATATGTGTGTTTGCCTGGGTGTTTTTTTTTGGGGTTTTGTTTTTTGGATTGAATTTAAATGAAATATGGTGTAAATCTATAGAAAACCAGTGAAAATTCTGTGATGACAACATAATAATGCTATGAAGTTATATGATTAAAATGTTTGTTTAAAACACGCTGGAAATGTTTGCATCGGCATAATACTTACAAGTAGTTCGACGTTACATAAGCTATTCAAGTATAATATTTAAAATATTTCTACACGAAAACCTGACGTATATTCTGATAAGCATTTCTTTCATCTTAATTTCTGTTATTTTTTGTCGCAATTCGCAAATTTGATTGATTCGAAAATTCTTGCAAAAATCAGATAATTTTCGGATTTTAATGAAACTTTCAGGATTTATTCACAAATGAATTAAATTATTTTAGGAATTTTCCTTCTTTAAAAAACCTTGGTAGAAATATTTATTTTTCATCAGTTACCCCCACTTATTTAATTTTATGAAATTTCGAGAAATTCATTGTTTTAGGACTTAATGTTTATATTAAATTTAGTAGTTATAAATCCTTGAAGAATTTTGTTTATTTTAAAACAGTAGTCTGAGTTACAGAAAATCTTCTTTGTATCGTACAATACAAAGTAAAATAAAAGTAAGACATTATTTAATTAGAAACACTTTTAATTGCTTTTGTGAATGAGATATAGACACTTAAGGCATTTTTTTATGAATAAGGATTTTTTACAAAAATTCTTTTCATTTTTTTTCAATATTAATTAGAATAATTAATAAAAATTTAAATCTTTTAAAATTATGTGATTTGTAATGGTTAGGTGATATTGTTATTAAGTAAAATCTACATTTATTAATCATAAATGGGAAAGATTGCTACAATTCAGCAGAGCGCAGTATTTTAAAAAGAATTTAGAATTATTTTATGCGTGTATGAACGTGCCAATTTTTGTAAATACGGTAGTCCATACACGATATTATCATAAAATAAGAACGTCAACTATAGTAAATTAAAAATTTATTGAGAATTTTATAACATTTACTTAACGGGAATGTTGTAAGTAGGACTATAAAACCAAGGTTCTTGAAATTTAATAAAATATTAGATTACTTAGAATATTTTCTTAACTTTTAAAGATTACTGGATAGTTTAAAAATTATATAAAAACTGTTCGCGTTATACTTGTCAAATAATTTTTATAACAATTGTTCACCTTCGAAAAATTCCCAAGCATAAGAGTAGCCTGAAATTGTCAACACCTCATAAATGCACGCACTTCAATGTTAAAAATGCTTATCTGTGATATTTTAATCTAAATATAAGTAATACTTCAGCTTAATTAAACTTTAAATAAATTGATCTTCCTCAACTAAAATTTCAGAAAAGTATATATTATTAAAAAAAAAAATTAATAAAGGACATTACGTTGTGTTGAAAGATGTGTAAATACGGTACGAAAATAGTTATTTTTAGCGATTAAAAAACACATTCCAATGAATTTAAATTAGTTTTGAAATACAGGATAGTATTTTGTTCATTGGAATTACTAAATTTAATCTATTAACTTTAAATTAAGACTAAAATAAAAAACCTCAAGAAAGATTTTCATTTTAAAAAATGCATTTTAAACCTTAGGTATCGCTTTTCTTTGGAGGGGACTGATTATGTACACGCACACACGAAAACACATACAAATATATATATATATATATATATATATATATATATAGAGAGAGAGAGAGAGAGAGAGAGAGAGAGAGATAGATAGATTAGATAAACCCTTGAGCCAGACAAACCTACCCAGGTTTCATCTAAGCTTACGTGAAACCTGGGAAGGTTTGTCTGGCTCACTAGGTTTATCTAGATCTGCTCTACGGTTGTATTGAGCTCTTTAGTTAGTTGTTTACTCGTGTCACAACCACTTTGGGCTTTAAACCTGTATCTGTGCGATTTTTGTCGACAGACTTTCATATTTCTAGCTCTTTCTTTTTTAAAACTTTTTTTTTCCTTCGAGATTGATTTAATTATTGGCAAATCAAAAAAGTCGAAGGTTTTTCAAAACGAGTATAGTTACCTATATATATATATATATATATATATATATATATATATATATATATATATAGTTATATATATATATTGACAAGTTCGAATTACAGACAAGTTCGTTACATTTACCTTTCGGAAAGATATGAATCCATCTTTTCTCACCCTCAGCTATGGGTTGACTAGCAGAACAAACTGGGTACTATAGCCTTGTTTGGCGACCAGTCTACCGCAGAAATAAATGGCAAACTATTTCTGGAAAATCTTCCGCCTAGTCAGTGATGAATCCAAAGAGACATTATCACCAAAGCGTGTATCACGTGATGGCACTTAGCTGACTGAATTATATACATAGGGTTCTGAAAACATCTCGGTTCAAACAAGAAGGCATTCCAAATATATTGTTCTATTGTTCCTTTACCTTTTATTTCTCATTTCCTAAAAATGTACTTACTTCCTTTTTAGCTTCACAATGGCGATACGTTAGAGTAGACTAGATTCGTGATGTAAAAAGAATTTCATAAATTTTAACGGATTTCTAAATTTCACATTCTTAACCAGGGTACTGAAACATCGAGAAACATTTTTTTTTAAATTAAAAAAATATGTATTTACAAAAAATTCCCCAAATTTACAAAGGCAAATATTTTGAAAACAAATGATTGAACACGTCTTACTGGGATAATGATATAGTTATAAAGAAAACATTCTTGTGAAATGTATGCTGAGAGTATGAAATTGGATTTAGAAATCCTTCATCCGTTCATTATGTAAGCTTTTGTTTCATCAAATGTAACAGAATTTGCATAGCATCCAGAAGAGCATAAAAAATGTCCATCTTTGTTTGTAGTCTGCTCTCCACCAGTGTAAGCTTTCCTCTTCCAAATGCTTTCTAATTTTCCAGTCAGTTGATGCTCAACTGAATAAGCCGGCCGCTTCAATCGAATGTTTTTTTTTAAACCCATTCGTCTCAGATTTTCATTAGATTTCTTTGCCAAATGTGATGTATGATTTTCAGGCATAAAAAATGTACATTCTAAAAGCGCTTGCATTCTTCTTGTGCTGTGGCTCAAAGTGTGCCTTCAAAAATCAATGGATGTCGGAGAATGGTGTTGTTTTCATCATGCTCATGAAACAAAACAAACATTCAGAAATCAAAATTCAAAATCATTGCAAAGATGCAAACTACAAAATTAACTTTTAATTTTATTTAACTTTTAATTATTTAATTTAATTTTTACCATTTAATTTTTATTATTCAATTTCAACTTTGATCTTCAAAAAATTAAATGCAACGTCAAACTTTTTTTTTTCTTGTTCTTTTATTTTTCTCTCCTTAATAGTGTTTTTTTTTTTTTCATATTTTCTAACACTCAGTAACCACTTGCGTCTTAGTGACTTTATTGCCTTGCTTTGGGTGAAATGAAAAAAAATATTTCTTGATCATAACCGAAGCTAGACGAAAGTGTCTGGGCATTGAATATTGCTTTTATACCTGGTTTGGTGTTCCTACTATACATCTCGAGATTTTTTAACAAATTCAAAGAAGGGTCTGTAATTTTATCAATCCTGGCCTGGCATCTCGACTTCAGTCTCTTCCTCACCCACTTTACGTGTTTTCCCTCTGTCTGTTTTGCAAATATTTTCATGACAACTGTTTGGATGAGCTTTTTTTCCCTACTAAATTAGCAACTAAGTCTCTCCGATTTACCGTTGAACTAGCTAGATACAACCATCTGTTCTAGTCTAATAGCTTCCTTTTACGCACTTCTCACCTGCACAACTCCCTTCCGCTTCCCTGTCGTCTAAATTCTTCAAAAATTTAAATGCAACGTCAATCGCCGTCTTCCGTCTACTTGGATCCTTTTCATCACTTCTCCTCACTAGAATCTTCTCATTTTCTTTCATTCCGTGTACACCCTCTATACACACACAGACACACACACACACTGCATCGTAGTGGCTTTATCGCCTTGCTTGGAGTGAAATGATTAAGAAAAATTCTTAAAGTCAGTTATTTTCTTACCTTGTGAATATTATATGAATTTCTTTTTTAACTTCTCTTTCAGTTTCCGGAAATGTCTTCCCATTAGTTAATAACTTTGCAGTAATTTTGTTTCACTTTTAAGGTCATATCGGCCTCACAACCTTTAGCAATCTTTATATAATGCGGTGGGGTGTGGAAACAAATGTTCATACACATACAAAATTTTTAATTTATTATATTTCCAACTAATGAATAAACATACTTTTCATACGATTAACTGTACACAGATGCATAATGACTAAATAGGCATAGAAAACGGAAACAAAATTGATCTAATAGAAATAAATCCTATTTATCCATTTTAATGGGTGAAAAAATATTCGTATATTTAAAAAAAAAAAAAAGATTACATAATCTTCATTTAATACTTTGTAGAATAGCCATTATGCACTTCTACAGAAACCAACCACTTTTTGTAGTTCTCAATTAATGATTTGTAAATTTTAGTTGCTATTTTGTTCCATTCTTCTTCGTATATGGTCTTCAGACCCGGGATGCTTGTTGGAACTCTCGATTGGATTTAAATTTTCAAATAACGCCACAGATTCTCGACTGGGTTTTAATCTGAGGGATGACTTGGCCATTTCAGGATATTTACATTATTTTCAGCAAATCATTTCTTCATAGATTTTGGGGTGTGCTTAGAATCATTATCTTGTTGGAAGATGCAGTCGGGAGGAAGTTCAAGATTTTCAACCGAAATCATTGAATTTGCTTCTAAAATGTTTTGATATGCTGTGACATTCATTTTACCATCAACGACTGATACGTTGCCAGTACCTTTTGCAGAAAAAACATCCCCAAACCATGATGCTGCCCCCATCAAATCGCGCAGTTGGAACTGTGTTCTTTTGTTTGAATGCAGCGCCATCTTTCCTCCATACATGATTTCGAGAATTACGTCCAAACAACTGTTTTGGTTTCGTTTGTCCATAACACTCTTTCCCAATAAGATTTTTCCTTATCCTTATGTTCACGAACGAATTTCAGCCTGCCATCTCTGTGTCTTTTAAATAACAGTAGAGTTTTCCGAGGAGAGCATAACTTTAGATTGTTCCTATGAATTTCATCGCTTTTTTGTCAGTTTAGTGACAGATTCCTGATGAAAGCAAATCAACCCTCCAATTCTTGACAAGTAACCATTAATTTGATGCGTTAATTTCCTTGAAGATCTTGAAGAAACTTTTCGTGAAGCACCTGCTCTTCTTTGGTTTTCAACAGTTTTGAGTTTTTTATACCTTGCAATGAATAAACTAATAGTAGTAAATGAAATATTCAGGTTGTCTGAGATTTTTCTGTAACTTTTACTTTCTTTCCAAAGCTCAACAATCAGCTCTCTTTTTTTTTTGTGAATTTGTCAATTCTTTACCTCTTGCCATGATGATAACATTCTTGCACGAATATCAATTACATAATATTCTGTTTGTAATTCTTAGGCTAAAAATAACAACTGATAACGTTATTAGAACATTCTAGAATATTCCACTTGAATAATATAGAGTATTAAAGCAATTTAAAAGATTTAAAATCTGAAATTTGCATTGTACGAATACTATTTTCACCCATTAAAATGAATAAATGGGATTTATTTCTATTAAATCAAAAACATTTTCTGTTTTCTATGCTTATTTAGTTATTATGCATCTTTCTAGAGTTAATTATATGAAAAGTATGTTTATTTCTCAGTTGGAAATACAATAAATTAAAAATTTGTATCTGTACGAATATTTGTTTCCCGCCGCTATATAGCTGATCATTACAAATAAATATCAATAATTATACTATTTCATATGTATTTATTTACTATAAGAAGAAAAAGTTGACTAATAACCTTGCGAATGAGCAAAATTTACATATTTATAAATCAGGTGTAAATTCTCATAACATATTTTTATTATATAAGTATTAATATATTCTAAAAATGTCAACATCTTTTGATTAATATTAATTTTATTGTGAAAATATAAAATTTCATAATAAAATATGGTATAGTGGAAATAGAAAGAGCGGAAATATAGTTATATCTATTTATATCAGACACTTCGTATGTATCTATCTATCTATCTATCTATCTATCTATCTCAGACTCTTCATATATCTCTATCTATTTATCTATATTATATATAAAATGAAATGGATTAAGTCTAACAATTATTTAATATATTTTCTGTTTATATAATATTTTTATACATATTATATATATATATATATATATATATATATATATATATATATGCTATACGCAATTATATGTCAATCATATGTCAATCATATATATATATATATATATATATATATATATATATATATATAGTGAACATTGAAGTCAACACTTAGAGGCGACAGGCTGTTTCAAGCTATACGATTCCGTCCAGTATGAAACGGCCAGTCGCCTCTGAGTGTTGACTTCAATGTTCACTTTTATATTTATATTTACATACGCTCTATCTCTGATATTGACCACTTTATCCTATAAATATAGCACACCTTAAAACTATATATTTCTATATATATATATATATATATATATATATATATATATATATATATATATATATATATATATATACATATTATATTAGATATACATATATTATATCAAATAAATTGTACCTATAAAAATAACGTATAAATATATATATATATATATATATATATATATATATATCGGTCTGATTATATTAGGTTGGTGCAAAAATAATGACGTAAGAATGTCGTTTTTTGACGTTAAAAATACGTCAAAACGACATTGTTACGTCATTATTTTTGAATTCAACCTAATATTTATCTATCTCATATATATATATATATATATATATATATATATATATATATATATATATATATATATATATGTTGCATGATTGTTGAAGTTGATGACTAACAAATACGATAAATAAATACTTTTCTATTTAGTTGATTATATATGTGATTAAAAATAAAAATATGGCTCAAGGCCAATTATTAAAAAGCGTTCTAACTTAAGTTCTTTAAACGCTAATAAATTAGCCGGACTATAACCGAGGCCGTTAAGAAACCAATATATGAAAAAGAGATCAATGAATCGACTGCAAAAAGAGAGAAAAAGTAATTGAGACATCGGAGAGGAAAAGAAGCAAAAATGGAAATGAAAAGTGAAAGGAAGGAAGAAGATATCAAGAAGTGAAGAGAAGAGAAAAAAATCAGCGAGAAAGAAAGACAAAAAGAAAGAAGTGAAAGAAAGAAGTGAAAACCGAAGGTCATAACGAGTAAGGAAAGAGAGATAAATGTAAAATCAAAGAAGAATTTAAATATGCCCTAAAGCAAGAGAAAGAGTGGTGAGAGCGTAGAGAAAACGATAAATAGCGTTAAGAGAAAAAGTACATGAGAATTCAGCGAAACTATAAAAGAAAGAAAGAAAGAAAAGTTGGTCGGTTCAAAGAGAACTCAAAGAAGTCATAAGTTGGACAGAAAAACAAGTGCCCCAAAGCAAGAGAAAGAATAAAAGATAAGAGAAATAATATGAGAAAATGAAAGAAGAAGAAGAAGAAGAAGAAGAAGAAGAAATAAGTTAAAGAAATAATACAAGTAAAGAGAGAGAGAGAGAGAGGGAGAGAGAAGTAAAGGCGAAGGAAAAAAAAGTAGAGAAAAAAGGACGATAAGAGAATGAAGAAGAAAAAGAAGAGGAAAGTGCAAAATCAAGGATTATATTAGTTCAAGAAAATAGGAAAAGGCAGTAAAAAGAAAAGAAAAAATGGAGCATTTAATGAGGAAAGGCAGGAAACCTGAGAGAGAAAAATAGAAAGTAAAAAGGAAACATAAATACAGTGAGGGAAAAGAGAAAGAAAGAGAAAGAGAGAAAAACAAAGCAATTGAAAGAGAAGGAAGTAGGAAATGAAGGTCAAATAAGCAGTAAATGAAAGAATAACAAAATGGACGCCGACATGAAAATCAGAAGAAAAGACAAAAAGGAAAGAAAATATCGGCTTGAAAGCAAAACAGAAAAAATTCTATGACTAAAAATAAACTAAATAAACCAATGAATAAATAAGCGGGAACACAAGTCCGAATTTACTCTGACGACGTGAATAACGTGGCAAAAGAAAAGCACGAAATAACAGAAAATAAAAGTTTGTAAACAAAATGTACCTCCTGCTTGGCTGAGCCTCTACTCATTAAATCCAGAAAATCAACCCCCCCACCACCACCACCCGCCACCACCATACACACACAAAGAGAAGATCCATGTCACAACGGTCACAAATTAGATTTACTCTTCTCTCGTTTTCCAACCCGTACAAAACTCTGGGGCCAGGTATTGCCAAACGTTGGTCCTGTTCGATACTCAAACTGGATTTCATCGTCGTAACAATTATCACTGAAAAATAATCCTTGAAAGTTTTGGGCATTTATTTCTATTTCTCGTCAGTTTAATTCGTTTTTATTTATGTCTTGCTTGCATTTCTTTCTCTATGTTTCTTGACTTATACTAATTGGTAAGCAGTTTGATTGTATAATAAATCCAATTGAATCGAATCGAGATAATCAAGTCAAGCGGGCCCGTGATTTCATTAGTAATTTCCCAACATGTCAAAAGAAAACGAAATTGCTACAAATTGCTGATAAGGTGTGCACGCATCGAAAAGCAAAAGTTGGTTCCGTAAACCGATTACGGCCTTTCAGGACCACTTAGGTTTTGAAAAGATTATTTTGTTCGCGCTCCCGATTACCTTGTGTTCGCCGACCAGCCCCATTTCTCTTACGTCTCAAAACAACAGCGGAGGAATTTCTCCGTGAAAGAAGTAGTGCGGGGAGGTGATAGGTCATGGAGAAACGGAAAAGAGTTAGTTGTCGGCACTTTTAGTGTTAAAATAGCGCATCGATTTGCTTAATCAGCCGCCAAAAGAAAAATCGATTAAAATTTGTTAAATTTCGCCATTGAAAACTAAATAAAAAAAAAATGTGAAAAGGAAATTATCGATAAATCGTGTTCTGCGACTTTTGGAGAACTTAGGGCGTCGCTTTAAGATCGAATCGGAATCTGCATCGTCCTTTGTTGTCTTTTATGTTCAGAATCAATATTCGGAAGAATTTTGGGAATGGTTTGGGGTGAAGAACAAATAGAGAGAGAAATAGCTGCAGGTATTATATTTGGTTTCTTTTTGTTAGTGAGAAAGAAAAAAAGAAAGAAAGAAAGAAAGAAAGAAAGAAAGAAAGAAAGAAAGAAAAAAGAAAGAAAGAAAGAAAAACAAATAAAGACAGAAAAATAGGAACAAGTAGGGAAATAAAAAGGAAAATAAGCATGAATGAACAAAAAGTAATAAATATTGATAGAGAGATAATTGAAGACAAGAAAGACAAATAAATGGATGAATAAAAGAGAACAAGAAAAGAGAGAAAAATAAAGTGAGAAAAATAAAAAAGGAGAAAGAAATAGAAGTAAGAGTAAAACAAATACGAGAAAACAAGAACAATGAAGAAACAAACAAAATAACGACGAGAGGAAGCCTAAAGAAAATCGAGAGAAAAGTTGAAGATTCCAAGATTAAGAAAGAAAGAAAGAAAGAAAGAAAGAAAGAAAAAAGAAAGAAAGAAAAAGATGAGGAAGAGAAACGGAAAATAACATATAAGCAAAAAAACAAGTAAACTGCAACGAAGAAAAGAGGGGGAAATTAAAAAAGGAAAATGATAAAACGACCTAAGGTATTTTAGATTTTATTTCCATGTAAGTAAAGACCAACCGCCCAAATAAAAGGAAGGAAGGAAGGAAGGAAGGAGGAAGGAAGGAAGGAAGGAAGGAAGGAAGGAAGGAAGGAAGGAAATGAATGCAAGGGAAAGAAAGAGAAATAAAGTGAAATACTGTGATAGATAGATAGATAGATAGATAGATAGATAGATAGTATAACACAGAAAAATAGAACGATGATGGTCTATTCAAATCCACCCACCAAATTCGTTTGACTTTACATCAACTGATTATTACCATTTTGGAATCTCTGCAAAACCCTTTGGTGGGGGAAATCTTTCTCTAACAAAACTAGCTTCAAATGTTTCGTGAGAGATTTTTCGCGCCAAAACTTGCGGAATTTCATTCAAAATGTATCAGATAACTGCGTAGTAAGTGGCAAGAGATCATTGCCAATAATGGTGAATATATAATTGAATAAAATGTAATTGTACTTTATTTTTGAGAAATAAAATTGATAAACAAAAACCGGAATTATGTATGACCCAAACTAATATCTACCATTAATCTTTTTTTTTTAAGTAATAACTTGTTTTCCGAGTGCCAGACTCAAACTCTGTGTCACCTGAATTTTTATTGATATCAGTGAAATAGTGCTAAAAGATATAAACCATAAAGACATATTTAACAATAACTCGTATATCTTAATTAATTATAATTTTATTATTTATGTTATGCGGTTTTACGGAAGGATGCTGAGAATACCATTGGCAGAACATGTAAGCAACGAGGAAGTTTTAAGGAAAATGTCAAAAAAAAGGACATTTGTAGTTAAAATCTGAAAAAGACAGTTGTAAATTTCAAGATATATAATGATGAAAGTGAATTAGACACCCAAAATAGATATGGAAAACAAAAGGGACTGAGACACTTAGTGAGTAATGAGCTTGTGCAAATGGATGGCAGAAAAAAGAACCTTAAGTAAGTTGGCAATCATTACTACGAGCTAGAAAAGCTGTGAAGTTGAGAAGGGTCATGACTACTACGTCCGAAACGAACACAGCACATAATAGAAGAACTTCTGGATATATTCTAAAACAGTCATCATTTTTTTCATTCACTGCTTTTCTACTTTTCTACTCGATTTTATCTTACAATCATTTTTATTAACCTTTCTTTTTGTAAAACTTTTTCTGTGTCCCATGTACTTCTCCTTTGAAGAGTTTTGGCAGTGACATAAGTTTAACCCTAGACTTGAGCAGGTTAAGATTTTAGTAATCGGAGAAACAACGTCTTGGGAGTTGGTTCCACAGAGCAACGGTTCCCTTTGAGAAGCTACTCGAGTGGAACTTCTCACCAATGGAATGCGAAGGCAATGAGGGTGGTTCGCTACAGTATCACTACTATGGCGGGTCTAAACCGAGAAGGTTAGAATTTTGAAAGAGCCTGTAATTTTGCTGCTGAAATGGTTGACCCAAAAGTTTATAATACCTCCTCCTATTGTTTTCGAAATTGTTAAGCTTAATAGCAATTTTATTGTAAAAATGTTGACTTGCATAATGAAATATGAAATCGTGTAGATAGATAGATATTAAGAGATTGAGATAGATAGATAGATAGATAGATAGATAGATAGATAGATAGATAGATAGATAGATAGGGAGAGAGAGAGAGAGACTGAGATTGACTGAGAAAGATATAGAAAGAAAAAAGAGAGAAACTGAGATAGATAGAGAGAGAAAAGGAGAGAGACAGAAAAACTGATGTAGATAGATAAGAAAACTTAGGGCAATTGACTGAGTTAGATAGAAAGAGAGAGAAAGAAAACAGTGAGAAACTGAGATAGATAGATAGATAGATAGATAGATAGATATGAAAAAATTGAGATAGATAATAGATAGATAAGATAGATAGAATGAACAAACTGAGATAGATAGATAAAATTGAAATAGATAGATAGAAGATAGATGATATAGATAGATAGATAGATAGATAGATAGATATGAACAAATTGAGATAGATAGATAGATAGATAGATAGATAGATAGATAGATATGAACAAACTGAGATAGATAGATTCCTAAAATCATGAACGACAAACGGGAAAATGTCCAAGCAACGTGGGTTCCAAACTCACCGTAGTCAATTTGTCCATTGAAATGACTTTTTGATAATAACGGCTTGACAAGACGATCACATCATGAAGTACTTGAATATAATACATTGAATAGACGAAACTGTTCGGAACCCTTCAATGGTTGTGGCAGCACAAAATCACAATTCATCGTGACCGAGGACTTGGGTGCACTTGCCTTGTTTCAAAACAGATTACACTAATTTTTGTTTTCCCACCCAGAAAATATAACTAAGATCTGTTCAGCATAGTTACAGTCTAAAGTGACTTGGACTTAGTGCTGAAGAGATACAAATATGCCTTAGCAGGCGTCTACAGAACTGATTAACTAGTATACCTAAGCAGATCGGCATGGTCGAAATAATCAGCCATTTTATATATATATATATATATATATATATATATATATATATATATATATGTACACACACGAGTTGCGATGGGTAAATTGTCGCCATTTTATATTTTAATTTCGCGCATGCGCATTTTTTGTATTTTAGTTTGTCGACTGCACAGTATATTAGGGTCAATTGGGCACCGTTTATGAGAAAAAAAAAGCACCATGACGCAATTCACTTCGACAGAAATTTGGAAACAGCATGCTGTACTGTTTGGCATTCGCGCCGGAAGTTCCAATACGAACATTTCAGAGTGTTTGGATGTCAACCTGAGGACAGTACAGAGGATTTGGAAATTATTGAATGATGATTCCATTCATTTCGTTGAGGTCTTCATATGACTAATCAAGAAGTTGATTTTTAGAGGAGATAATTTTTGAGTCAAGATTCAAGACTGTCAGTCAGTTTCTTCGACCACATCACCCCTTACGTCTGGCCAAAACTCCCCAGACTGCAACCCCCTTGGTATCGGGTGCAGTTGAGCAAGAGACCAACAAAAATCCTTGTAACATCAAACATGAACTGAAGGCAAGGATTATAGCAGCATTCACCAACTTAAACATGGAGACCGTCCAGAAGAGTTGCAGGAGATCCCGACATCATCTGGAGGGTGTGGTTGAAGCCAATGGTGATTTTATTGAATAAATTTACTTATTATTATTTCAAGATATTTTTGTGCAATTTTGGTGAATATATCTCTTAAAATGAGATGTCAATGTTATTTTCATTAGACGACATTTTATTCATCACACCCTGTGTATAAATATATATATATATATATATGTGTGTGTGTGTGTGTGTGTGTGTGTGTGTGTGTGTGTGTGTGTGTGGTAAATATTTTTATCAAACAGGGTCGGGTCAAAAAATAATCAGGACAGTTAACATAAAAAAATTACTGTATATAAAATTGTGCTGAATTGATAAACAGAATTAAAGAGAGAAAGACAGAGAAAAGATAAATAAAAAGAAAGATAGGAAGAAAGATGTCAAAGAGAGTGATAAAAAAAAAACAGATAAAGAGAATTCAGATAGAGAGAGAGATACTACTTTAAGAAAGGGAAGAGTCCGAAAAAGAAAAGACATCGAAAGAAAAGACTCAGCAAGAGAGAAGAAAATGACAATACAGAGAGACCTAAAAGATATATCGACAGTAAAAACGATATTGAGCGAGAAGACGCAGAAAGAGAGAGAGAGAGAGAGGGGAAAAAAGAGAGAGTGAGTGAGTGAGTGAGTGAGTGAGTGAGTGAGAGAGAGTAGTCAGAGAGAAACTAACACAGATAGAGTGACTACATTTTCCCCATCTTAATTAAGTTCATTTATATATTTAAAACGAAATTTCTTTCATTAACCTTTCTTTCATTTTAATATAATTTTCTCTCTTACTTTTATCACATGATTTTTATCATTGCTGATTTACTTAATGCTTTGACGGGGAAAATGATTATTCTTTATTTTTGATATATATATATATAATATATATATATATATATATATATATATATATATATATATAATTTTTGACAATAAAATATGCAACTCAAAAGGGAGTCTTCTACAAAAGCAAATCGGAGAAAAAACGCTCAATGCCATATTAACTAGCACAGCCTTAATATTTCTAAATAAATTTCCGGTGGACAATGGCCGACCACGTCTAAATTCCGACCACAATCCCAATGCTTCTTATATAAAAATTGAATGAAAAAATGTTTTTTGTATATTTTATTTATTTAATTGACATGTAGGAACAAAAATAATGGTTTTGAACGAATCATTTTCTTTTGCTCCTGCAACTTTCGTAAGTGTTACTGATTTTTAGTTTTTACCTTTTTTAATTTTTTTGTTGGAAATGAACCTGAATATGGCCATGAAAGAAAACTGTTACAATCAGATAAAAGTTACGATGCACACGTGACTGAGTGGTCAGAACGTTCGCATTCCAACTATTCCAACTGTTTCGAATCTCACCATGGTCGGTTTTTCAATACGATAATACCAGCCTGCAGCATTGTTAGAAAGTGTATGACAATCATACCACGGGTTGAGCCAAGATTCGTGTATGTAATTGACTTGGCGAAACTGTTTGGAAGCCTTTAATAGTTCTTCTTGAACGGTGATGCTAGTCATCGCGACAGTTTGGGTATCCTGGCCTTATCAAGACTGTTGATGACGCAAGATTATTAGTTCTATCCCGCCTAAGATACCACGCGAACTTGAGTGAATGGATGCCGGAGTAAGGTTCAGGAGAGATAAAAAACGAAATTTATTAAGAAAGGACAGCGGATAGCGATAGTCGCCAACGTCTTTAAGAAACAGGTCACTTAGAAGAAGAAGAAAACATTCTTATGTGATAATGGCTATCCTCGATATTGAACAATCTATTATGGCTGCTAATCCTATTGTTGTTACTATCCAACTAATGTTAAGATCGTTAGCATCAACAATCTCTGGCCAAAACTTTGACTATGAGTAATCTTAATATAATAAGATACGCAGATGATACCGTATTGATGGCCAACTCGGAAAGAAAACTACAGGGCCTCCTAGACAGAGTGGTAGAAGAAAGCGAGAAAAAGGACTAATCGTCGACTAACTGCAAGAAAACAGAAAATATGGCCAATAGCAAGAGACAAAACCAAAGATGCGAGTTACATGTTGGCTATATGCACATCAAATAGGTGCAGAAGTTCAATGATTCAATGTGTCCAATGATAGTAAAGATTCCAATGATAGAGAATTATAGAAAAGGGAATAATAACAACATTCTAATGTGAAAAAAATGAAAGAATGATAGAAATGTTTTTAATGACAGAAATTCGTAGGAAAGTTTCTAATGATAATTTCGTATCACTGGCGAGAAAATGATGTACAAAAGTTCCATATCAGTGGAAGGTAAAATGAAATATGTGCCATATCAATATTGAGTAAATTTCGTTATACGAATGGGAAAATTAGTCTACTTAGTGCTGTAAAACATCAGTCAGGAAAACGTCAGGCAAGTTCATGGACATTTCTGCTAACCTGATGAATATCCATGAGTCCTCCTATACAAAAAAGATTGAAAAAACAATAGCATCATTGCTCTTGTATATAAATACTTTCCACAAAATAAAACACATACATTTGCCTTGATGAGCTAAGCGTCTTCTTTTTTTCTTTTTGTTTAATATATATATATATATATAGAGAGAGAGAGAGAGAGAGAGACAGACAGACAGAGGGAGAGAAGGAGAGAGAGGGGGTACGGTGGAGTCATGGATAACGGCTCGGATTGAGGAATCGGAGAGCTGAGTTCGAATTCCAGTTGGATCCATTACATTCGCTTACGTGCTAATAGCCTTGGGAAAGATATGAATCCTTCTTCCCCCTCCCTAACTATGGTAAATAGCAAGACGGACTGGTCTGAATTCAAAACCTGCGGAGGGTCGTCTGGGGACTTTGTGGTTGGTTCTGCACAAAGCTTTCACCACTATAATCAAATCATATGTGCAGGTTTTGGGCTATCGGTTCCTAGGATCCGAGTTGCTTGACCCTCATACGTCGAAAAAACAACCGACGATTCCAGTATATATATATATATATATATATATATATATATATATATATATATATATATATATAGTGTATCACAAAAGTGAGTACACCCTCACATTTCTTCAAATATTTAAGTATATCTCTTCATGGGACAACACTGACAAAATGACACTTTGACACAATGAAAAGTAGTCTGTCTGCAGCATATATAACAGAGTTAATTTATTTTTCCCTCAAAATAACTCAAAATATAGCCATTAAAAGCTAAATCCCTGGCGACAAAAGTGAGTACACCCCTTAGGAAAAGTTGTCAATATTAACATACATGTCAACTGTCAATATTTTTGTGGCCACCATCATTATCCAAAACTGCCTTTACTCTCCAGGGCATAGAGTTTACCAGAGCTTCACAGTTAGTCACTGGAATGCTCTTCCACTCCTCAATGACGACGTCGCGGAGCTGGCGGATATTTGAGACTCTGCGCACCTCCACCTTCTGCTTGAGGATGGCCCAAAGATGTTCTATTGGGTTCAAGTCTGGAGACATGCTTGGCCAGTCCATCACCTTTACCCTCAGCCTCTTCAGTAAAGCAGTGGTTGTCTTGGATGTGTGTTTGGGGTCATTGTCATGCTGGAACACTGCTCTGCGACCCAGTTTCTGGAGGGAGGGGATTATGCTCTGCTGCAGTATTTCACGGTACATGTTGGAGTTCATGTTTCCCTCAATGAAATGTAACTCTCCAATACCTGCAGCACTCATGAAGCCCCAGACCATGACATTCCCACCACCATGCTTGACTGTAGGCATGACACACTTATCTTTGTACTCCTCACCTGGTCGCCGCCACACATGCTTAAGGCCATCAGAACCAAACAAATTAAATTTTGTCTCATCAGACCATAGGACATGGTTCCAGTAATCTATGGGCTTTGTTGACATGTCTTCAGCAAACTGTTTGCGGGCTTTCTTGTGTATTGCCTTCAGAAGAGGCTTCCTACTGGGGTGACAGCCATGCACACCAATTTGATGTAGTGTGCGGCGTATGGTCTGAACACTAACAGGCTGAATCCCAATCTCTTTAATCACTGCGGCAATGCTAACAGCACTTCTACGCCGATCTTTCAAAGAAAGCATTTGGATGTGACGCTCAGCACGTGCGCTCAGCTTCTTTGGACGACCTACCCGAGGCCTGTTCTGAATGGACCCTGCTCTTTTAAAATGCTGGATGATCTTAGCCACTGTGCTGCAGCTCAGTTTCAGGGTATTGGCAAACTTCTTGTAGCCTTGGCCATCTTTATGTAGTGCAACAATACGTTTTTTAAGATCCTCAGAGAGTTCTTTGCCATGTGGTGCCATGTTGGAACTTTCAGTGACCGGTAAGAGAAAGTGTTAGAGCTGCACTACAAATTTGAATACACCTGCTCCCCATGAACACATGGGCATAATTACACTAATAAGTCACATGACATTTTGGAGGGAGAATGAAAAGCAGTACGCAATTTAGACATTTAGGGTTGTAGTTTCTTAGGGGTGTACTCACTTTTTAGGGGTGTAGTTTCTTAGAGGTGTACTCAATTTTGTTGCCAGGGATTTAGCTTTTAATGGCTATATTTTGAGTTATTTTGAGGGGAAAAGAAATTAACTCTGTTATATATGCTGCAGACAGACTACTTTTCATTGTGTCAAAGGGTAATTTTTCAGTGCTGTCCCATGAAGAGATATACTTAAATATTTGAAGAAATGTGAGGGGTGTACTCACTTTTGTGATACACTGTATATATATATATATATATATATATATATATATATATATATATATATATATATGCTACAGTTCAAAAGTTTTAGCATGAGCTGAACTTGGCAGAAGAGTGAAAAAAATGAAGAAGAGCTCTTAGAGTCATCGAAAAAGAATATTTTTTCAGTTATCATTGGAATTATCAAACATATCATTTGAGAAACGTTTGCATTGAATGACAAAAATGTGTGCTGCAGTAATCAAAGTTAAAGGAGGATATTTTGACGAGAGTAAAATTTAATCATAAAATGCTTTTTTTCTTTTTGTCATAATAAAATTACTAGTAAAAAATCAGGTCCTTCTTTTTTTAACCATGTATAATAATGTTAAAATACAAAACAATTATTTTGGGGACAATTTTAAGAAATTACTACGGGTCACCTCAAACCTTTGAAATGTAGTATATATATATATATATATATATATATATATATACACACACATATTTAAGCAATTCATCGAGTCTGAAACCCCAACAGAATGCACTGGACGGCAGTTTCGTCCTATATTTGGGATTGCATTAGCAGTGGGCATTCACTACCGAGAATTGAAACCCTGACAGTTAGGTTGTCAGGCAAACATCGTATCAAATGTTCCAACGGGCCTCGGTGGCGAAGAGATTGCAAATCAGATTCTATCATGTGTATATCATTGCTTGAAACGGCTTCTAATGCACTATAGTGAGCGGCTTGGTGAGAGTAGTCGTGGCTCCAGGGGGCACAGTCCTATGGTTAGAGAGAAACTCAGCAGAGTTCCACCACGGAATATGTAAGCGAGCGGCGGCGCTACATTGAGTCTGATCTGCAATCTCTTCGTCACCGAGACCCGTTGGAACAGTTGGTATGATATTTGCTTGTCAACCTGTCACGGTTTCAATTCTCGGTAGTTGATGCTCACTGCAGATGCGTGCCAAATGTAGGACGAAACGGCCGTACAGTGCATTCTATTGAGGTTTTAGACTCGATGAATATTTTAAATATAATTATCAAATCATCCTAATAATTTATATCAAATATATATATATATATATATATATATGTGTGTGTGTGTGTGTGTGTGTGTGTGTGCGTGTGTGTCTGTATGTAGATAGTAATCTTTCTTTTATGGACATTTCATTGAATACGACAGACAAGGTGCTTTTATTTAGCTTTTTGTACATGCGATCTAATATTTTTTCTTTTCAGATGATAAATTATATAAAACTCTCCGAATATTCTTTTTATTACACACACACACACACACATATATATATATATATATATATATATATATATATATATATATATATATATATATATATATATATATATATAAATTTATATATATGCAAATCATACATATATCATATATCATAAAATTGTCATACGTACCATATATAAGCATCAGGCATTTTTTGATAGATTGTTTAACTATTTTTCCTGTGATTTTTATAGCAATTTGCATCGCCTGTTCTTAAATTTGCAATCTACACACGAGATGACGTCATTGTTAAAACTGCGTGGATAATTGATAAGAAAAAGTGCTCACTAGTTTTCATCAATTTTCAAATTCGTATTACTGAAGAGATTTGTTTCTATACGACTTCCTCGCAAATCAATGCATTTAATTTCCTATTTAACTTCAAGTGAGCCACCACGTCGCTCTCTTCACTATTTTTAATTCCCCAAGGGGCGCAACTTCGTCACTAACTACAATGCCTAAATTCTGAAATAAAAAAATCTCAATCTGTTTTTAATTAGAGAGATAGATATGAAACTACTGAGATAGATAGATAGATAGATAGATAGATAGATAGATAGATAGATAGATAGATAAGCAGAATTAGATAGATGAGCAGAACTAGATAGATAGATAGATAGATAGATAGATAGATAGATAGATAGATAGATAGATAAGCAGAATTAGATAGATGAGCAGAACTAGATAGATAGATAGATAGATAGATAGATAGATAGATAGATAGATAGATAAAAGTTGAAAGAGAGGTTAACTGATAAAAACATTGTGAAAGAAACGAATGTGAAAAGAGATAGATAGATAGATAGATAGATAGATAGATAGATAGATAGATATGCATACACATATCCCTGTATAGTGTGCCTCTGTAGATTTAAATTATTTACCGGAAGCGATCAATTGCTAACTCTGCGCATCTTTTTCTTGATTAGTAACAGCGGAAGTGACAATAAATAACGTTGTCAACATTGAAAAAGCCAAATGCTTGATGAACTGTTTAAATAACTGGAAAATTACAAAGTTGCTTGACCTTAGAGTATTTGGGCTGTCATCGATGACGTTGTTGTGTCGATGGGGAGAGTGTTACAATTTGTAGTGCCTGTTCATTACTCACCGATCTAACACACACACACACACACACACACACAGGTTTACTCATACACATATAGACTTTTGATGGCTGATCCCAACTTTCTGAAAATTAAAGTTTAGGTTTTTATGCTGGATTGCCGGAATCTTGTAATTAATTTGGCCTACAGCTGAAAAACATTGATAAGATCGGTACCCGCATGAACATCAAATTTAAACAACTTTAGCGACCGGGTGGTTATTAACAGTTCGAACTTTTCACTTGCTCCGGAAACTATTGAAGTTTTTTTTTATCGCCTTGCCATCTATTGCTGTAATCCTTGACCGATTTATAGATTTGTGTTGGGCAAAGTAAATTCTGGCACAGGGTAAACTTCATAGAGCTCCGGGTGAAAAATAAAAAAAATAAAAAAAATGCTGGTCATGACTTTTGAGAGAAGTGATTAGGATTTATCCTAAAACTTACTCATTTATTGACTCCTCCTGTAAATATGCAATGTGTGCCAATATTGGGGGTTCAAATTCAGTTAATGAAAAATATTTTCCCGTCTAGTTTTACTGTAGGAAACTGCCATATGACAGCTTTTCTATTTCTCATCTCAATGGATATTTCTATAATATAAATTTACAGAATAAAATTCTATAAATAATATGAAATTTAATTTTTGCTGTACATTGAATTCAACATACCATTGAAATGAAAGTTAATTTTATTATGATTTAGTTAAATATTTCAATTCGTTCGTGTTATCATTGGTCTGGTTTAAAAATTCATGTTAAATGTTTTACTAATTGTTTACAGCATTTAATAAGAATAGAACTTCCGGGATAAACTTCAAATTTAATTCAGATTAACTTTAAAATATTTTCTTAATATGCCAAAAAATATTTTTGAAATATTTAAAATATTGTTTGTTTAAAGAAAGCTGAACTATAAATAATTATTCTACAAACAACTGAACGAAACAGGAAAGCAGGGTCTTTTTGTGTATGTCTTTAATTTAAAAATATTTTAATTTAAAAAAAATTTTGTTTCAAGAAAGTTAAAATACGTGTATAAACAATTCGCAAATTATTATGCGCCGGACGAACGCATCACAGAATCACACATTTAATCACAGATTTTTTTTATTATATATAATATAATATTTTTTATTATATATAATATAATATTTTTTATTATATATAATATTTTTCATTATATATAATATATTTTTATATATAATATAATATTTTTTATAATATATAATATTTTTATTATATATAATATAATATTTTTTATTATATATAATAAAATATTTTTATTATATATATAATATTTTTATTATATATAATATTTTTCATTATATATAATATAATATTATATATATTTTTATAATATATATATATAAAAAGAATGTATAAACATAAAAATGTCTTAAAATAATTGTCGGACTTTGTCCATTTCATAATGTGGGACGTCATTTGTTTATATTTGGATACGCCATGAGCAGATATGAATGTACGTGAGAGAATCATGGAAGAATGTAGTTGAAAGACACTAAAATCGACATTGCTTACCGAGTGGTCCTCTGTGACCGAATCAGTTAAGACACGTCAAGCTAAATGACGATTCTGTATAGGATACGGGTTCGATTCCTGTCGGAGGACGAATATTTTCTATGAAGATTTCTCAGACATTCCGGCCGGTAATTGCTGTTTATTTCAACAGAGCCTTTATTGAAATATTTATGTCTCTAAAAAGAATGTTTTAAAATGTTTATATATATATTGATGCATGTTTCTTTAAATAATATATTTTTTAATCCTATCTAAGCTTTCGGCTTACATAAGCCATTATTATGACAATTACATTACAATATATTAAGCAAAACACGGATAAAACAGTGATGATAGTCTGTTTCTGTTTACATGAAAGATCTCCGGCTATTTCAATTTGCTTTTTCACAAGCCTACATTTATAACTCCAAGTGTTAATAGTTGTGTGGGCTGCTGGATCATATAATGAATTTTTTTTCATTGATGCATGTTTTATTAAATAATATATTTTTTAACCCTATCTAAGCTTTTGTCCGTGTACTGCTTAATATATTGTAATGTAATTGCCATCTTTGATAATGGCTTATGTAAGCCAAAAGCTTAAATATGATTAAAAATATATTATTTAATGAAACATGAATCAATGAAAAATGCTGCCTAAATGCACACACACACATATATATATATATATATATATATATATATATATATATATATATATATATATATATATATATATACCCACCAAAAATATCCAAATTTGAAAGTGTTAGTATACGAATTCTAACATATTATAAAAATATAACTTATACGGGAAAATATATACAGATAAAAGTGGTTGAATAGATAAAATTTAATACGGGTAGAATAGAAAAACAAATATTCATCAATGAACAACATAAGGAAAAAGGACACTAAAATATATAGAAATGGATAGAAAAATGAATATATACGTATACACAAATATGAAAAAAAACAAATTCAAATGTCCAGGCAAAATGCAACAGTTAAAAATAACACGATCTAATATATAAGAAAGAAAACTTCTAAACACACAAATATATATATAAATATCTCATATATACTTATATACGCATTAGTACACATACACGAGTACAAATAGATAACAATATGTGAAAGAAAATAAAAAATACATACGTACGTATGTGTACACACATTCTTCACTACATATAAGAAACATACAAAAGTATACCCACACACATACATATACATACACATATATCCATATACATATATATACCCATATATGAAATTATTCATACAAACCTAACGAGGGATATTTGATTGATTTGAACCTTTTAAAACCCTTTATTCTACATTCAACGCCATCACTTGATAAGACACCAGAAGTGTTGAAACAAAATGGCTATTTTTGTAGTGATTTTATTATATATTTATGTAATAATTTTCGAATAAATAATTATATATATATATATATATATATATATATATATATATATCCTGACGATCCGTTTAGGTGAAACCTGGGTAGGTTTGTCTGGCTCATTAGGTTTATCTAGGTCTGCTCTACGGTTGTATTGAGCTCTTTTGTTAGTTGTTTACTCGTGTCGGGGTTTTTTTCTTTGGGCTTCAAACCTGTATCTGTGCGATTTTTTCGACAGACTTTCATGTTTCTAGCTCTTTCTTTTTTAAAACTTTTTTTTCCTCGAGATTGATTTGATTATTGGCAAATCAAAAATTCGAGGGTTTTTTCGAAACGAGTATAGTTATCTATATTTGTATATATATATATATATATATATATATATATATATATATATATATATATAAAAAATAAAAACAGACCACTTTAAGGTTCCATATAATAAATTATTTCACCACAGCCCTTTTAAAAGGACTGCGGATCATGAGACTTTACTTCCAAACAAAACATGAAAAGAAAATTTACACATTTTTGACGGGCCGTATTAAACATATGTAAATTAACGAAGTGAGGAAGTGAGGGGGGAGAGAGAAAACATCAATGAATTTACATTGAGCTCTCTGGATTTTATCCTCCTTAGGTTTACCCATACGAATTGCCTAGTTTTTCATAAACTATATATATATATATATATATATATATATATATATATTGTCATTCACAGACAGACTACATCACAGCTCATCAGTGTGGCTAGACATGCGATTGCCTCAAACTGGGATTTAGATCATCACCCGGTTGAAAGGAAACCCTATCTGAGCCCTATCGGTCACTGGCGTGTTTATTCTTCCAATGACCGACAGGGCTCAATTCATGGAAGAGGTTTGCAGTAGTTATTTATATTTGCAGTAGTTATTTATATTTATTTATATTTATTTTTATTTATAGTAGTTATTTTTTATAATTTCGCACTTTCCTCCAAGCGTGCTCGACCGGAATTCAATTTTGTATATACTGTCATCAACAGATAGACTGTTTCGCTGTATCACAGCTCATCAGTGTGGCTAGACATCCGATTGCCTCAAGCCGGGATCGAAACCCGACTGATTTGGCATCAGTCGTAGATTTTACCCCTAAGCTAGTAGCGCCCAGCTGAGAGGAAGGCTTCTTCGGATAAACACGCCAATGACCATATATATATTAATCCTTCCACCCCAAGCAAAGCAATAATGGAACTAGAAATCAAAGAGTTACTGAGAGTGAAAGAAAATGAAGAAACCTGAATCCTAAACTCAATCCTATACAGGAAACAAGGAGTTAGTGAGGAGAAAGGATAACAAAAAACAGAGTTCAGGAAGACAGAAGACAGTGACTGGCATTTCATTTTTTTAAGATTTTAGGTGGCATGGAAGCAATTAATCGGAAATGTCATAGGTGAGAAAAGAAACTATTGAAATAGAACATGCGGTTGTATCTAGCTAGTTCAACTGTAAAACGGTGAGACCTAATAGCCAATATAGTAGCATTCTTAAATTCATGTAATGAAGGCAACAATAAGGGAATCTCAGGAGAACAATTGTCATGGAAATATTTCTAGAAAAGACAGAGGGAAACCACATCACCTCAGTGAGACATTGACTAAAGTCGAGATGCTAGATCAGGATCAATTACATAACAGAACCTTCTTTGGATTTTGTCAAGAATCTTGTGCTATATAGTAAGAGCATCAGACTAGATATGGTAGTCATATTCAATGTACGAACGAATGAGAGATTTATAAATATGCAATTCTGACAATAAAGATCGTTTGGCACGACACAATAGATCTAACAATTGATTCAATATAATCCCTCCGCTGTCAGTGGCAAACGTTAGTGCAAGAAGGTGCAAGGAATTTCTCTCCTGGAGATTAGCATCGGGCCATTTATCGGAATATTATATAATAACCGGATATAATTCAGATAAAATAACAGAAACACTATCATTCATATCAAATAGCTGGCAACTCGTATCCGAGGATGTCCATCTACTAGGGTGGCTAGCCAATCAATATAGCAGGCGCCTGCAATTTGTGTTTCTTCAACTTTATACTGCAATGACTGGACTTTCGTTAGAGTTTCTGGGATAGAATGCGTTATCTAGTATGATCGACAGTCTAAAAAAAGCACACTCAAACCCTCAGTCACGATGACTAGTTACTTCTTGCTAGCACAACCTTCGATGATTACCAGTGAGTCCCGTCTATTTAATTTCTCTCACATCCAAAGGTGTCGCCTCTCCCAGGCCGATAACATCAAAAAGTCACCTTTCGCCGATGGTGCGTTTCGAACTGACGGTCTGAAAGCGAATGCTCCAACCACTCAGCCATGTGCCCAAATAATGAAATATTTATCCAGCATAACACAAACGCAGACAATAATTCCACCAACAATTCTATGGTCCGTGTTACTGTGAGCGATCAAGGGTCGCCACAGCTTCCTATAATGTTTTTACCTCTTAGTAAGTATTTTTTTCATTATCCCTGCTACTCTCTGTTCTATCATTTATTTACACAAGCTTGTTAGGTAGGTTATTTGCTGTTTTCCTCCTGCATCCAATACATCATGTGAGTGTCGTATTCTCCAAGACTACTTTCTTAATAATGTATCTGTTATAGCATATCTACAGAAGATAATGTGTATGCCCCCATTCCCATAAATACAGTAGTGATTACTGTATGCGTTGGTCGGCCGGCTTGCAGTTGGAGGTTTGTCTTCAGCTGCGCTGGTTAAGTTCTCTGCCTCCGGACAAAGAGCATCCCGAGACGGGGCTATGTCGAAGGGCAGATTCTCGTCTCGGAAAATACCTACCGAACCCCGTTCTATACAGTGTCTACGGGGAATTTTTGGCTGAGCCTACGGGCTCGGGAACCCCACATTAAATTTGGCTTTATGCGACATCCGACTACGTGGGACAGTTGGTAGATACCGTCTGCAGGCCCGGAGATTTTTCTTCAGTTGGGCTGGTTAAGATCTCTGCCTCCGGGAAGAGAGCATCCTCAGACGAGGCTATGTCGAAGGGTAGAGTCTCGTCAAGGGAAACGCCTACCCAACCCCGTTTTATACGGGGAAATTTTGGCTGAGCCTACAGGCTCGAGAACCCCACATTAAATTCGACCTTGTGCCACATCTGACTGCGAGGGGCAGTTGTTAGATACCCTCTGAGGTATACAATTGGAGATTCATTGTGGAATTCACTTGACTTACTTCTATCAGTTTACTTCTACGCGCCGCTGACGAATCTTTTATGTGTTGTTCTTGTCCTAAGTATTATCGTTCATTACCAACCTTCGTGTGATTATACTATTCAGTAACTTTCCCTAGGTTGCAACAGTATCCTAGCAATTTCTACTGTTTCTTCCTGATTTTAAGGTATAAGAATTACTTTTTTAAGGCTGATATTGCCATAATTACCACCAACATTACTATTAATACCGCTAACGCTACCACTAAAATAGTTAACACAAATGTCGACAATAACTTTTACCAACATTAATACTACATAATTACCAATAACGCTAAACTTACTATTAACACCACAACCATTACTACTAACATTTCAGCAGCAAAATTACCACCAACGCTACCACAATACAAACTGTATTAAGAAACACGAGCATCATCATTAGTATAACTATCAACATCGAGACAATTAACTTAAATAACACCAAAACTATCAGTAGCCTAATTGCAACAAACGCTGGGTTTTCTTTTTTTTTGTGATATTAGCAGTACTACTACCATTAACAGTACAAACACTAATTAACACCAACTCTTCTATTTTATCCAGAAACATTAACCCTATCATTACCACTAGTAATGTTACCATTTGATTGATTGATTGATTTTCTACGTCTTATGAACCCTTTGCAGTTTATTTAAAGCCAGAAAATATTTTTTGATTGTAAGAATTGGGTAGAGGGGGAGATAATACTGGTTTTATTGATAGCCTTACTAATTAACCCCTAGCTAGCGGATTAATACCTTTCCCAAGGGTATTCGTTTGTAAGTGAATATGACGAACACAACGGAAATTGGGACTTGGCTCTCCGATTTACAACTCTGAACTATTATCTATTACACCACCTGCACATCCAAGCGGTCACCCATCTAGGTACTGACTAGGTTCGATGTTGCTTAAATTAAGTTATCGTGCGGGAACCGGTGTTTCAACGAGATGTGGCCGTAAGCATAATGCTTTCATTCGAATTACCACAAACACTAACCTGTTTATTAACTCTATAAACTCTATCAATGCCCTAAATACCAACAAACCAACCATTACTATAAATAATACATTTTTATATACCATTATCGCCACAAATGTTATCCCCACATATCCTAACATATTAATATGCCATTAGGGCACATCGGTGTGTGTCGGATATCGGTTGAGGAAAGACCTTTAGCCTTACTTCTGCTGCATCAGTGTGTGAGCGGAAATCGGAACTAGTGATAGCATAAACAGGAAATGCAGCCGGTGACTAAAATAAACAGGACGTCCTGAGCCTTGAATAAACAGGGGGCAGAGGTGCCCTGAGCGAAAGAATGTGCTTGCCTGCGCGGGCGCATGCCAGAAGAAGCGTGACCACACGAAGTTACGTTGGCAACATACCGGGAGAAGGTGTATCCACGTGAAGTTGCGTAAGCGTCTAAATGTTATATAACCGGTCCGATTCTTGATCTGGAGAAAGGGTGGCTAGAATTTCACCGAAGATTTGGCTCCGTCAATTCCTGTGTGCGCAATCCAAACCTCTGTGGTTCTCACTCACTCTACGCATTCGCTGCAACTCGAACAATAAAGATATTTATATATTTATATGTGTGTGTGTGTGTGTGTGTGTGTGTGTGTGTGTGTGTGTGTGTGTGTGTTCGGCACTTTATTTGAGCCCAGTAGCAATTATACTACAAGCCTGTCTCGCTAGAACAATTACTACTGAGTAGTGAATTCGATCCACACTGCGTGTTCTGTACTTTCGGCTCTGTGCCACAGGTAAGGGTTAGGGTTAGAAAATTATCATATTAATATACTACTACTCACAAGGTGACCACTACCATGAATGTCAACAACACTATCACTACCATTAACACAATACTATTGCTACCAACGAACGCTACCACTACCATAGCTACCGATAATAGGACTAGTATCAACGCTACCATTATTATAACCGCTACCACCACCATTACTATAATATTTGTTATTAGTAGATGCAACAGTTATATCACAGTCACAATCCTAACAATGGTAGAATCACTGGTGTGGGGAGAGACAGCCAATAGCGAAAATCTTTTGGCTAAGTCGTTCAGAAAGTTATTGGCACGGGACGGGACGAGAAGTATTTCCAATCACCCAACCAGATCAGGGCGAACGATCAGACTTAACTAACCGAACGATTGTGAACGGAAGGAAGAGACCACACTTAGCGTGATAGAATTTGATCTTACTTCCATAAACGTAATTATATGAAAGTAAAACCCACTCCGTCTCAGCCGACGAGAAGCTCCACCCCCACCCCCAAATTGCGACCAGTTGACAGGGCAGGGGAACAGGATTTCGAAGTCCACCAATACTTGATCATTTTTCTGGCAGTAAAATCCTTTCCATTCATTCGTAACTGTTCACCTATGATTAGTGACGTAGTCTGTGCGCATTCTAGTTTCTTTTGTTGATTTCAAAACATGCTTATATATAAAGGCACACACACAGACGCACACACACACGCAGACACAAAGAGATGCGCACACAGACGCACACACACATACACAAAGAGGTGCAGAAAAGTTTTCGGTTCAACTCGTCAAAATTCGGGTTATTTAAATCATTTACACCCTTTATTAGTCATTATTGTCACAACGTTTCGACCGGTGTTCCCTGCAGCCTTCATCAAGTGTTTTGTCAGCTGCTGGAGGAGTTATCGTTTAGTGGGCGTTGATTATTTCTTGGGGTAGGGGTTAACTCGGTAGAATCGAAAGCGGGATAAAAAGAGAGAGTCATTAAGTAGGTGGCGGGGGTGAACTGAAACAGAAAACCTTCATGCATTAACCAACCTAAGACAATATAAACAAGATAGAAAATTGGCGCAACATAGTCTTTCTCCGCTTCTTCCTCAATATAGTGAATCTAAACTCTTTCCATTTTCAATTCCAATGTAAAATAGATAGAGGGAGAGAGAGCTACACCTGTTGTGAAACATTGATTAACAAAATTATCTCGCAAGCCATTGATAGGCAATTTGATCAATATTAGCCTTCAGCAAAACTCGGTACAGTTGTTTACACACACAAACACGCACGCACACACACACATACACGCGCGCGCACGAGGGTTCAGAAAAATTCTCGGTTCGATTCGCCAAGATTAGCGTTCGAATGTTTGGTCACAGACATATTGATTTTGGGAAGGGGACCTGGCCGAGAACTTTTCGGCCTTCCCTTCTATGTCTACATATCGGTATTTTTTTATTTTTCTCCCACACCCTGTTCTGTCATCTATTTACTCAAGTTCATCAAGTTTGTTACACGCTGCTTTCCTCTGTCTCTCTTTCCCTCTATCATGTGAGTATCAGATTTTCCAAGCCATCCTTCCTCATTGCATGCTCCAGAAATTTCAACCGCCTCTTCCATTTTCTCTAAAACCTCGTCGATGCTCACATGTTCGGTCTATGGTATCCTCAGAATCTTTCTGTAGAACCGCATTTCTGTTGCTTCAAATCTCTTCTTCATCTTTGAGGAGATGGTCCAGCATTTGCTGTCATATAAGAGGACAGATATCACGTTATAGTTCAATACTCTTTTCTTTCATTTATACTTCGTCCTTTCTTCTCGCTTTCCTTCGCTACCCTTCGGTAGAGGCATTTGTAGTTTCCTTTCAATGTCTGCTATCAACACTGCGTCATCTACATCTTACTTATTATAAAACGCAGATTGTGTGTGTGTGTGTCTGTACGTTTATATATTGGATCGGATTTCCTATATTTTTCAACCGATTTCAACAAAACTTCACAGGACTACGTAAAATTACCTTGCGGTGGTTCTGACAGTGCCAAAAATTGGAAAAACATAATTGTTTTTGCACGAAATCAATTTGAAAACACGATTAAGAGGCATTAATGAAAGGGGGTCAACTCATATCGAGTTATACTTATTAATATCGAGTTATCAAGTTATACTTATTATAAAACCCAAGTTGGTTGTTTGTGTGTGTGTTTTCGTTTATATTTGGGATCGGATTTCCTACATTTTTCAACCGATTTCAACAAAACTTCACTTTTGTTTTTGGCAGGTAGTGTTTCTTATTGTCTTGCACACTTTTTTCTTTATTTTTTACATTCAGAATGCTTTAAAAATTCCATTTACAAGACAATTGTTTATAATAAAATTCTATTCAATCGTTAGACTCATAACAATTCGTAAAAAAAAAAAAAAACTAATTAAGACATGCGTGTCCGTCAACCTTAAACAATAATCTTTGTCAATTTTATTTTTCAGTCTTTATGATGGTCGATACATGATCTATCCCTTACTGTTACATCCCCGGGCAACGCCGGGCTCTACTGCTAGTATCTTATATTGTTAAGATCGTGGCTTCCAATAATGAATCCTGTTAGAACTTCTAATCCTCTCAGAATTGCCTCAATGTATAAGTTGAATAAATCCAGCGAGACGAAATGACCTCGTCTCGTATTCCTTTCTATTTTTGTATATCTACTGAACTTATTTCCTGTCTATATACAGGCGGTTTTCAGCCAATATAGCTTATTAATCATTCTAATATCCTTCCCGAAAATGCCAAAGTTGATGAGCAACTCTAACAAATATTTGTGGCGTACTTCATCAAACGCATTTGTACAATCTATAAAACACAGGTACACGTCCTTCAGGATTTGTACTACTTTTTCTGATAACATTCTGAGCAGGAATATCGCGTTCTTTGTTCCAATGTCTTTGATGAAGCCGCACTTTTTCTTGTCTTATGTCTGGCCTGATTGTGTTACGCTCTCTATTCATCAGAATTTGGATGATGAGTTTTCTTATGTGGCTCATTAGGCTGATTCTTACAACCCAAAATACGTTTTAGCTTTAAATAACCCACAAAGCCGTAAAAACAATCTATCGATCAATCGATCAATCTGTAAATGTCCTCCTATTCTAGATTCTCTTTTGTTGTCACGGAAGCCTTATATATATATATATATATATATATATATATGTATATGTAAGTATACTCGTTTCGAAAAACCTTTGAATTTTTGATTTGCCAATAATCAAATCAATCTCAAGGGAAAAAAATGGTTTTAAGGAAAGAAAGAGTTAGAAACATGAAAGTCTGTCGAAAAAAATCGCACAGATACAGGTTTGAAGCCCAAAGAAAAAAAACCGACACAAGTAAACAACTAACTAACAAAAGAGCTCAATACAACCGTAGAGCAGACCTAGATAAACCTAGTGAGCCAGAGAAACCTACCCAGGTTTCACCTAAGCGGTTTCTCTCTGCAAAATCCATGTATTGAACATTTGATTTTATTGTCAAAATAGCATTTTTATAGTGTTATTGTATTGTTGCTATTAAGTTTTTATAATATTGCTATTGTGAAATAAAAACTCTTATATAAACCAGGACATTCTATGATTGAGACCTTCTGAAAAGTAACCGGACTGGATGTGCTGTGTGAGCTCTGGGCAAAAGAGGGATAAGGGATTGTGTTATCATCTAACATATATATTATATATATATATATATATATATATATATATATATATATATATATATATATATAACATTATATAACATATAATATATATTATTACAGTATATAACTGTAATCTTAGCCTTTTTTACAACCACTGCATTTTTTCACATACTTTTGTGACAGGAAAAATCGTAACTGCTTCACGACAACAATGCATCTGCTCACAACGCCCTGAGCATCCGGCAATTCCTGACCGAGAAGAACATCGCCGTACTGGAACAACTTCCCTATTCACCTGATCTTGTTTCGCGTGACTTTTTTCTTTTCCCCAAACTTAAGAGGATCATCAAGGGGACCCTTTTTTAAAGGATTGAACGCCATAACGATGGAGCTGAGAGACATCCAAGAAGACATCAGTCCCGTTACTTTTCAGACAGACATCGTGTAAGCCAGTACTACACGTGCATTGTATGGGCGTTGGTGGTCAAGTCGTTGGAACGTTCGCTTTCCGACCATTAGATGACTAGAACGCTACCTGAAACAGTCTGAGAGAAGTTAATATAAAGGCTGGCTCAAAGTACAAGCAATTCAGGAGGTCTCCTGGGGCGCTATCAAGGCCGAGGGCGCCGTCATGCCACAATGTGTTTGGGATCTTCCAAACAAAAAGGAAAAAATGTGAAAATAATAAATAAATGAAATAAATAAAAAAAAAATTAAATTTCTTCAGTGGAGTCAAATTTTTGAGAATATCGGTATTTCTTTCCATGTGATGATCAAACACCATAAGAGAAAAAATGAATAAGCGGGCGACGCGGATATAATGATTGTTTTCGTCCACAAGACTTGCCATAACTGTTAGGTTTATTTGTCACTATTAATGATGCTGTAATGATCTTTGAATGATATGAATGTAGAAAGTGCCATAAAAAGGTTTACAGATCTAAAAGCTAGAAAAATGTCTTAGGTCGTATAATGAATGTTTCCTTTAGCTTGTGTTAAGTTGTATATTGTAATAAAATCGTTATTCGACATTTTTCAGTATGATCTTCTTGTAACCTTTGCATGTATAATTATTTTTTTTTTTTGTTTTTTTTTAATTTCACAAGGATTTAAGGAACTAAGGAAGCCGAAGTTTAGCATGCCAGCGGTGCCAGAAACCCTAGGGCCGGTTAACGTTGTGAAGCGTTTTATGTTCTGTCTCGGTAATCTAATCGTTAAACTCTTGACTGAAACATGGTTGGAACTGTGTAGCGAAAAAAAAACATATTTTAAATCAATTAATTTATAATATATATATATATATATATATATATATATATATATATATGTGTGTGTGTGTGTGTGTGTGTGTGTGTGTGTGTGTGTGTGTTTTGTGTGTGTGTGTGTGTCTGATTGAGTAAATTACAGATATTATGTCTGCTAATTTTTAACAACATCCGTTCACACTCACAAATAACCTTCCGTGTATTGATATTAAAGGATTAGAGAAATGTGCTATAACTGTTCAAATTTCTTTTATTTTTATTTCCCAAGTACTTTCGATCTATATATATATATATATATATATATATATATATATATATATATCTTAATATTCGGCATTATGAGGGGCAAGCAGATCAGTTCTCAGTTCCTAGGAACCGATAGCCCAGACACCAGCACATGGGATTTTATTATAACGGTGAAGGTTTTGTGCAGAACCAACCACACTTTTTGAAGGGTCGATTACAGAGACCTGGTGCACTACGTGCCACAAGGTCCCCAAACGACCCTCCGCAGGTTTTGAATTCAGAGTTTTCTTTCTCCTAGACCAGATGCCATCCAAGGCTATAGAACCCAGTATGTCCTGCTATTTACCCATAGCTGGAGGGAGAAGAAGAGGATTCATATCTTTCCCAAGGGTATTAGCACTTGGTAAACTCCGCTGTTTTATAACTGTTTGATAAAGAAAAAAAATCAACCGACAAAAATTGCAAATTGTTAGCCTTATGTTGATTATAAAAGCAATATTTTCCTACTTGGTATCTAGGGCTGTAATTATGCATAAATCTTTTTGATATGTTCGTCATGCCCGTAGACAGAACTTAATTTTATACAAAAAATGATGGGGACAATATTCACATTTGGCAGAGCTTGATCGATGTCACAATCCACTTCGATAAGGACATAAAGCTGTTTGGAATTATTGGTAAAAACATGCAAATATTTTTTCGAAGAGCTCTAAACAATAGGCATCCACCCATGTCAATGGCACGAAGCTACAACTGAATCTTCAGTGGGAGAACAATGCAATGAATTGCCAAATCTTCAACACATTTGAAGAGGGATCTACAGACCATCGGATTGTCTCTTCCACCATCCGTGTAAGCATTAGAACCAGGAAGAAAAAGCAGTCTGCTTTCCTATCTAGCAGCAAATATGCGGTAATGGATAACTATTTATATTTGAGCCTATTAGTATTCACTTAGCGTTGCACTAGTTCCTTTGATGTAGTGCTACCAATGAGAATATGAGCACTGGCTTTTAGAGTACTGCTAATTTTTAGTAATGATAAAAATCCGGACTACATTCATTTATATATGCTGTTCAAATTCTCTGAATTTTGGAATTGTCATTATTCAGTATTTTTCCACTATCTCACTTTAATTCTAGAAGTTACAACGGCTTTGAGACCCTGTTTAAAATAATCCCTCAAAATTACTAGAATCTTAGATCATTAGAACGAGTAATTAAATGAGATATAACATGAATTATATATTGGAGTTATAGTTAATTTTTATATGTACTTTAAATAAACATTGTAGTAAAAGTCTGTTGAAAATGAAAATACTTTTGATACATCTTAATAAAATCAATTCTTTTACCCGTACACAAATAATTAAACGGTAAATATTTCAACAGCGAATGAACGATTGTAATTACTGTAAACTATTCACCATGTTTTGACAACGACTAAAAGCGGGAATAATAAAATTTAAAAAAATGTTTTTGTTTAGATTCTCTTTTAAAATCTTTAACTTTTTTGTTGTTGTTTAGCACTGTCTAAATGATCCCTCTCTAGAGCGATCTACTTTACGTAATTGTTTTTACGCTAACTTTGAGGGAAAAAAAAAGATCATATTTCATCTCACCTTATTTCACGATGAGTACATAAATAAATAAATAAATTCTATAGACAACAATAAATAATCATTAGAAAGTTATAAAGGAACGTTACAATTCCCGTCATTTTGATTAATTTCCCGCCAGGCGACTATTCAATGGAAATGAAAAAGTTAAACATGGCCGCTACAGCAACATCAATTTTTACAGTTTTGTTTTTCATTTTATTTTATGTTACTTTCATTTTATTTTGGGTTACTTTCATTTCATTTAATACAATTTGTATTATTATTATTAATACTATTATTATTATTATTTACATTTCTAATACTACGTAATTCAAAGAATTAATTCTTCTGTTAAACATTTTAACTTGGGTTCAGGCAATGCTTAAATTAACTTTTATAATTTATTTTGTTTCGAAAACTTGATGAACATAGACGCTATCAAAATATTAGACTACTATAACCATGATTGGTTTTCTCATGTCTTTTAAAATCGTCCCTTTGGGCTTAGACACAGAAATTTCGTAAATATATCCGGCTAATGCTTAAAATGAGAGCGGCATATGTCCGTACTACAGGAAGTTCAATGCTCTATAACAGAACTTCTGAGTAAACAGATAGATAGATAGATAAATAGATAGATAGATAGATAGATAGATAGATAGATAGATAGATACGAGCAGACTGAAATAGATAGATAGATAGATAGATAGATAGATAGATAGATAGATAGATAGATAGATAGATACGAGCAGACTGAAATAGATAGATAGATAGATAGATAGATAGATAGATAGATAGATAGATAGATAGATAGATACGAGCAGACTGAAATAGATAGATAGATAGATAGATAGATAAGAGCAGACTGAAATAGATAGATAGATAGATAGATACGAGCAGACTGAAATAGATAGATAGATAGATAGATAGATAGATAGATAGATAGATAGATACGAGCAGACTGAAATAGATAGATAGATAGATAGATAGATAGATAGATAGAGCAGACTGAAATAGATAGATAGATAGATAGATAGATAGATAGATAGATAGATAGATAGATAGATCAGACTGAAATAGATAGATAGATAGATAGATAGATAGAGCAGACTGAAATAGATAGATAGATAGATAGATAGATAGAGCAGACTGAAATAGATAGATAGATAGATAGATAGATAGATAGATAGATAGATAGATAGATAGATAGATAGATACGAGCAGACTGAAATAGATAGATAGATAGATAGATAGATAGATAGATAGATAGATAGATAGATAGATAGATAGATTTGATTACTGATTACGACAGCATCACGTTGAAACATCGGTTCCCGTAAGATCACCGAAGATAAGCAACGTTGAACTTGGTCTGTACTTAGATGTGTGAGCACTTGGGAATACCAGGTGTTGTAAGCTTGGATGTGCGGAAGGTGTAATGGATAATGAATCGAAATTGTTAATCGGAGAGCCGAGTTCCAATTCCCGTTTGGTTTGTAATATTCACTTACGCGCAAATTAGCTTAGGAATCCACCTCTCCTACCCCCAACTATGGGGTAACTATTAAAAATACACTCCCTCCACCACAAGATGTCTCGGTAGATGTAAATAAATATACTGTTTAATAAATTAATAAAAACAGGGCATCTACTCAAATATGAGTATCCATTTTAAAAAAAACAACGTTTAGTCAAATAAACTAAAGATTTAATCCATTTACTAATATATATATATATATATATATATATATATATATATATATATATATTATGAAATGGACAAAGTCCGATTATTTTAAGACATTTTATGTTTATACATTCTTTTTATAGATACAAATATTTAAGTAAATTCTCTGTTTATAAGAAACAGTATTAAATGTTTAATACTGTTTCTTATAAACAGAATTTACTTAAATATTTGTATCGATGAAAAGAATGTATAAACATAAAAGTGTCTTAATAGATAGATAGATAGATAGATAGATAGATAGATAGATAGATATCTTTAATCAGTTCTCCTCAAGCAAATAGAAGTGATAGAGAAGGGAAAAGACTTTAGAAGGACCGGAGACCTAATAATAGTGTAAATTTCAGAGTTTAGGCGGAGACATTAGGAGTATAGAGAAGGAACCGGAAACCAAATCCTAGACAGGAAACAAGCGAGGGGAGAATTGTGAACCGGACGATACATATATATATATATATATATATATATATATATATATATAAAATAAAAAAAGAACAGTAAGATATATAATCCGGTGTTCTTATTGATATTTTTATTTTTATTTTTGCAAAACAGTGCTCAATGTAAATTTACAGAGTATAAATATTATAAATGAACTGATTGAAAATATGTTTTTTTTCGCTACACAGTAATAACCATGTTTCAAAAATGGAATCTAAAAGATAACTGTTAACTCTGAACATAAAGTTGTGAAGATTATAGTGATTGGAAAAACGTCTTACCTGGAGTTTGTTCCACAAAGCAACAGTTTTTAGGAAGAAGCTGATCGATTGAATCTTTGATAGATTACGATGAATGCTGTGTGTTTCAGAAGAGCCGTCATATGAAAACCCATGTGCAAGCTGAAGAGACCTTACAAAACAGGCCAGGCCCTATACAGAACAACTTAGTTTGCCGCTTCTGCAATAAACAGCGATTGTTGTCCGAGCCAGAGGTAAACCTTGAATCAAACTTGTCAGCTATTGTCATACTCGTTGAGCAAGTCGACACCCATCATGTGTATATATATATATATATATATATATATATATATATATATATATATATATATATATATATATATATATGCATTACGTACGCATTACTATGTATTACACCAGCGGTTGGCAAATAATTTTACCACATCACTACTATTTCCAGGGATGATGTAACTTTACATATACTCACATGACATTACTTAATATCGATTGTATTTTAGGTAACTTTGAAAATATTAATAGAAACGTATAGCTCTGAATCGTACCTTTATTATTTTCTACAAAAGGACATTCTTGACCATGGGACAGTCAGTAAAACAAGCAAATCATTCAAAACAGCAATTATGAAAAAAAAAACGTGAAAAATCCAATTTTTAATCCAGTTGTACATCCTTTTCCTCTATAAAAGTAAAAAGTTAATATCGGATTGGTTGCGCCGCAGGCACGAACGCTAGACCTTGGTTTTTATAGGCAACTTCCGGTTACACTTAAGGTACCCCCATAAATTTAAAATTTTACTCTATCTCGAGTAATTTACGCCATTTTGTCAAACGCTGTATCACACTTAAAATTTGTTTCTCATTGCTTCTTTTCAAGCAGTAGATGGGAAACGCCCGCAAGAGGTCGTAGAACCGTTCATTCAGTTTCCTCGCATTTTAGGCTTTCTAAAGGTGCAATGGTGATGTAGTGAATAGCAGCACGGAATGAGTTATCGGGGAGCTGAGTTCGAATGCTGGTCAGGTTTGGTACATTCACTTACACGCAAATACTTTCGGGAAAACTATGTATCCATATCTCCCCGCCAGCGATGAGTTAAATTGTAGCGATTTCATCTGGAAATTTTTTTTGTTATTCTAAACCAATTGTTATATTTACTCGAAAGCAAAACAAAAAAGGAATTATTCTTAATAAGAAATATGTTTCGGTTTTAAATCACCAACAAAGGTTTGATAAGCTGTAAAAAAATAACAAAACAACAACAAATAAAAATATACTGTAAACAAAATGCCAATAGGAATAGATAGGTTCGCCTATCGTTCGGTTCACACTCCTCCCTATCTTTTGAACAGGAGAAAAGGTTTATCCGTTGTTTCCTGTTTAGAACTGGGTTTCGGGTCCCTTCTAAAGTCTCTTTCACTCCCAGTAACCCTTTGCCACTTAGTGGAATTATCACCTTGCTTTGAGGTAAATTGATTTAATACACACACACACACACACACACACACACACACACACATATATATATATATATATATATATATATATATATATATATATATATATATATATATATATATGAAGAATAATATTCACATACGTGTACAATATTCAAAGTGTGTGTGTATGTTTTTAAAACTTCTTTTTGGTTTAAATTCTTTACTGTTCTTATGCCAACGGGTTCCAGTGAAGATTATAGAAGCAGTGAAACAAGAAATTACTTTCGAAAACAGGGAGATGATTTTATTTTCATTTATAAATGGCATGGAGCGAAATCTGTGTAAGTTTATTCCGGTGAGCGACTTTTGTTAATTTACCGAAGTGATTTCTAGCACGCTTCATATTCAAACACGTTAGGGAAACAAAGTCCATTTTCTCAAAGAATCATTGTTTGCACGCCATCTTTGTTATTAAACGCTTCGTTATCGACGCCAAAAAAAAAAAAAACACAGAACGATGTGTTTGTTGCATTAATTTCTATTAGCGAAAATTCATTGCAAGCTGAATTCAGATTCTCTTCGTAATTTGGTGTTGGCATCTTTTTTTCGCCTTAAATTTATTAACAAACACGATAAACAAGTGGTTCTCCGAAAACACATTTTCCCTTAGATCTCAGTCTTCCTCAAGTCCTCCAGATTTTTTATTTCTTATCTTGTATTTTATTTTCATCGTTATAAGCATATTCCATAAGTACAATACAGTGATCGCCAAAATTATTGACAAGGTTCAATAAAAAAAATTGTGGGTTTAAGTAAATTTTGGCGTGGTATATAGAAACTTCGTATGTATTGATCCCAACAAAATTATTTAAATAAAACACAAACAATTAAACAACAATTATTGTAAAGATAAAATTATTGGCCCGGTTACAATTCATGTATTTATGAAAAGCTTATTGATATACAGCGTCTAAAAGATTCTTTTTCCTGAATAATGTTGCCTATATTAAAATTAGAATTATGAAAAAAGGTGAAAGAAGAAGAAGAAGAAGAAGAAGAAGAAGAAGAAGAAGAAGAAGAAGAAGAAGTTT
The DNA here is from genome assembly GCA_903632075.3 of Acanthosepion pharaonis. Taxonomy (NCBI): domain Eukaryota; kingdom Metazoa; phylum Mollusca; class Cephalopoda; order Sepiida; family Sepiidae; genus Acanthosepion; species Acanthosepion pharaonis. The sequence goes on along the minus strand of CAHIKZ030000314.1, from coordinate 146,342 downwards.
TCAAGAGAAGGACGAATTTATAGAATAACGAAGAAGGAGAAGAATTTTAAAAATTATAATTTGAAGAAGACCGTTCATGGTAAAAGAGAGGAAAAATCTAAAGAAAAAATTTAAAGAAATTTTAAGGAGAGGAAGAATTCAATGAAGAAGAATTCAAAGAAGAATATGAATTCAAAGAAGAAGAATTTAAAGAAGAAGATGAATTTAAAGAAGAAGATGAATTCAAAGAGGAAGAAGAATTCAAAGAAGGTGAAGAATCTGAAGAAAAAGAAGGTTTAAAGTGTAAGAGAAGAAATATTTAAAGAAAAGAATTTGAAGAAGAAAAGAGGTTTAAGAAGAAGGAAGAATTCAGAGAAGTTCTCTTCTTCTTCTTCTTCTTGTAACGGCATTCACCCGGGGTGGGTTGAGCCGGCTCCAATATTCGAGTTTCATGGGAATTTGGAATTCACAAGCAGTCCCCAAACCCGCATGTATAGCACATGAGATTTGATCAAGGTGATGAAGGTTTCGTGCAAGACCATCCACACTTTTTGAAGGGCCGATTACAGAGACCTGGTGCACTACGTGCCACAAGGTCCCCAAACGACCCTCCGCAGGTTTTGAATTTAGAGTTTTCCTTCTCCTAGACCAGTTGCCATCCAAGGCTATAGAACCCAGTCTGTCCTGCTATTTACCCATAGCTGGAGGGAGAAGAAGAGGATTCACACCTTTCCCAAGGGTATTAGCACGTTAAATTCAAAGAAGTAGAATGTCTTAAAGAATTTGAAGAATTTGAAGAAGAATTCAAAGAAGAAGAAGAATTCAAAGAAGAAGAAGAATTCAAAGAAGAAGAAGAATTCAAAGAAAAGAATTCAAAGAAGATGATGAATTCAAAGAAGAAGATGAATTCAAAGAAGGAAAAAGTTTATGGTGAAGGTAGAGGAATAATTTAAAGAAAGAAAAGAATTTGAAGTGAAGTATTTGGAGAAGAAGAATTTGAAGAAGAAAGATGTTAGACAACGGCTTTCGCTGGTGGCATTGAAAGGAACTGAATAGAAAAATAAATACCTTTGGCACCGAAGAATTTGTGATACAAGGATTGGTAGAAGAGTTGGATCCATTCAAAATGGCGGCATTGTTGAAATCCTCGATGATACTGGGGAGAGTGCTGGAATATTGAGTTGACTTGTTACCACTTAATCCTCAGTGCAAGCCGACACATAATAATGCCGTGAAAAATCATTGAGTGATTAATAAGAAAAAACAAATACAGAAAGATAATAAATGGAAGCTCCCACCCGCGCTTAAACACGTAAATACACACAGACAAATCCCAGAAGGAAAATGGTCGCTTCCGGCTCTTCTGTACAAAATCTCTCGGTGAAATCATTTCACGTTTCAGTAAAAACCTTTGCTTCACTGATCCTCACTAATTGTAGATGGGTGGAGGGAATTTCAATCGTTTTTTTCTTCTTCTTCTTCTTCTTCTTCTTCTTCTTCTTCTTCTTCTTCTTCATGTTTTACTTTAAAAAATTAAACACACACACACGCATATATATATATATATATATATATATATATATATATATATATATATATATATATATATATATATATAAGCTCTGCCTATCGCGCACGTGCCCCTGCTGAAACTCGATGGGGAAAAGATTCAGATCATTCACTGTTGTTTCGTGTTCGATCCTTGCCATTATGACTTCGAAACACTACATTTAGTTTATTTCAGATTAACTTTCTTTGAAAGATATAGCGATTATAAGCAAGCAAGTCTTTTCGGCCATTAGCAAAACTGGCGAGTCTCAGTATATAATTGTGCAAAAGTATGCTACCCTCACATATATATATATATATATATATATATATATATATATATATATATGTATAATAAATGACTAAACATTTTATGCCAACGCGTTTCGTTCCTTGAGGAACTTTATCAAGGTAAATGTAGTAATCGCATTTAGGAATCTACAAATTCACGGAAAATATTAACAGATAAAGTAAAGTTATGCGTTCATATTTCAATTAGAGATCTCTATGAAATATTCGAAAAATATTTCAGCGTTAAGGAAAGAAAAGGAAAGTTATGGAGGACCCTAAGTGGCGTAAATTTTCGCCAGGTTACTAAACGAAAGTGAATAAATGTTGTTGATTATCTAAAACGCCAAGAGTCAACCGTTTTCATTAACTCATTTTAAATTATTATGGTCGAACATAACCTATTTGCTCAAAAAAATGTAGTATATTAAATGATTCAAGAAGACACATTGGATAAAGGCGTTAGTTAGATCCAGTGACAGGACCCAAAGAGTGTGAGTTCAATATCTGGTTAAGGCGGTGGAGAACTTGGAGAAGGGAATTAATAGGAGATAACTGATGACATCCATTAAACATGGCACGTGGAACTAGAACAGTCTACCCCAGTGAGCGAAATAAAGGGTTCAGTTCGACATTCCAAGTAACTGAAGAAGGCCAGAGCGTACAACGGCCGAAACGTTGTAATAAATATGGTGACAATGATGAGGACAATAGTCCGAGTAATGTAAATAAGACATTTTTTGCAATTAATATTGCATGAGATGCAAGTATTATCAATCATTATAGATCTTATATTGGTTGGAAAATTATGTTTGTCAATATGTGATCTTAGTACATAATATTTGATCTGTAAGGTAATCAACGAGAAAGTATTTCTCTCTCTCTCTCCCCCACTCTCACTCTCTCTCTCCATATATATATATATATATATATATATATATATATATATGAAGAAATATAGTCTAAAAGTGTGCTATATATATGGGATAAAGTGCTCAATTTATGGGATAAAGTGATCAATATTAGAGACAGAGCGTGTGTACATATAAAGTGAACATTGAAGTCAACACTTAGAGGCGACAGTCTGTTTCATGCTAGACGTAATGGTTTAGCATGAAACAGACTGTCGCCTCTAAGTGTTGACTTCAATGTTCACTTTTTATATATATATATATATATATATATATATATATATATGTGTGTGTGTGTGTGTGTGTGTGTGTGTTTTGTGCATGTGTGTGCAAAATTATATAGAAAATATAAAAGAACTCGTTAGGTAAATAATCCAAAGTTCTTTAGTATTTTTGTTATTATTTTTTAAAAAACAGTGCTCGATTCAAAAGTTGAGCCTAAATATAATTATTTATTTAAAAATATGATTCCATCGCTACATACTCTTATGTAGCAATGGAATATATATATATATATATATATATATATATATATATATATAGAGAGAGAGAGAGAGAGAGAGAGAGAGAGAGAGATGATAAAAATATATTTTTAAGCTATGCTATATTTATGGCTTAGAAGGCACAATATCAGGGATAGAGAGTACGTAAATATAAAAGTGGGCATATAGGTAAACACCTAGCGGCGACAATCTGTTTCTTGTTTAAACGCAATCTTCAGGTGTGTGTGTGTGTGTGTGTGTGTGTGTGTAAAAGATACTACACAAAAGCAGGAAACGGCTTCCCCGATTAAGGAAAAAATTATAAAAAAGTAAGTTATACTTAACATCAAGAAGCAACAGTTGAAATTTCCAGGGCACATAAAGAGGAAAGATTGCTTGGAAAATCTGATACCCACAGGGTAAAGGGGCGTAAGAAAACAACGCATAAACTATTTAGTGAGCGTAAGTAAAAGGTTTAGGAGAGATAACAAAAAGAAAAAAATATATTATGAGGAAATTGTAGAGGGTCATGATCGCCTACGTCCTGAAGAGACATGGTACACAGAAAAAAATTTAAGGTTTCAACGGGGAACACCGGATAATCAATCTGTACAAATTATCTTAAATTTGTGTATCCCCTGATATGTGTGTGTCTTTGTGGTTGTGTGGGTCTGTCTGCCTGTGTGCGCGTCTCTGTGTGTCGGCGAGAGAGAGAGAGTTTGTGTGATAACCAAATATTACAGATAAATAGAATAATCGAACCGCTTAATTTAATTAAATCTGGGCATCACTTGATGCTCATGGGTGAGTGCGTCCGTGCGTTTGTGCATGTGTGCATGTGTGTGTGTGTGTGTGAAAGACACATTTTTGGGAAATTCCACCATAAAAATCTTAACCAAACGATTTCAAAGTTTCCTGGAGCTCACAAAAGCGACATAAGCGATATTCGTACAATATTTGGTTCATTCACTCCATTCAAATTCTCCAACTTTTTGACTTTTGGTATTTATGTATGAGAGAACGTTGTTAAGTTCTCAGCTCGACCCATTTCCCGAAAACTAACCAAATGACCCAATATCGGAATTTTTATGAGAATATATATATATATATGTATATATATATATTTGGTTGGATATATGTGAGTTTGTGACCCTGGGTTTCACGCTTTAGCGATGGTCAGATAAACTGATTCATTTTTTTTTTAAAATTGTGTTTATATGGATTGCGTGTATTGGTGTTATTGTGGAAGTGGTGGGGGAAACTTCGTCGCTTATGTCATCGTACTAACGCAAACATCGATGTATGCAGACACATATACATACTTGGTCGTCCGTCGGGACTCATACATATATAAACATATGTGGGCAGTTTCGGATATGACATATGTATGTATACGGGTGGTGTTGTGTCTATACATACGCATTTGTATGTTGAAATGTTGAAATTTAAAGATTTGGAAGTGTGGCGGAAATGTCTCGTGAATGTCTCGTGAATGTATACATGTCATATTATTTATTTTTCCGCTGAATAATATTTCCTCGCATGTATGTATATACGTGTGGTGGGGTTTGTGTAAAATTATGATAGGTAAAAATTATTATTTATATTTATTTTTAATTTTTTGAAAAAATAATAATAATAATAATAAGTACCGCGCATATAATATATAAATAATTATACATATATATATATTTATTTATATTTATATACATTTTTCACATATATATATATATATGTATATATATACATATATATTTAATATGTATATATATCATATATATATATATCACATATATAATCATATATATAATATATATATATATATATATATATATATATATATATATATATATATATATATATATAAAGTATTTCAATAAAAATAGATTTAAAATTATTCCTATCTCTCCCTTCCCTGTCTAATTTCGACCACATCTGTCATACTCCTCAGCATCTAACTCCCTCTATCACCTTACACCAACATAAAAATATCCCTAAAAAGACATAAAAAAATTATATGTAAATTTAAAACATTTTTTTCACCCTTTGAAGTGTGGTCTGATGAACCAAGTAAAAACCATATACTTGGGGAAATAAATTTTAACCAATGGACCCTTTAAGGTTGTCTCTTTTTTGTATTTAAATTGAATCAATAATTGCTCTGAATTGCGAGTTTGTGGTATGACCAACATAAATATTATTTAATTCGTTGGAGATACAATCTCCCAAAGGGCACTTGAATTTGTAAACTATTTTGTTTTTTGCAAATCGCTAACCGGGAGAGAAGAAAACACAACTCGCTTTCACGACGCTTGACACTACATTTGAATGAAAACTCTAACATTTTTAGGCATTTAAAACAACATGCCTGGCCGCACACACAATTCCGTAAAATCCTTGTCGAAAACACAACTCTTCTTGAAGCTATAGACATAAAACAGTTGAAACCTAACCTAAACAAAATCAACTATGTAATCTCTACAAATATCCTTAAATGTCTATAATTGGTAACAAGCCATTGGTTTATACCAACGGCTTCCAATACTTAATACTTCTCGAATTCACTCTCGCTTGGTCATCTGTAACGTCATGAGCTGCGGTGCGATTTTCGCTTCCAGCGTCTTATATGCACGTTTTATTGTTGTTTGGAAATCCTCCATGTAAGCAATAGCAGACTATCATCATATTCTTGTCCGTGTATTGCTTAATATATTGTACAGTAACTGTCATCTTTGATAATCGTTTATGTAAGCCGAAAGCTTAGATTGGATTAAAAAATATGGATTAATATTGTGATTTTCTTTCTTCGTTTAATGATAATGTTATTAAGTTTATCACACGTTATGAAAAGAATTTACATAAAATAAATAGACAACACTTGTCTTTATTATTTAATGAAACATGTATGAATATATATATATATATATATATATATATATATATATATATATATATATATATATATATACAAAGAAATAATCACACATAGAATCAATCAGTAATATTAATGGTATTATTGGCGACATCCATCGCTCGTAGTGTATAATGTATGCATTAAAATACTGTTAATCTATAGAATGATGTGATCCTCATCTATAAAACTGATGTCTGTTGTTTCCATTTTATATTTTTTTTAAATGCAAGTACTTTCAAATAATCCTTTATTCATCGTCAGGCATATATTTTCCTTATAAAATCAACAACTTGAAGACGAAATAATTGTTTGTCGACAGAAAGATTAACAGTATTTTAATGCATCCATTATACACTACTAGCGATGGATGTCGCCAATAATAGCATTAATATTGCTGATTGATTCTATGTGTGATTATTTCTTTGTATATAAATTATATGCTGCCTAATGTTATATATATATATATATATATATATATATGTGTGTGTGTGTGTGTGTGTGTGTGTGTGTGTGTATACGTGTAGTTGGAACCCGTCAGCTTGAGAAGGCAGTCCATCTCTCTAAAAGACTATGGAAGTCAATCCAGACCGAAAATCCGGAGTGGAATCCCGAAGGCGGTTGACTATCAGCACTGACAAGTTTCCAGCAAATGCTGCAGCCAAGCCGGCCCTGTATTTCCCTGGATCTCATTGGTAATCTCATGGTGATCTCATCTCAAATGTAGACCATTGCCCAGGCCTATACTCTGGAGAGGTCACTCTAGTCTACGGAAAAGGACTGAATTTTGACTAAACATGGCGCTGCTAATTACTACTAATAATTATTAATCAATTATTGCTTATTACTATAAACTTTTTTTGTGGGTACACGAGTTTGGGTTTTGTTTTGTTTCTTCTTAAACAGTTAAAGTAATAAAATTAACAAAAAAAAATGGTAGAGGAACGTTTTGGATAATAAGGCACAGTTTTTCTTTAGTAAGACTTTTCAATATAGGCCGGTTTGTATTAATTTCACTATTAATTCAAGTGGGTGTCCCCAGTAAAAATAACTTATATAGGCATAAGAAAAAATGTCAGATAAAAAAAAATCTTTTTAAAAGATATATATACGCACACACACACAAACACGGGCGCACATACAAGCACGCATATGCATATATCTATATATATATCTATATATATATATATATATATATGCGGGTGCACATACATACATATATATGTGTGTGTGTGTGTATGTATGTTGGTGCATAATTATCAGTCGTTTTTTAAACATTATTTATTATGAAAAAAAAAACATAACAATTCAACAATAACTTTTTTAAATGATTATTCCGGAGCGTACGTTTATCCACACACATTTTTATGACCTGAAAATAAAATAATATTTTTATTTAAAAAAGTAAGTAAAACAACAATTTTTATGAACAAATAACTCGCCCATAATAACGCCTGATAATAATGCACCAACCCAATATAAAGATATATATATATATATGTGTGTGTGTGTGTGTGTGTGTGTGTGTGTGTGTGTGTGTGTGTGTGTGTACATACATACACATGCAAACACACATGCAAGACACACACACACACACACACACACACACATATATATATATATATATATATATATATATATATATATATATATATATATATATATATATATGTATGTATGTATGTATGTATATATAGAGATATACAATGCTGTTCGATAAAAGTGACTCACCTGATTTTTTTTACTAAAAATATTTTTTGTCTGTTGTTTTGGGGGTTAAAATAATTTATAATCTTTACTAATATAAAGACCCCTTCTCGACCACCTAGGAAAAAAGTTTATTCACCCTAAGGTATTCTATTGATAATTATAAATTTGGATATAAATGAGATTCAGGAAAAAACTGTGCAAAAAAAGTGACTCAGATATCGCATTCTAATGATTAAACTGGTAAATTTAAAGAGCATTTGACAAAATATTGATAACTATTTTACAATACACTCAGAACAATATTCTAGAGAATTCTAGAACAACTTAAATTAAATCTAGAGTATTCCAGAATATTCCAGAAAGCCTCATACAGTATAAAAACAGCTTGAAATACCCACACAGAACTACACAGGTATCTATTATTGCCCTCTCAAAAGCAGGCAAGTCTACGAGAGAAATTGCAGAAATGGCTATAACCTTGCAATCAACTGTCTCTCGAGTGCTTAGGGCACATAATGATGCCACTGCTCCACGGAAGGAAACAAGGGGACAAAAGAAAAAAGATTGATGATAGAACTGGCAGGGTAACCAAGAGAGAAGTTTCGAAGAATAGAACTATAACTAGCCAAGTAATTGCAGTCAGTCTAAGCAAAGAGCAAGGTGTTAGTCTTGCCTCTTCAACAGTCCATCGGTGGATGTTAGAACAAGGCTACAAATCTTGTACACGAAGGTTTAAGCCGCTAATGAACAAAGCCAACAAAGCCAAGAGACTTGAATGGGCTCACTATTGCAAAAATTTCACCCTAGAAGACTGGAAGAATGTTCTCTTCTCCGATGAAACGAAAGTTGAGCTAAATTCAAAGGATAAGCGATCTAAAATCCGAAGAAGCTTTGAAAGCTCTTTGAATTTAGCAGTAAATACTGTCAAGCATCCATTCAGTATAATGTTCTGGGGATGCTTTTCTTTTCATGGAACTGGTTTCTTAAAACCTATTGAAAAGACCCTCAGGAGCAAGCAGTACAAGAGAATTTTAGAGTCTTGTCTGCTCCCTTCTGCTGAAAGGGTGCAAATCGACCCCACCAAGCTCATTTTTATGCAAGATAATGCTCCCTGTCACAAATCAAAATTGATGAAGGAATACTTTGATGAGAAGCAGGTGTGTGTTATGACATGGCCGCCCCAATCTCCTGACCTCAACCACATAGAAATCTTATGGAGCATTATAAAGTACAGGCTCTCGAGAAAGCAGTTGGGCAACAAAGAGGATTTGATTGTGAATTTCATATCCGAATGGAATTCAATGCTTGGAGATGAGATTTGCCAGAACCTAATCAAGTCATTGCCAAAAAACGGTTGAAAAGGAGGACCCATAGATTATTAAATATTTCGAACTATATTACCTATGATAAATAAATTATACCTCTATTATTCTTTATTTAAAGCTGTTCGGTTATGTTTCTATTGATTACTAGTTGCAGGAAATAAGTGAGGCACGTTTTTCCCTAAATCTCATTTATATCCAAAATTATAATTATCAATAGAATACCTTAGAGTGTGTAAACATTTTTACTAGATGGTCGGGAAGGGGTCTTTATATTAGTAAGATTAAAAATTAGTTTGACCCCAAAAACAATAGGCGAAAAAATTTTAAGTAAAAAAAATCAGGTGAGTCACTTTTATCGAACAGCACTGTATATACATACATATATATATATATATATATATATATATATATATATATATATATATATGTGTGTGTGTGTGTGTGTGTGTGTGTGTGTGTGTGTGTGTGTGTGAATGGTTTAATGGAATGGAAAATGAAACTTGGGGCTTAGTTTTACGTAATTGACAATTTTCACGTTTCACTTTGCTTAATCCGGACTTAAGCAACTTATTACTTCCTTCAACGCTGATAAATAAGAGTTTTAACAGGATTAAAAGATTTAACAGGATTATGGCTGTTGTTTAAAAGTCGTTGAAATTTACGCGGAATTATTATAAGATATTTGATTATCATTGATAATAATGTAAATTAATTTCAGTAAAACACGTCCTGATTTTTTCTCATATTCTTCATGCATCTCAATAAACATTGTTGATAATGTACATAACATATCCAAATGCTTTTTAAACATTTATCACTTGTAATAAAAATGATTTATTAGGGAAATTTAGCTTATCTACCATCACCTGAAGAAGTACAATCTTAGAATGAAAGTTTTTGTGTAGCGATGTAAAAAAATTTTATTGTAATTTATTATAATAAAAATATAATAAAGTGGTTTTTAAAAGTAAACTGTCTTACGCAACCACTATCAATTATACCGCTACAAGAAAAGTGGAATATAAGTATAAAAATAGGAAAAGAAAAATCACTTGGTTCAACACCCCCCCCCTCTGGAAACTGTCAAGTATCAACATTGGACAGTACTTCCTAAACTTAATTATTAAACACTTCAACAACAAAAAAACCCTCTAAATAAGATATTCAACAGGAAATCAGTGAAAAATTAGCTACTCCTGCACTGATAATATGTATCACATTATTAACTCCCATAACAATTACATTTTAAGTAAATTCCATGGGGAAAAAATTGCAAACCCACTGTATTTATAGAATTAAGAAAAACTGCCCAGTAGAGGGCAAGTGCAGATCCACTAGGTTAGTATACGAGGCAGCCATTACCCCTAAAGAAAATACGAGAAACCATGATATTTACATCGGCATTTCTGCAGGAGAATTTTAAAAAATCATCAATCCAAAATTAAAACACCAAACAACCGTTTTCGAAGAAATTTTGGGAATTGAAGAAAAAGGGTCTGAATTCTCAAATAAATTGGAAAATTCTAGATTTCGCGAACCCCCACTCAACAGTTTTAGGGATAGGTGCAAGCTATGTTTAGAAGAAAAAATCAAGATAATAGAATATAAAGAAAAATGCAAACTATTAAATCAACGCAGAGAACTAATCACGAAATGTAGACATAGAAATAAACTCCAAATTACATATGAATACATATGCATATATTTGGAGGTATATTTGTACGTACAGTGGCATATATGTATGATCATGTAAATGTATACAATGTATATATGAAGATATGTACGCATGTTCGACAACACGAGTTATACAATTGGGTACTCGGGTATTACACAAAATCTATAAATCTATAATTCAGCTAATTTACATTAATCTTAACGGATTTAAGTTTAAATCCCCCATTTCTTAGTAGTACAAAAACTATTTATTGTGAATCCCAGAAAAACAAACTCCGGGGCCGTTAGAAGAAACGCAATATAGTAGAACTGATATTAAAGTACAAACAAAACTCCTGTCCATAAATAAACTCCAAACTATTGTGAGACCGGAAACTACCTACACAATAGACTCTTCCAGGCCTATATTAAGTAGGCGACATAGAACTCTAGAGAGTGACACAGAGTGACATAGAGAGAGACAGTGAGAGTCTAGTACGACTACCAGTGTTGGACACTAACATATAGTAAGCTCCGCTTACACTATCTCTGTAACCTGTTGTTAATATATCTTTCTTACATCTAATCCGTGTTCCGTGTTTTCCTTCTGTGGTCCGAACTTTGGCCCCAGATCAGTGGCGACGAGGATTCTAGAAACGCACTCACGGCGAAACCTAAATACCTTACCAATCCCACATTTGTGTCGACGAAGAATTCAAGAAACGCATTCACGTCGAAAACCGTAATACCTTGCCAGTCCCACAACAGTGGCGACAGAAAGATTCGAGAATTTCGTTCTCAACATATCAATAGCGACAGTACTCGAAAAATACGCAAACTCCACGCGTTCCCACAGCAGTGTTGAACGGGAAATTAAGCTGGTATTAATACATAAGCGATTTAAAAGCTAAACACCCAGCGTCTACATATAAAAAAATTATATATTCCAATAGCAAACGCCATTGACAAACTTGCGATTCGACATCTACGGAATATTAAAGTCTGTCCAAATAACAAGAACGATTTCTTACACACTCACGCACAGAAAAAAAAACAGTTTGTTCATAAAACAAACTGGCAATACAAGAGCGGAAGTACTACCAGTGTACCATTTTTTTTATGTAACTTAGTTGAACTTGGGCATAAAATTATTCTCCCCTCAAATTCACTGAGGCGAGTTTTTTTTTTCTTTTTTGTACCTCTATACAAAAAAAAATACATAAGTGTGGTGAAAATTTATACAATTACGTTAAAATTAACGGAGCCACGGGGGAAAAAGCTAAACACATATAATTGGTTTAGTTTAACTAATTGTCTGTCCATATTTTTTTTCTGTAAAAGAAAAAAAAAGGAACAAAAATCTATCAAGATTTTTTTTGTGTACCTCCTCTTGGTACACGTGTTTCAAAGAAACAAAAAAGCGCTGTCATTTTTTTAATATGGAAGATTTGCAAAAAGTAGTTGACCATATGTTAAAAGTAAATTTGTATCAGCAACAAAAATCAGAAGAAAGACAACAACTATTTTCGGAATTACATAAACAACAAATGGAATTCCAACGAATTACGCTTCAGAATGCTGAACTACAACAGAAACAACTTAAAGAATTACTCGTAAATGCATTAAAAGGCCCAAACTCTTAAAAAGATACAATATTCTCCCAGAGTATAATCTACAATTCAATGGAAACCTTTGAATACGTACCAGAGGAAGACAAAACGTTCCAGGCTTTTTACAGGCGCTACGAAGATATTTTCAACGTAGACTGTGAACAATGGCCCAGTAAAAAAAAAGGTACGTCTACTACTGAGAAAACTGGGAACTACAGAACATAGTAGGTTCGTAGATTTCATATTACCCAAGAAAACCACTGACTTGGATTTTTCAGAGACTATTAAGCTCCTATCGGAACTATTCGGGCCTAACACAACCTTGTTCCACAAACGTTGGAAATGTCTGAACACAGCCAAAGACAACCATCAAGATTTTCTAACGTTGGCAGCATCGATAAACAAGCTATGTAATGATTTTAAACTAGCCGAACTGACTGCCGATGATTTCAAGTGCTTGATTTTCGCACAAGGTCTAGTATCAGCAGAAGACGCCGAAGTCAGACGACGGGTACTGACCAAGCTTGAGAACGAACAAGGATTGACTCTCCAAAAACTGGCAGAGGACTGTCAAAGAGTAATATCTGTAAAGCGTGACTCAAACACTATCGAGGAATCAGGTGTGACTCAGATTAATAAAATCAGAAGCAAGTCTACCTCATATTCCCCTCAAAAAGACAAAAGGCAAATCTCATGTCCTAAATTACGCAGTAACCAAAACCCAAATAAGTTAAAGAAACCGCCCGGACCATGTTACCATTATGGTAAATGGCATTGGATGAAATTCTGTCCAGTTTAGAACAAAAAATATTGCAAAAATTGCAATAAAAGTGGTCATACATTAACTTCGTGCTGGTACGCCAACAGAACGAGAAAACCCCAAAATAAAATTAGGCAAGCTCAATCTGACAATATTGTTGATAGGAATTTAAGAAAATATGTAACAGTGGATATTTTCAATAAGTCCATTAAATTCCAGTTTGACTCGGGTTCTGATATTTCAACTATTAACTGGCGTACTTGGCGAAAATTAAACAAGCCGACCTTATTAAAAACGGATAAAACAGCAAAATCCGTAACTGGCGAAAAGATCAACATTTTAGGCGAGGTAATACTTACAGTAACACTAAATGGAGTTGTCAAAAAGCTACGTATTGAAAACTTCAGATAACTTACTTGGAACTGATTGGATAGAAAAATTCACTCTTTGGGATTGCCCAATGAGTACATTTTGTCGCAAGATACAAAGTACAACGTCCAATTTGGTAAATCTAAAAAAGGAACTCAAACAAAAATTTCCCCAGTTTTTTTTTTTCTGGCGGCCTTGGGAAATGTACTAAAATGAAAGCTAAGTTCAAGGTGAAGGACGGTGCACAACCGGTATTCAAAAAGAAACGGAATGTCCCTTTCGCTGATCTAGAGCAAAGCAACAAACAGTTAGATAGACTCGAACAAGCAGGTAGTCTGTCAAAAACAGATTTCAGCGAGTGGGTAGCACCTACGGTCTACGTAAAAAAGAAGTCCAATCAAATACGAGCCAACGCAATCAGAAACACGCCGACCCCAGATAACGTTCAAGCGTTACAAAGCTTCCGCGGCCTAGGGTTCATTAAGAACATGCAAAATTTGAGTGGGCCTCTCAACCAACTTTTAAAAAAGGACAAACCATGATCATGGTCCCCGGAATGCCGAGATGCATTCGAGAAGATCAAGAAAACTCTTACTTCAGACCTCTCCCTCAGCCATTACGACCCTAGTCTCGACATCATAGTCGCAAGTGATGCAAGCTCGTATGGCAATGGTGCTTGCATTTTACATAAACTGCCAGATGATTCGCGAAAAGCTGTGGCACACGCATCAAGATCTCTAGTTCGATCTCGACATGCCCCAAGTCTCTCCTGAAGTGCAACGCTCAGGAAGGAAAAGGAAATTTACTCAACCGCTCTACGTAAATCCCAAGAGGAAAAAGTATTAAGTTTTATTTTTTCTCTCTTTTTCAAAAAGAAAACTCTTTGGAAGTGGGTATTGTGAGACCGGAAACTACCTACACAATAGACTCTTCCTGGCCTATATTAAGTAGGCGACATAGCACTCTAGAGAGTGACAGTGAGAGACAGTGAGAGTCTAGTACGACTACCAGTGTTGGACACTAACGTATAGTAAGCTCTTCTTACACTATCTCTGTAACCTGTTGTTAATATATCTTTCTTACATCTAATCCGTGTTCCGTGTTTTCTATCTGTGGTCCCAACTTTGGCCCCACATCACAAACCCAGACCGCTTCCTCAGGGATAATATACCTTACACACCCACCAATCGCTAGCACAAATCCACTCTCATCAACAAGCATCTGCCAGAGAAGGACTGACTTTTAAAATAAATTTAGAACAAGGATCCGAGACAGGCACTTAGAGGGTGACAAAAGCCGTTGAAGAACTGTTTGAAATAGACTATCCCTATGTTAAGGTAATATAGTATTGTTTATATATATATAAAATATATAAACAATATATAAAAAATAATATATATATATATATATATATATATATATATATATATATATATATATATATATATATGTGTGTGCGTGTGTGTGTGGTGTATTGGGTCAGCATATGATTATTTAAACATATTAAATATGGCAGACAATGAATGTCTATAATGTCTGATCATGAGCCGTTGTATTAATCTTAGGACAAACGTATCCAAATGTTGTACAATTTTTCTCTTTATTTTCGCCTGAAATTAAAGCAAACATTCGAACATTAGAACGGCTCGTGATCAGACATAATAAACATTCATTGTCTGCTATATTTAATAATATATGTTTAAATATATATATATATATATATATATATGTCGCGGGCGACAAAAGAGGCGTTCAACTTTCTATGGAAATGCATATTTCTACTGAGGTCTGCAGGTGTTTTGTAAACTTTTAGACAGATGGAACATGTGGCTCTCCCATTTTACTCGAGTAGTTGAGGATCAATTGCTACATGTTTCCTCAAATGGACAGCAAGACCTTCTTGACTGTCCGCTCCTAAACCACAGTGACAGGTAAAAGGCTATTATTGAGTGGAGCAACGTGTTGTTGCCAACTTTCATTAATATTTGCATGCACTTTGTATAGATGAGAAGCATGACCGGTGCCCAGCTCCTTTGCCCTGAGGCTTTGCATTCCTAGGAAGAAAAGGGGATACTGCATTGTCTTCAGGTTTGTCTTTGGAACGCTAGAGTAGCTTTCCAACTCACCTGCTTGTTAGAAGATAACCAAAGTGGAGTTGTTTTGGAGGTTTGCTATTGCTCATCTGAGAAAGATGTCCTGCCACCTGAGTTGGATTTTTATTGGGATTGTGGAGTAGAAGTTAATTGATTAAATTACATGGATCAATAATTGTTGATTAAATTAGGCTACGTGATGAAATTAACAATTTCCTCTCACATTAAAATTTCAGTATTCAACAAACATAAAATGAGAAAAAACATGAGAAACAACAGTTTTTGCACAACAATGAATAAAATATTTATATAACCAAGAAGTACAAACAACTGGAGTAAAGAGGTAGTTTTATAAAGTTCAAATGTCCTTTTATGTTTAGATTGAAATGTTATCAAAGTTCTGATTTGATAGATTATAAGTTGTTGAACGGCTTGTACAATAATGAGAAAATGTGATAGGGTATTATTGTAATTTAAGGAAAAATAAACAGTTCAACTTTTTACTAAAGTAGAGAAGTATTGTTCACGATTTACTTTAATGCTTACGAAGTTGTCGCTCTTTGACTTGTCTTCACTTGTCGTTTGATGAGAAGATTCTGTAGTGAGAGTAAGTGATTCTTAACAAGCTGTGTTTATGTTAATTGCAATAATTAACATTGAGCTTTAAAGCGTATGACAAATATTTGTGTATCAAGTTGAATGTGGAAAACATGAGTTGATTGTTCGTGATAAAATATTGCTGTGTGAGTGAGTTTTCTTTTCAGGCTGAAATTATGTTAAGGAACTTTAACGTAAAGCCTGGAACTGTGTGACGACTTCAAAGGATTCTGTTCGGCTTACTGTCGAGGATGAATGACGTTTCATATTTATTGCAAACTTGGGTCACGTGGTAGGCTCAAAAGGCTTTGACAGATTTGGGGCGGAATTATTTTTTAGTCAGGTCAAGAATTGGGTCGGTATTATTCGGACGTAGTTGATAACACGTAATATAGATATTATATATTTTCCAGCCAATCAGAAAGCGTCTTTGCATAATTTCGGTTAGAGCCTGTTTTAACGGGTTTTATGAAAAAATATAGGATCATGCTCCTATAGGACTTCAATACCTATCACGTTGCATTTAGTCAGAATTTGACTGTTTCTAATGCAGTTTTCTGTTGCAACGCATGTGGAAGTCATCAAGTTGAATGATGTGTCGTCACTACAGTGTCCAAGATTCTGCATCATACAATAGCAATGCCATTACTACTGACTAGTACTCATCAATTTTCACCTTTAACGAAGCGTCAGGAGAATACCAAGGCCTGTGTTAAAGAATACGGAAAGCAGAACTAACCTTTCCAATCCTGAATTCATTTTTGTTGTCCATTTCTAGCACTGCTGAAAACAATAAAACCAAAAGAGATGAAAGAGGAAATCATTTACAAGACTAGGATCAACATCTTGGGGATGGTTACAGAAAAGGATATATATATATATATATATATATATATATATATATATATATATATATATATATATATATATATATCGATTGAAAAGTAAAACACTAGACATAATTTCTGCATGCATACGTAACATTATCAATCAAGGTAAGTGACTAAGATAATAAAAAAAATGCCATGCTTTTCTTGTGTGATGAGAACCCGTTTAAATGTACGAGGTGATGCCTGGACGAGCGAAAATGACAAACGATTAATTTGATATTGACTACAATGCAGAAGATATATTCCACACATTGCAGTTACGGGAGTAGCAATAACATTCTAGTAGATAGATAGATAGATAGATAGATAGATAGATAGATAGATAGATAGATAGATAGATGAAAACAGACTGAGATAGTTAAATTGATTGATTGATAGATAGATATGAAAATACTGAGATAGATAGATAGATAGATAGATAGATAGATATGAACAGACTGAGATAGATAGATAGATAGATAGATAGATAGATAGATAGATAGATAGATAATAGATAGAAACAGACAGATAGATCTATCTGTCTCAGTCTGTTCATATATATATATATATATATATATATATATATATATATATATATATATATATATATATATATATTAGTCTGTTTCTACCTCAGTCTGTTCATAGATAGAATAATACATGCAGACATATGGACAGACTAAATTAGATAGATAGATATATAAAATCAGACTGTGATAGTTAAATTGATTGATTGATAGATATGTACAGATTGATATATATATATATATATATATATATATATATATATATATATATATATATATATATATATATATATATATGCATATATATATATATATATATCAATCTGTACATATCTATCAATCAATCAATCTATATAGATAGATAGATAGATAGATAGATAGATAGATAGATAGATAGATAGATGTCACAAAGAAATATTAAACGGTCTCAGTAGCCTTTTACTGTCAAATATATGATGAAGTCAATTTTGAAAACATTTGAAAGTCATTTTCGCACGTTTGATAAAATCAAATGAGCGAAGATCTTGATCCTTTTCAACTGAACATTAATGATTTCTATGTCCGCATTCATTAAACATTTTTGGACTGACCGTCGTTTTTTTTTTCCTGTTAGATTATTTGTCCATTTTTTTCTTTGGCTAACAGCTGTAACCAAATAGGCCAAGAGCATTTTTTAAACACTTAATTTTTTTATATTTGTTTTTTACTCTGGGATTTAGTCTTCCGCCATGTTTACTTCCTCGGCTCAGTTTTTTCACTTTTTACTTTTTCTTTTTTTTTATTGCGTGATCGTCTGCTGCATAGGGACAGCCAAGGAGAAGTTGCTGCATTTGATTTCTTTGTTTCCGTGTTTAGTTTGTTGGGAAAAAAAGGGGACGAATAAAAATGAAAAAATAAAGAATAGAAAAAAAAAGAAAAAGTTGGAACGCAGGAGTAGAAAAGCAACAGAATTGAGAGAATAAAAACGGAACCTTACGAAACAAAGAGAATAATAAAAAAAAAAAGAAAAGGAGAAAAAAAACATAACCAATTCATTAGAAACAATGAAAGTGCCTAAAGAATGAATTAGAAAGAAACAAAGGAAAAGAAAATAAAGAAAAAGGTTGAATTATGACGTACAAGATGAATGAATTAAAGAATGATTTAGAATTCTACAGAAAAGAAAAAAAGGGAAAATAAGCAAAAAAGAAGAAGAAAATAACAAGAAAGAAAATGAAATTAATAAAAAGAAAAAGATATAAAAAGAACCCAGGAAATAACGACGGAGAAATTTGTAGAATGAAATAAAAACATAAAGGAAATAACACAATAAAAAAAAAACTTAATAATACGATAAAAATATTTAAACAGGTGAATCAAACAAAGAAAGGAAGAAAAAGAAAGTGAATGAAAAAGAAAAAAAAAAGAAAGCTTAATATATTTTTTTTAAAATTGAATGGAACAAAATACTATTTTTTCACGAATGAAAAAAAACCCCCAAAAACAAGCAAAAAAGAAAAGAAGAAAATAAGTAAAAATAAATAAATGATAAAAGAATAGGAAGATATGAGACTGGAGACGCCATCCTGTTTGGAATAATTGTCGCTGTCTCCGGACAAACCATTAGCGGCGAGAAGCGAGCTAACTATTGGCGCGAAAACTGCTAACTTTGGTCGTCAGGTGAAAATTGTTTGTTGTTGCGCAAAAAAAAACCTCATCACTGACATCATTGTCTGCACCGCTTGACCCTTTGACAACATACGACTGTTTGTTTGACTAAATGCATAGACTTCATTATTCGGACTATTGTCCTCATCTTTGTCGCCATATTTATTACGTTTCGGCCGTTGTACGCTCCCTCTGAAAGTTCTCCACTGCCTTAACCGTGTATTGAACTCACAAAGAGAAAGGTCCTGTCACTGGATCTAACTAACGCCTTTATTATTCACTGTGCCATGTGTCCTTGAGGACACATGGCACAGTGAAACTAGAACAGTCTACACGAGTCAGCGAAATAAAGGTTTCAGTTCGACATTCCAACCACCTGAAGAAGGCTGGAGCGTACAACGGCCGAAACGTTGTAATAAATATGGTGACAAAGATGAGGACAATAGTCCGAATAATGTAAATAATGTACATAATACCTCATCTCAGAAATATAGACAGAGATTGCATAACCTTCATAGATATTATCAAATTTTACTGAGGTTTTCCGAGATAAATCGATCTTCCAAATTTAAAAAAATACTTTTGACAGTAGAAATCATTAGGGAAAATGGCTGTATTTTTGCCTAAATAACTTAAATGTCCGGTTAGGGAAATAAATAAAACAAATGTATAATAATTTTAAGAGGGGTGTCTTATATTGAATTTATGGCTAGAAAGCTACAATGGCGAGCCCTAAACTTTTAACTACGCTTGATTTATTTTGTAAGGATATCAGAGTAATCCAGAACTTAACTAGGAGCAAACCGCCATGCATCCGATTAGAAAATTAATTCAGTAAATATACGAAAATAGAACGGGATGTAAGACAAAAGACAATGATGTGTCTTCTCACCGGACTTATTTAACCTTTACAGCGAGACAATTCTGAGAGAATTAGAAGTCCTAACACGATTCATTATTAGCGGCTTAACAATATTAGATATGCAGATGACACAGGGTTGATAGCAGACACAGAAAGGTAACCCTAACTTCTACAGAATTTAGCAAAGGAAATCGAGAAGAAAGGACTAAATGTTTGTTGTCAGCAAAAAAATAAAGACAAACATGTTAATGACACCGACATCCGAAAGCGTATTGGGATGGTTAAAGATTCATACCAAAAAAAACTAAGGAAAATATCAAGAGACAAGAAAATCTCGTTGGAATCAAAGCAGCAAGTACTTAACTCTTATGTAATATTGGTCCTTCTGTATGGCAGTAAATGATGAACAATCTCCTCATAGAGGAAAAAAGAAATTTAGTTCTATAGAAGGATGCTGAGAATATCGTGGACCGAATATGTGAGCAATGAAGAAGTTTTAGAGAAAAATGGAAAGAAATTGGATACTTATACTTAAGACCAGGAAGAGGTAATTGGAATTTCTCGAGCACCTAATAATGAAAGATAGCTTGGAAAGTTTGATACTCACAGGACACAGAGAAAGAAGAGGAAGGCAACAACCTACCTAACAAGATTGAGTAAATGGTTGGTAGAACTAAAATTAGGAGATAGCGTGAAGACAAAAATTACTAAATACATGAATTTGTGGAGCGACATGATCGTCCACGCCCTAAAGGTTCACTGCACATAGAAGAAGAATTACAATTGCGATTGTTTTAAAATTAAGTTAAACTTGTCGTTGTAAGTATTTCGTTGGCTTAGTCGACCACACTCATAGATTATGCTGTCAGTTGTCTCTAGATGTTCTCCACTTAAGTGACATTATGGCTGATTTTAAAGTTTCAGAATATTACATTAATTGTACCTCGTATTTATTATTATTATTATTATTACTATCATTATTATTATTATCATTATTATTATTATCATTATCATCATTATTATCATTATTATTATCTTTATTATTATCATTATCATTATTATTATTATCATTATTATTATTATTATTATTATCTTTATTAATATCGTTATTATTATTATTATCATTATTTTTATTTTCTTAGATTTCTGGCGTTTACACATTTCTTTCCGGGACCCGCCCAGGGACCTAAGGTTAGAAATGGCGTCATGACACTTTCCACTGACAAAAAAAAAAAAATTGCATAGATAAAGCCCTTCGTAAAGTGTGGGCTGTACTTGTCAGAACAATTTTCTGTATCTCCTTGAGGCATGGACTTCCAGGAATCCCTTCAATTCGTCTACTGCAATCTTTTCCAACCAATCCTAGGGCTCCAACTACAACAGGGATTGTTGATGTTCCCATATGCCACATTTTCGAGATTTCTATTTCAAAGTCCTTGTATTTTGACAGCTTTTTGAATATCTTCAAAGATACATTGCAGTCAGCAGGGACTGCCATATCAACAAGGAGGCACCGTTTTTGTTTGTGGTCTTTAATAACAATATCTGGGAGGTTGGCTTTGATTGTTCTGTCAGTGTGTATTGTGTAGTCCCATAGAATTGTAACAGGTCCTATCTCCGTAACCGGGTCTGGTTGGTGTTCATACCAGTTTCTTTCAGTTTTCTTCCCGTAGAAGTTGCAGATTTTCCAGTGCAGATATTGGCCCACTCTGTCATGCCGGGTTTTATATTCAGTGGGTGCCAATATCGTGCAACCTGATACAATCGTTTCTGGGTATTTATCACAGAATCTGCATTTTGGGCTGACACAATATTTTAGTATATGTACTTGATAATTCCTAGTTAGCAAGCATTGGTCCTGTGCAGCAAGGATAAAACCTTCAGTTCCAGCTTTCAACCCTGCACTACGTAGCCACTGGTGGGTACGGGTTTTGTCTACGTCAGCTTGTTTGATACGGGCAGGGTATTGGCCATGAAGCTTCTGTATCTGGTCGGTTGCATTCGTCTTTGCTGTCTTTTTAAAGTATTTTGCAGTTTCAGCCAATGTATTGTGCTGTACTTGCATCTCTACACCCATTTGAAACTCCATTTTGAATTTGTTGGCTTCTTTTATTACGGAGTAAAGACGCTTACTACTTTCATGTTCCTTGACGCATACCATCATCCCGTCTTCTGTAGTTTCCAAGTTTCTTTGGAGGCCAATTGTTGTAGTTTTGTGGGACAGTTCTAGTTGAACTAATCCTCTGCCTCCTTCGGATCTGGGCACATACAGACGATCAATATCAGATTTGGGATGATGCATGCGATAGCAAGTGAGAAGCTTTCTCGTTTTGGCGTCCATTCGCTTAATTTCAGCTATGGTCCAGTTAAGAACATTAAAGCTGTATTGCACCACAGGGACAGCCAATGTGTTTATGGCCGATATTCTGTTTTTTGAGTTTAGCTCAGTATTTAGTACCAGACGTACACGCCTGTAGTACTCTTTTCTTATGTTTTCCTTCATTTGGGGGTGTTGTATGCCATCTCCTTCGCTAATTCCTAGGTACTTATAAGCTTCATCATGCTCCAGTTCCCTAATCTTTGTGGCAAAATCTAAATCTATTAAGGGTGTTTCTGTAATTCTACCTTTCTTGAAAGTTACTTTTGCTCATTATTATTATTATTATCATCATCATTATTATTATGATTATTATTATTATTATTATCATCATTATTATTACCACCATTATTATTATTATCATTCTCATTATTATTATCACCATTATTATTATTATTATTATTAAACTTTTCTCTTCCGCGCGATTTTTCTTTTTCGACCGGAGATTTTGCGTTATGTGTGTTCTTCATTAAGTCGTAAAACTCACACAGAATCTTTCACGGAATATTTGCAATACCAAGCAACGTAGACTTCTGAAGGATACTAGGATTTATCCAGGATTTTATTCATGTAGGACATTAATTTCGGAAGTATAGACACCAACGGCTTAATGATATCTGACATAATAGTGATTTTCCAAGCGTAGCTTAGATGTGACACAAGGTCGAATGTAGGGTGTACCCAGTGAGGATCGAACTCACTAATCAGTAGTAATTGTTCTAGCGAGACAAGCTTGCTAACCATTACACCGCCTCGAGGTGCCCATGATATCTAGCATAATAGTGGCCTGGAAATCCCACATTGAGGCATTTAAATCCGGGTTAACGGTGTATTATTATTATTATTATTATTATTATTCCTTTGATTTCTGATGGGTACTCAGGTCAGAAATGTCATCATGACATTTTCCACTGCGCAATTTTTCAAAAAAAATAATTACACATATTTCACATTAGATAAAGCCCTTCATAAGGTGTGGTCTGCGCTCGTAAGAAGATTATTTTTTTGTTTTTCCTTAAGGTATGGCCTACCAGGAATTCCTTCAATGAGTCTATTAATCCGAATGATCCAACTACAATTGAAATTGTTCATGTCCTCATGAGCCACATTTTGAAATTTCGATTTCAAGGTCCTTGTATTTTGATAGTTTTTTGAAGATCTTCAAAGTTACATTTCAGTCTGCTGGGACTGCCATATCAATAAGGAGGCACATTTTGTCTTTGCGGTCTCTAATCACGATGTCAGGGTGATTAACTTTGATTGTTATTATTATTATTATAAATGGTATAATGTAATGATTGTTCTGTCTGTGTATTATATATATATATATATATATATATATATATATATATATATATATAATATATTAAGAATTGACAAAGTCCGACAATTTATTAAAGACATTTTTATGTTTAACGTTGTTTTTTATAGATACAAGTATTTAAGTAAATGCTCTGTTTATAATAAACAGTATTAAATAACATTTACCGGCCTGAATGTCCGAGAAATTTTCATAGAAAATATTCGTCCTTTGAGAGGATACGAACCTGCATCCTATACGGAACCGTCATTTACGGTGACGTGCCGTAACCGACAAAGGAGCGTAAATGACGGTTCCGTAAACATAAAAATGTCTTTTATATATATATATATATATATATATATATATGATAAAAATATATATATTTATATATATATATATATATATATATATATATGCTATATATTTATGGCTTTTAAGGTGCTCAATATCAGGGACAGAGCGTGGCTAAATATAAAAGGTTAGCACCAACGGCAACAACCTGTTTCATGCTTCATGACCAAAAGATTGCCTTTATGCATGAAACAGAGTGTCGTCGCTGTGTGTTGAACCCAGTGTACACTCTAAAACATATATACGTATATTCTCCAAGGATCACTTACGTAAGATAACTCTAACAATAGATCAATAGATTAAAAGACCGAAATGTTGTTGATGTATTGACTGATTAACTTTTTACGGCTTATTAAACTTCTTGCAGATTATCTAAAATCAAAAGATACCTTTTAGATTGTAAGAATGTTTTGTGAGACAATAATGATTTTACTTATACAAGTCCTACTAATTAACCCATAGCTGGGGGAGAAGAGGTGGATTCATAAGGGTATTTTCACGTAAGTGAATATTGGAACTAGGACAATTCAGAGCTATTAACCCTTAAACCAGCCGTACATACAAACTTACAGCATCTTCGATGATCGCACGAGAATCGGTGTTTCAACGTGATTTGGCCGTAACCATTTTGCTGATGTATGTAACTCAGTGTCTGGATAATCGACATACGTGCAAGATATACGTTTAGTTGAAAACCGACTTTATTTACGGTGATTATATTGTATATGTTAATATGTCGGCCAGCAGAGTGAAGCGACGGAAGAAACAGAGATATTTTCCTCTGTCGAACCTGGACATTTCAACTAAATCCCAAATAATTGCTTCCGAAGAAACAGTGAATTAAGACCACACGACAAGTCTTCTTGCCTGCACCAAATACTTACCGAAAATATTCACAAAAAAATTGCTATAACAGACGGGAATTACACATAAATTTGGCAGGTAAATGTCATATCTGATTTGAAGACAATCATGTTGCCTCTGAAGCTCCAACAAAATTAAAATCTTTTTTGGCAGTTAATAGGCGAGCCAAATTTTGACAAATGCGTGCTTGTTTTTCCACCTTTAACTCAAAATTACATTTTGCGATATAATTTATTCATTCTTACTTCATTTTTTTCTTTATTGGTAATTATACGGTACTATTTCTCCTTGGTTCTTATAATAATAATTGGTTGATTTTGTTTAGCGATATATCAACACCTCTATGGGTTATTTAATGCCGAAATCTAAATATTTTGAACACAATTTGATGGCTTCAACTAAATATATTTTGAACAGAACTGTATGCCTTCAATTGCAGATAACGTGTATTAACAGTCATTTTGCTATAAATAAATATTGCTGGTCATTTTACTATAAGTGGGTATTATTAGTAATTCTACTATATAAAATATATTGCAAAAATGTTTGCACCGAAAGGGAGCACTGACTGAAAAAACAGGTTGGCGGACACTGATCTAGATTGACACTTGTGTACCGAGAATATTTGAGGGGAGGCATTATTGCCCACAGGGCATAGCTTAGTGACCGACTTCGGATTCGTAACGATTATGACCCGAGGCTACCGACGAGAGTTATTTGTAGCTACAGACAAACAACACTGACTCAAATACCACCCACATTCAATGCAGAGGGTCCCAATATTTTTTGTAATCATATCTCCCCAAGCAAGGCAATAAGTCAACTAAAACACGAAGAGAAACATTATTAAAAGAGTGAGGACAATAGAAGAGTAACCAAGAAGACAATAGATAACGATTGCATTTACATTTTTAAAGATCAAAGTTGAATGAAAAGCGTGGAACCGGAAGATACTTCCACAAGCGAGAAGTGCGAGGAAAGAAAATGCTAATATAGAACTTGCAGTTACAACTAGACAATTCAACTGTGAATTGATGAAACCTTGACACCAATCAAGCACAGCGCTTAATTTCATAAAAGGTAGGTACCACAGTGAAGTGTTCATCAGACAATTACTATGAAAATACTTATAGAAAAGGAACAGGGAAGCTACATTAATACGATAGGAAAGTGGCTTAATCCTAGATGAGGAGTTAGGGCCAATAATATCTAAATATACAGCAGGATCAGTGGACCATACGTGACAGCAATATTCAAGGCATGGATGAATGGTAGACTTATAAATATTTAAGATATATTCCGGAGAGAAAAAATTGTCTGTGACGACACAGTGAACCAACTTTCTTAGCAGTAAATCTTGCAATGAATTCATTATAATCCTTTCACTTTATGACAGCCGAGAATGTTAGCCAGAGAAGGCGCAAAAAATCACTCTCATGCAGGATAGTATCAGCAATGCTGATGAAAACTACAAGGGTATCCCTGTTAAAACCACGACACACGACACAGTGTCACCTAAACCCGAGACGTTATTAATTGAACCGTAGAGGATTGGTAAAATAAAGTGTAGTACAATATCATGGTTCAAATTGTTTCGACTTGATTGTAGGTTTAGGTGTGGCGCAAACCCGATGAGGCCATGGACCTCAGTTATAAACAAGACAACGAGCAGGTTTGTGTTGATTTCGGGTATTTTATATTACTGTTCACCAAATACAAGCCAAGACTCCACTGAAGGTAGAACGTTACTGAATTAGGTTGTTGTAAGGGCGCACAGGGAGAGAGTAAGGGGTGAATATTATGAGGACGAACGTCATAACAAGGGAGTTAACTCGTCTCCCTAAATATGAACCAAGTTATATCCCTTGATCAGAACTCTCTAGGACTATAGAGATTTGAGGAGGTAAAGATTGTAATGAACGAGGAAGGATTCTTTAGGAAGTCTGTTCCACAACGTAACAGTTCTGAAGAAGAAACTGTCTGAGTGGAATATGGCTAGACGGGTTCTAAGCTGCGAAAATCTTGACTGGAATGAATATCGTCTGAACATCTACCATGAAAGTAGCTTAGCAATGTTTCCATTCCGGAAATGATGTTGTAGGCTGTAAAATAATTAATTTCTCACAAGGGCGCGAAAACGCTTTTTAACTCGGCCAACACTAGAAATCGAGGATTACGCAGATCTAGCCTTGACATGGCAATAATAAATCATTTTTTGGGGTCTGATCTTGTTTCTATTATGATAGAGTACTTTCAAGATTGATACAAAAAACCGACTATTTCTCCAGCATCTTCAGCAATTGATCGTATATACGAGTCCCACTTGATGTTCCAGGAATATGGCAGGAATATGGCATGATGTGCTGACGCCTGACTCGTTCTGCTGACACGCATACAATTCTTACGGTTTGGCGTCCAAAGATGCATGAGGCGTGGAATGCTGTAGCACAGGACTATATTCGCCATCTGTATGATGGTATTTGTTCATGTGTCTGTAACTATTCAGGTACTACCCAGCTAACACGAACGTTCTTGCAGTGTTGCAGACTGGAATTCGAACTCGGCTCTGCGATTTCCAATTCCAAGTCATTATCCATTGCACCACCGGACATCCAAGCTTACTTCACCTATTTAATAGCGGCCACCATCTAGATATTGACCAATATCGACGTTGCTTAACTTCGGTTATCGTACGAGAAACGATGTTTCAACGTGATATGGTCGTAAGCCCTAGGCCATTAAATTGTCCCTATATCTATGTCAAAATAATTCAATATATGTAATTATTAGAGCAAATTTCTCTAATAATCTATATTTTAATAGGAATGTATGCACGGTGCGTGTGGCGTTACATCCTATTAAACACAGACCATGTTGAGCGTCCTAGAGGAAAACCAAAAGAGAAAGAGTCATACAGAGCAAAGAGAGAGAGAGGTGGGGGACGTAGAGAGACAAAAATGGTGTGCAACACAGATAAGGATTGAAATGGGGTTATCTGAGATAAAGGCAATTGTTTGTAGTGAGGAATTAAATCATTATTTACATTATTAGGACTATTGTCCTCATCTTTGTCACCGTATTTATAACAACGTTTCGGCCGTTGTACGCTCCAGCCTTCTTCAGGTGGTTGGAATGTCGAACTGAACCCTTTATTTCGTTCACTGGGGTAGACTATTCTAGTTCCACGTACCATGTCTAATGGATGTCAGTTATCAGTTATATCCTGCTTAATTCCCTCTAGAAGTGGACAGGAAGGGTCACGTTTGCTGAAGCTTACATCAGTAATAGATAGTTTCTATCAGCCTCGAAGTAGTCATAAGAAGTTGGCATGAAGAGCCACGTTTACCGAGGTGTCCATCATTACTAGAAAAATTCCTATGAAGCGGGTACAAATGGCCACATTTGTCGACGGTACCATTAGTACTAGAAAGAAGAATAATAGTTTGGAAACTTGAGAAGTCTAATTTCCTAATACAAAAAAATGATTATTAACATGATCTTTTCAATGTTAAATGATAATAACGCTATCTGTTCGGTCAATGAATGCTAAATATTCCCATTAAAGAAACTGTTATTTCTCTATTAATCAATATTAATATTCATTCTTTCATTTTGTCGAAACGTTCGACATTCATTCATCAGTGAAATCGTTG
This sequence comes from Acanthosepion pharaonis, assembly GCA_903632075.3. Classification (NCBI taxonomy): domain Eukaryota; kingdom Metazoa; phylum Mollusca; class Cephalopoda; order Sepiida; family Sepiidae; genus Acanthosepion; species Acanthosepion pharaonis. The sequence goes on along the minus strand of CAHIKZ030000314.1, from coordinate 117,653 downwards.
GTTGAAATTCATAAAATCTTTTTATTAAAATAATTTTCAGGAAAATACATTTCTGAAGTCCATTGTTATCGCTCTGTTGATGGGTGATTCCTTTTTGTTCAAAATAGCGTGGAACGACATTTTTTATGTCATTATTGCCTTTTAGAGTTACATATGCTATCCATTTTAGTTGTTGCTGCTGTTGAAAGTCCTAAAGTGATGTGGTTTCTGTTACTTGGATTCGTTCTTTGTGATTCTGCAGAACATGACCATGAGGTTCAAAGAAGAATTGATCTCTCTAAGATATACAGGGTTTATTTACTCGAAGTCATTTTTAATCATTCATCCGAGTTAGGGGATGTATGCAGCTGACAGTTCAGATATTTCTGACCAAGTTTTGCGCCATGCATGACAACCATATGAAAGTCGATCTGGTGAGGCTATTTAAGAACAAGACAAGTGTTCTTAGATCAATCTTTTGGTTTTGTAGCAACTTGTGGTGTTGTGCAAAGCTACCCCTAGCGAAACGTCTTCTACGTTCAATGCCCTTATCTCCTATATTAAATGTGCTATAAGTGATTCATACTCTGAGATATCTGAAGTGGTTAGTATTTATTCATTCGACATCTTGAAATTTTATGATAGTAATTAAACTATGTAAAATGAATTAGGATTTGCGAACAATTAGTAAAAACTAAAATAAGGATGTGTGGGTGGTGTAATGAATAGTTATTCGGAATGAGAAATCGGAGAGCCGCGTTCAAATTCCAGTCGGGTTCGTTACATTCACACGCGCAAATCCCCTTGGGGAAAGTATGAATCGATCTCTTCTCTCGTATCTATGGGTCAAATAGCAGGACAGACTGTGCTTTCTAGTCGTGTTTGGAAATCAGTCTAAGAGGACAACTCTGAATTCTAAACTATACGTGGCCCTGACGATACGATACCTTAGGCAAGATCTCTATTTGGTTTCGACCAAAACGCTCCATAAAAAAGAACTCATTGAATAACAGTTGTGTAAATATCCATAGAATGGATTATGAATTAACAAAAATAAAGGCATAAATTACTGATGATTCTGTATGGTCTGGTCTGTGTACTGGCTCAAACTGGGTATCACCATGAGTTATCGCATAATACCAACCCTCGTGATACGGTCCCATAACCCAAGTCCCGTAACACGTTAGTGCTGTTGGGGCAAACTAAAGTTGCCACTCTTCAGTTTGATTTTGAAAGCAGAGTTTTCCTTCTCCTAAAGTGGTTGCTACTTCAAGTCAGCCGTGGGGAAGTAGCGGGTAGAGATGGATTAATGAACATAGGAATATCGGCTGGAATTCGAACTTGGTTTCCAGATTTCTCTCTCTCTCTCTCTCTCTCTCTCTCTCTCTCTCTCTCTCTCTCTCTCTGTTGCTGTTACACCAACCGCACATCCAAGTGACACCAATGAAACTAGAAACTGACCAACGGTAACCCATAATATAAAAATGCAAATATTATGGTCTTTTCTCTTTTTCTGTCTTTTATGCATATACTGAACGGGCAATCTGTCAACAGTGATACACAGTAAATCATATTCTAAACGACTGTAGAGACCTTGTTCCTCCAGTGTTTTAACATGACTCGTCTTCTTCTTTATGTGAACGTAAACGGTCATAGCTCTCCACAACTTCCTATCTTTTGTACCTCTTAATAAGTTTTGCCATTCTCTTATGTCTCTGAAACCCTCTTCCGCCATCTTGTTATTCATTCTCACTAAGTATGTTATTTCCTCTCTCTCTCTCTCTTGCCTTCAATCTGTCCTGTGAGCATCAGATTTTCCAAACCCTCTTGTACTCTATAAATTTCAACTGTCTCTTCCTGATATTAAGTATAAGTTTCCTTTTTGTTTCCATTTTCTCTAAAACTTCGCTGTTGCTCACATGTCCAGTCCATGTCATCCTCAGCAGCTTTCTGTATAGCCAGATGTTTGTTGCTTTAAATCTCTTCTTTATCTTTAAAGAGATTGTCAAACACTCACTACCATACAAGAAAACAGATACCACGTAACAGTTTAGTACTTTTTCCCTGTTTACTACCGAAGTTTTTCTTTTTTTTTTTCTAACTATTTAAATGCCGATAGTTATTTAGTTTTGGTATCTCTGATTTGCAATTCGCACTTTGTCACTCAACCTTTTGTTAACAACCATGAATTCTATCTTCCTGCAGTTGATGTTTATTCATTTTCTTTCATTAATTTCTGTGGGAGTTTTTGTAGCTTGTTTTCGAGAAATCTTAATAAAAGTAATGTGCTGATATTAAGATTTCGCAGACCGCATAATATACAAGGTTTAAAAGAAAATGAAATTAAAAATGGGGCGTATATTTCAATTAGTAAATTGAAGAAATAAAAATTTGAGATTAAAAATAAATTCACTAATACTTTATATATTGTTATGGGGTCCTCCCCTTTTCATATAAGTGGACTTGGAGTGCTGCCGTTAAATACCCAGAGTTAGACAGTCAGGGAGAGAGGGTATACAGCGAGAGAGAGAGAATATACGAACGGGGATAGAGAGAGGTAGCCTCTTGTAGAAGTCAGTTACAAGCACGTAGACTCTAAGGAAGTCCTACTTCGAGACTGTATATATCCATCTGTATTTGCTACTAACCGCGTTCCTGGATTTACTAACAGTATTACTCTTTGTATGATTGTGTAAATACATTTTATTTTTTATATTTAATTATTGCGTTTGTCATTCCTTGGAGACCGAATTCATCTCGGAATCCACAACATATATATATATATATATATATATATATATATATATATATATATATATATATATATGCATAGTGTGGGAGTAAAAAATGTCCGTACACAAATAAAATTTTAATTTATTGTATTTCCAACTAATGAAATAAACATACTTTTCATATAATTAATTGTACACAGATGAATAAATACTAAATATGTGGGAAAACTGATGATATTCAATGAAAGTAAGGCGGTTATTGACAGGACTATAATTCGAAGATATTTGAAATTAATTTTATTATTTCTTAGATTTTCTAAAATAAAATCGTAAAATCTATGATGAAAATAATAAAATGATAAAATAAAACATAATTATACTTAATGATATTCATATTTACATACATAGCTCTTAATTTATTTATGAATAAATATATTTTATTTATTATTTTACTAAAAATAAATCTAAGGAATAAAATCGATTGATTCATTACATCTACATTTATGTCTCAGTGATGTCCCTTGTCTTTAAGCTGCTATCTTCATAAATTTCATCGATCAGTAGAAGTATTTGTAGTTTTCAACACTGTGTCATCTGCATATCTTATGTTGTTAAGATTGTGACCGCCAATAATGAATCTTTGTAGGACATTGAATTCCCTTAGAATGCCCTATTGTATAAGTTCGGTGATAAGACATATCCTTGTCTTGCACGCCTATCTATATTTGTATATCTGCTGAACTCATTTTCTAACTGTATAGGTGCTTCATTATTCTAATACACTTCAAAAATATATCAAGTTTGATGAGCAGTCCCAAAAGAACTTTGTGGCGTAGTTTATAGAACGCCTTTTCGTAATCTATAAAGCAGTTACATGTCCTTTGTATTGCTCTTTTTGATAACATTCTGAACATAAATATTGCCTTTCTTGTTCCAGTGTCTTTGACGAACCCACTCTGTTCTTGTCCTATTTCTGGTCTGATTCTGCAGAATTCGGATGATAAGTTTTGTTATATGGTTCATTAGGCTGATTGTCCGATGGAAGAGTATATATTCAAAAATATAAAACTAGAGTCTCTCTAAACCTATTTGAAAGACCTGGGTCTACAGTACAAATTATAGCGCAGAATAACTCCGTTGTAACGGCATAACTGAAGAGTGAAGAAGCCAATATTTCAAAGGATTGTTGTTCTATTTCTAAATTGCATAGTTTTTCCATTTCCACGAATTTCTGCGGGTAAAATATTCATAATGTTCACTCTCCAATCAAATTTCCTAAGCGGTGTAGAAAATATCCGACCAAAGAATTCTAAAATAATTTCTAATGTTTTGACAGATTTAGGGATATGGGTCGGGCTGAGAACTTTTCATTATTTCTTTTTTTTATTTCTGATTGAAGGTGGCTTCTTATTTTTTCAAAAACAACAAACTTAAAAAAGGGATTGCGTAAGAATAAAGATGATATTCGACAGTGACACGGTCGAACGCCTGTTGTATTTGCAGGCATATGCATTCATGCGCGCCAACATCCAAAGAATCAATCGTAAACATATATTTTGTTGATTGGCGTGTATAGTTTTATAAGGCACTAAATAGTGCATCATTCTTTACTTCTACTCTCCACCTATTTACAAAGACTCCTGAATGCATCCATTAGGGATTTTTTTTAATTTATTTTGCTTTTTTTTGGAGTCAAAAGTTCGACTCATCATTTGGCTAAAAATGAAAGGCATTCTGATTCAGATCAAACACACAATGAAAAAAAAACGCTCAATGAATAGAAAATCGGATAGAAAAAGGCAAGAGATAAGGCTAAGATCAATTATGAAAAAAAAAACTAAGGAAAAAAAATTCGTCATGGCTTACTATCACGATGTTGATCTTATTTATAGAAAAGTTTTCTTTCAATAATCATGTGTTTAGATTTAGTTTGGAGTCATTCGAACCGTTGTTATTTGCAAAAATTATATAAATAAATAAAGATTGGAATAATAAAAACAAATTGAATAAACACGTAAGAAAAATATATGTTTTGCTTAAATTATACAAAAAAGGTGAGAGTTCTGTACAATTTTAATCAGTGGATAATTTTAATTAAGATTGGTTTTATTTTATTTTATTTTTTTGAATTAACGATCAATCTGTTTTCAGCATTTTTTTTTATTTGTTTTGTTCTTAGTGTAAACTGGAATCTTTCCTGAAGTAAACATCGAAAACAAAATTAGATTTAATCACTGATCAGGAGAAATTTACTTGTTCGTTTTCAGATGTCGTGTTCAGTATTTCAACTTTCGGTTCATTTTTAAGAGCATAAAATATTTGAATTAATGGCTGTTCATACGAATCAAAGTATCATGTGTAGCACTTCTTAAAGAAATATTTCAATGTTTAATGATGAAATATATTGTTATTCACTGTAATGTTTACAGAGACTTTCAATTTGTTACATATATAGGAAGAGGTGCTGAAAGGTTCTCAGCTCAGGAAAAAAAGAATAAAAGTGTATCCGTTCGTATACCCATAAGGGTTAAAATTGATATCGACCTTCAGAGTGCTACAGTTTATTTTCTTTCAGTGTATTTCCTTATGATAGTTGATAATTCTATCTTGATTCGTTTGTTTAATATCTTCCTAGACTATTCTCTGTGCAAATACAAGAGATGGAAACTGATTATTCAAGTATTCAATATCACACCCCAAACGAATTACCAAGAAACGACATTTAGATTCAAGTACAGAAGATGGATACTCTGATCCGAGGCAGAATTACCGAAAAACGCCACTTTTATGTAAATTATTCTCATTCCTGATAAAAGTACCGAGAAATGATATTTTGACCCATCTACAAAAGACGAATATTCTGATCGGAGGCGAAAGCAGCGAGAAAAGTGATCTTTTTATTCAAGCACAGAAGGCGGACATTCTGAACCAACGCAGGATTACCGAGAAACAGCATTTTGATCAAAGTACAGAAGATGGATACACTGATCTGGGGTAAATTACCGCGAAACGACATAGTGATTTATCTACAAAAGAAGGATATAGTGATCCTAGCCAAAAGAACCGAGAAACGACATTTTGATCCATCGAGAAAAGGCGGATCCATCGAGAAAAGAGACGGATCCAAGTACTGAACCGGGCAAAACTACTGAAACGACATTTTGATCCATCTAGAGAAGACAATTTGATCCAGAGACAATATGATCCAAGGACGAACACTCTGATCCTAGCCAAAACTACCGAGGAACGACATTTTGATCCATCTAGAGAATACGGATACTCTGAACTGGGCAGAAGTACCGAGAGACAATTTGATCCAAGTACAGTGGACGAACACTCTGATCCTAGCCAAAACTACCGAGAAACGACATTTTGATCCATCTAGAGAATACGGATACTCTGAACCGGGCAGAAGTACCGAGAGACAATTTGATCCAAGTACAGTGGACGAACACTCTGATCCTAGCCAAAACTACCGAGGAACGACATTTTGATCCATCTAGAGAATACGGATACTCTGAACTGGGCAGAAGTACCGAGAGACAATTTGATCCAAGTACAGTGGACGAACACTCTGATCCAAGCCAAAAGTACCGAGGAACGACATTTTGATCCATCTAGAGAAGACGACACTGTGGTCTGAGGCAAAAGAACCGAGAAACGACATGTTGATCCACATGCAGGAAACGTATGCATTGATGCCGTCAAGATTACTACGAAACGACATTCTGATCCATCTATAGAAGACGGATAATCTGATCCGGGCAAGATGTAGCGAGAAAGGAAAATTTTTGAAATGTTGTGAATATTGCAATGAAGATGAGGATAACAGTCCGAATAATGTAAATAATGCAAGTAATCATAATACCTCATCTCAGAGATATAGACAGATACTCGTATTTCTGTGAAATTATTGTTTATAATTATAGTTTTGAAATATGAAAAACGTTGTTAGTTTAAATTACTGCCGGTTGTATATGGCTTAATTATTAATTTATTGTCAGTAAATATAAATTCACATATACCAATGAGAATAAATATTGTAACTAAAATAGCAAAAAATGTGAAAAAAATTAGTGACTAATAAAATCAGCAAAAGCAGAGGAACTTGCAGTAGAAACACTTAAACAATTTTATAGAATGTATTTTGGTAACTAACACCCTGGGGTTGGTATCGTCCAGTGCACAACCCAGACGGTAGTACACGTAGTCACGTATTTGTATAGTCTCGGAGGAGATTTACTCTTTTATAGAGAATGTCATGAATGCTTTATTGTGAAAAATATGGGATATTTTCCGAAGTTGTTACTTTTCTATGATTTTCTCTTTATCAAGATGAGAAAGAAGCAACAGAGAATGTCGAAATACTATGTCAGATATAGTCAAATATTTCCTTTCCAAGAAAGGAATTCTCATTTATTGCCACGAATACATATTTCCATTTAAATTCATTCATTAATAGGCATATAAGTAATAAGAAGACACACACACACACACACACACACACACACATATATATATATAAAGTAATTCATCGAGTCTAGAAGAGACCTCAATGGAATGCAGAAAACACTGGACGTCCGTTTCGTCCTATATTTGGGACTCATCAGCAGTGCGCATCCATTACCGAGAATTGAAACACGAACAGGCAAAACGTCATACCAACTGTACAAACGGGCCTCGGTGATGAAGAGGTAACGAATTAGACTCGATATAGACCCGCTCGATCACATATTCCGTGGTGAAACTCATCCGAGTTTCTCTTTACCCATAGAACTGTACCCCCACGAGCCACGACTACTCTCCCCAAGTCGCTCCATCCAGAACATTAGAATGACATACAAGTCATAGAAGTTATTAGAAGGATTTAAGATAATCATGATTAAGTAATTCATCGAGTCTAGAAAAAACCTCAACGAATGCAGAAAGCACTGATCCACTACCGAGAATTGAAACCGGAACAGTTACGATAGCAGTCAAACGTCATACCTACTGTACAGACGGGCCTCGGTGACGAAGAGGTAATTATTTAGACTCGATAGAGCGCCGCTCGTAACTGTTCAGGTATCAATTCTCAATAATGGATGCACACTGCTGATGAGTCCCAAATATAGGACGAAATGGATGCAGTGCTTTCTGCATTCTGTTAAGTTTTCTTGTAAGAGATCCCGTTTGTTTTCATATATATATATATATATATATAGCCTTGGAGCGGGTAGAATGAGATCAATGTGTTTTAGTGGACTCAGCAGTTTTCAATCTGCTTGTCTGAATCATCTTCAAGAAGCGAGAGCAAGATCTAAAAGGTCAGCCAATCTAAGAGTGATCACATCTCACTTGCTCCCTATGTGGCCTCCTTTGTAAATCACTAGCGGGTCTTAAGTGTCACTTAAGATTATCGCACAAAATTTCATAACTGTATCAATTAAGCTGACAGATCCTCATACGTCGAAACCGACGGGAGAGTCCATTCTCTATATATATATATATATATATATATATATATATATAATTTCTGCAAGTTTCCCAAATATATTGTAGGGAAAAATTGTGGCATTTTATTTTAAATATACCTACTTCAGAATTATTATTGTTATGGATATTTTTGTTATGATCATATCAATAATAATTTTGGGTGCAGTTGCAATTATTTTGATATTAAGACTGGGTAAATTGTTTTGGATAGTAGATCTTAAGGAGCTAGTAGGTAGCATTATATGTCTGTTTTTATCTAGTTCATTCTTATTGTTGTTGGTATTAATGTCGTTATCGTTTTTGTTGCTGTATACATTGTATGCATTTTTCTTAGCGTTGTAGATGAATCAATGACGATATTGAAGGTTTTTAAAGGTGCTTGTATGTGTATTTCTTCTTCAAGTAAATATTGGAGGCTTCAGGAACATAGTGCTCTTAAATAATATCCTATAATTATTCCTGATTTTATTCTGTTGCAGTGGTGAAAATAGAAATTTATGATGTTTTCTGTAAACTTTTAATTGTAAGTCATAATTAGTTCCATGTAGCATGATATCTCGAAAGGGTAATATGTTGTTATTTTAAGATGCGAAAGCATTTTTTTTCATTTTGAATCTGAAACTAACAACACTTTATTCTTCTTTGATATCGACGGCCTCCAAACAGTTCTACTATACCTACATTCACTCACGAGGCTTGGGTAAGCCATGGTATGTTTTTTTAGACACTTGCCATAGGTACCACAAGCTGGGATCGCCTCCCCAGAACGATAACATCAGGAAGTCACCCTGCTGACAAATCGACCATATATTTCAGTTGACCAATAACTCTGTAGTCTGACAGAGTCAGTAACTGAATTTTCATCTGAGATTTTCACTGTATAACGTACGATCTATTTGATTTACTGTTGAGGTGTCCTCCCCTTTTTACACAAATGAACTCACCCAGTATATACATATACTACTGCTACGTGAAGACCCGAGAGACGAGAGCAACCGAGTGTGAAGGTAACAGACAGACAGAACGAAGGTAGCGATCAAGAGTAACAGTGAGCGAGCACGTAGACTCAGTAAGAAGTCATACAGCGATACTTCAATACCAGACTGTATATATATTTTTCTACTAACCCGTATTCCTGGAACTACTAACCTGCATTACCAGTTTGTATTATTACATTAATACATTTATTTTCCTATATTCATTCTTGGCGTTTGTTATTTATTGGTACCAGATTTCATCCCGTTTTGTTAGGTAAACATTTCTGGTACCATAATTAACAGGAATTAATATTTTTGCAACCATTTACACAAGTGCTTTGGGTAGTGATATGTCCCGGAATGGGATATATTTGAACGAAGTAGCTAAGTTGTTTTGGCTACTATAACCAAGTAGAATATGGTAGCAGTAATCGACTGGTACGCGTCGTAGTCGCAGGTAAGAAGTGTAGATCAATGGCGTAGTCCAATGGGCGTCGTTATAGACTTAGCTCTTAGACTAAGGCTCTCTTCTGACTCTCCTACATGTCCGTTGATTTATGACGGACACCAGCCAATCACACTTCAATGAAGGGGAATACAGGTGTATGCATATTCCATTATATCAGGTAGGTCATTCAGTGCGTCTCTTTGTCTCTCTTACTTTCAATATATCCTGTGCTTGCCATATTCGCCGAGCGTTCTTTCTTCATTATGTGTCTATTTCTGATTCTAAGTATAAATGTCCTTCTTGTTATTTTTTCCAAAACTTCGTCCATTGAATTCTCAGTATACATCTGTTAAACCACATTTCTGTTACCTCAGATTTTTTCTTCATGTGAAAAAATTGTCAAGCATTCACTAACATGTAGGAGGACTGATATTGCATAACAATTCAGCACTCTTTTCTTTGTGCTAACGAAATTTTCCTGTTTCTTAATGCTTTGCTTAGCTTTTGGAAAGCATCTTTCGCTGTCCTAATGCACTTCTAGATTTCGGTGCGGCTCTGTCAAAGACTTTCCAGATTTTTTAAATTCTTAGTCTGTTCCTTCTGCTAGCAAACATACAGTTTTGCCTTCTTGCAATTGACCTTTAGTCCTTTCTTCTCGCTTTTCTTTACTACCTTCTGTAGTTGTTACATTAATTTCCTTTTTGTGTCTGCTGTCAAATTTCCATATCTAGTGTTGTTAAGACCGTGGCCACCAATAATGAATTCTAGTGGGACTAATTCTCACGGAATCACCTCACTTTAAAAGTTGAATAAGTCCGGTGAGAAGACACATACTTGTTTTACGTCCCTTTCTATTTTTTATAGGAAACTGAATTGATTTATTAATTGCAGTTATATGAATAAGACATTTGATTTGATGGCTAAAATTCCACCCATTTCAATTGACATCTGCCCCCATCCGTGTGCACCCTTTTTAATAATCACTGCGAATGAGCTAACTAATCCCATTTCCTTTGTATGATGATAAAATACCGTAATTGTGGAAAAGAGAAAAAAAAAGATGTTACCCATGAAACTTAAGGAGAAATGGGAAAATTGACCCTTGTGAACCAAAATTAATTTTAGTATAGTAATGGTAATATTAGCTTTTTCCCTATAAGGAAACATTTGGCATTCATTGATCGAGCAACCAGTACTGCTTTTGGTTGGAATTTATAAAATCCTTCTCTTCTGTTTATATCTCTGGGATGAATATTGTAACTATTTACACTATTTACATTGTTTGGATTATTGTTCTCATCTTTATTGTCATATTCACGACGTTTCGACCGTTGTACGCTCTGGCATTCACATTTTTAAGTGTTGTTTCAAATAATTCAGTGACTTGACCAAAAGAGTTGTGAGTTCAAGACTTGGCCACAGCAGAGATGAACAAAAACTTGGTGAGTTGAATGACTAAAGGGAAATGACTGAAACTGACATATCCAGAAAAGGCATGGCATATGAAATTAGAATTCAGGAATCCATAATATGACATGTGGAATTAGAATTCAGGAATCCATAATATGAAATGTGGAATTAGAATTCAGGAATCCATGTATAATTAGAATTCAGGAATCCATGATATGACATGTGAAATTAGAATTCAGGAATCCATAATATGACATGTGGAATTAGAATTCAGGAATCCATAATATGAAATGTGGAATTAGAATTCAGGAATCCATGTATAATTAGAATTCAGGAATCCATGATATGACATGTGAAATTAGAATTCAGGAATCCATAATATGAAATGTGGAATTAGAATTCAGGAATCCATGTATAATTAGAATTCAAGAATCCATGATATGACATGTGAAATTAGAATTCAGGAATCCATAATATGACATGTGGAATTAGAATTCAGGAATCCATAATATGAAATGTGGAATTAGAATTCAGGAATCCATGTATAATTAGAATTCAGGAATCCATAATATGACATGTGGAATTAGAATTCAGGAATCCATAATATGACATATGGAAGTAGAATTCATGAATCCGTGTGGAATTAGAATTCAGGAATCCATAATATGACATTTGGAATAAGAATTCAGGAATCCATGTGGAATTAGAATTCAGGAATCCATAATATGACATGTGGAATTAGAATTCAGGAATCCATAATATGACATGTGGAATTAGAATTCAGGAATCCTTAACATGGCATGTGGAACTAGAATTCAGGATTCCATAATATGACATGTGGAATTAGAATTCAGGAATCCATAATATGAAATGTGGAATTAGAATTCAGGAATCCATATGACATGTGGAATTAGAATTCAGGAATCCATGTGGAATTAGAATTCAGGAATCCATAATATGACATGTGGAATAAGAATTCAGGAATCCATAATATGACATGTGGAATTAGAATTCAGGAATCCATGTGCAATTAGAATTCAGGAATCCATAATATGACATGTGGAAATAGAATTCAGGAATCCTTAACATGACACGTGGAACTAGAATTCAGGATTCCATAATATGACATGTGGAATTAGAATTCAGGAATCCATAATATGACACGTGGATTTAGAATTCAGGAATCCATATGACATGTGGAATTAGAATTCAGGAATCCATGTGGAATTAGAATTCAGAAATCCATAATATGACATGTGGAATTAGAATTCATGAATGCATGTGGAATTAGAATTCAGGAATCCATAATATGACATGTGGAATTAGAATTCAGTAATCCATGTGGAATTAGAATTCAGGAATCCATAATATGACATGTGGAATTAGCATTCAGGAATCAATAATATGACATGTGGAATTAGAATTCAGGAATCCAGGTGGAATTAGAATTCAAGAATCCATAACATGACATGTGGAATTAGAATTCAGGAATCCATAATATGGCATGTGGAAATCGAATGTGGAATTAGAATTCAGGAATCCATGTATAATTAGAATTCAGGAATCCATAATATGATATATGGAATTAGAATTCAGGAATCCATGTGGAATTAGAATTCAGGAATCCATAATATGACATGTGAAATTAGAATTCAGGAATCCATAATATGACATGTGGAATTAGAATTCAGGAATCCATGTGGAATTAGAATTCAGGATCCATAATATGACATGTGGAATAAGAATTCAGGAATCCATGTGGAATTAGAATTTAGGAATCCATAATATGACATGTGGAATTAGAATTGAGGAATCCGTGTGGAATTACAATTCTGGAATCCATAATATGACATGTGGAATTAGAATTCAGGAATCCATGTGGAATTAGAATTCAGGAATCCATAATATTACATGTGGAATTAGAATTCAGGAATCCATAATATGACATGTGGAATTAGAATTCAGGAATCCATGTGGAATTAGAATTCAGGAATCCATAACATGACATGTGGAATTAGAATTCAGGAATCCATAATATGGCATGTGGAAATCGAATCCAGAATATGGCATGTGGAATTAAAATTCAGAATCCCCTGTAGATCACCCAGATATAAACAAGGATGAGGTCTATAGTCTGAATATAAATAATTTAAATAATGATAATTCCTCATTCCAGAAATTCCGACAAAAAATGCACACAAGTCTAGGGAATTTGACACTCACAAGACATGCTTAAAAAGCAGGGTATAACAGCAGGTAAACTACCTAACGTGTTTGAATAAATGGATGGCAAAAGACTAGGAGGCATAGTAAAAAAAAAGAAAGAAGAAAGAAAGAAAGAAAGAAAGAAAGAATGCATGCGAAGGAGTTACGAAAGTTGTGAAGCATAGAAGGCATATTCGTGTGCGTGTGTGCATGCATATGTTTCAATGTATTTATGTTTCTTTGTTCCTGTTTATGGATACGTGTGTGTTGCGTGCGAGTGTACTTATGTGTATATGCATTTGCGTGTGTGTAAGAGAATTTTCAGATTTGTGGTTTTATTGTTCGCTTTATTGTAATCCAAGCTTATATATATATATATATATATATATATATATATATGACAGAAAATAACCGTGACTATATGTCGATGTAAAAGTCATCATTTTGCATTTTTATTTTATACTTAACTTTCCAATGTGCATTTTTCCGCGGCTGCGTGTCGTCTGCATATCAGTTAAATCTGGTCATTAAAAAAAGAAAAGAGAATGTCGACTTAAATAGCACCTTCCTGGCAGGCTTTTTGCTACAAAAAAATTATGAAAAAGACGGAAAACAAATCAAGTCCATTTCTTTGCAAATGGAAATAAAAGGTCGAAAAGAAAATCCGAAATGGCGACTGTTTCTCCAATTTCCCGCCTTTCTCCTTCTGACAATCGTCTTTATTTCATCTTTATTATGTTCTGTTTTATTATTATTATTATTATTATTATTATTATTATTATTATTATTGTTATTTTGTGGTTATCGTTCCTTGATGTAAATATATTATTTTTTTCAAATGTTGCCTCCGTCTTTCTCCGCCTTTGTCCATCATGAATATTCACAAGTCATCGTTTATTATTTTACGTGCTCATTAGGATATATTCACTTTTCTCCTTTTTTCTCTCGCACACAAAAATGTTAAAATTTTCCCGCCAAAATATTCACTTCTCGTCTGCATTGCTAAAAGATCCCTACCCACTCCATAACTGATTGTGAAAAGTCTGAATTTCTTTTTTTCTTTTATTTTTCATTTTTAAATATATTTAAGCTTTATGCTTTTCATTTTATTTATATTTCATTTATTTATACGTTTCATTCGTTTTTTTGTTGTTTTTTTTTTTAAATTTGGGGAGGCTGCTGACAAAATTGACAATTTACACCTCTAATCTGCTGTCACTATAAATGAAGGTACGAGATCGCGTTTAATAACACGAGATCTTATGCTCTTTATTTTTTATGTTCGTGACTTCCCGTCAAAGTATATGGGGATGGGGATAGCCTCATACTCAAAAGAAAATCACATGTTTCAAGTTAAACAAATTTTTTGGTTCAATTTTTATTTTCATTAGCTATTATTTATTCTTTTCTTATTTCCCTTCCTTTTACTTCGAATTTGACTTGCCCAGTTCTTTTCTTCGCTTATTCTTTTTATAAAGAGCTCTTTTTAATGCCGTACGCGTTTTATTTGAGCTCCTCTTCAAAAAAAAATTTAATTTTCAGAATTACTTGGCGTAAAAGAAAAATGTATAAATATAAAAGAGTATTCTTGAATTGCCAACACTTATATACCTTTGATTGGCATCCGAGTAGCTTTTTAATGCTCTCGGTCGCACGCTGTGTGTCTTCATGGATCTGTTTGATTTTCTATGTGTTATATCAACCGCTCATATAACTTTGCCATTTTCATAGTTATATGTGTACAAGTATAGAAGCTCCCACGTACAGATATTGAAACAAACTGATCAGCCTATTCATCTGTCAATTTAACCAGCATTTTTATAGTCTCGCCGGACATTTTAATCTTTATTCTTTATTCTTGATATCAGTCCACCAGAAAATAAATTACATAATAATAATATTCAGTATATACACTTATATTATATAATATCCAATATATGCACTCCAATGTCAAATTGAGATAATAAACATAATATTCAATATATACAATTATTTCATGCTCCCAAATTTTTGCTCCATTTATCCTCCATATATTTTTATATTATTATTATAATTGTCTCGATTTGATATTAAAATTTGAATTAAAACTTCTTTGAATTTTGAATGTTAATTTTGTTTCTTTTTAAATATGAGCCACTTTTGGGATAAGAGGCTTGGATTTTGTCCACTGGATTTTTCACTATAAAAGTAAAAAAAAAAATACATTTTCATAGTAAAATTACCAGCAAATCATTATTATTGTAAAATTACTAGCAACATGTACTTATAGTAGAATGACCAAAACGATTATAGCAAAATGAATAGAAATACATTTTATCTGTAGCTGAAGGCATGAAATTGCATTCAAAATATTTACATTTTGGCATTAAATAAACGACGGGGGTTAATATGCTGCTAATGGAAATCTACCAAACCAACCAATGCACTACGTTTTTGTCATGTATTCGTTGTATTCTAAGTTATGTTAATTTGATCAAAATGGGTCCCCGGGGGCAAACCCCCTCCATTTTTTCCCTTGGTTTAAATTTAAATTTAAACAAGGGAATAACTCCTATCCACAATATAGACGCAGAAAGCCAGAAGATGGATGTCACGTCGTCAAGATTAAAATGAGACAATATGGACGTCAAGTCGAGCAAGAAATCGAAGCATTTGATCGCGACAACGGAATAGGATTTTCCAAACTCTTTTGAAATGACGGGCGGATAATTATGTAAGCCCCTAGGTAAAGTAACAATCATAGCGATTACCCTAGGCAGGCTATATGCTCGCTATTAGTAGAAATCACCAATCAGTGGTTAGTGCCTTACAATACATATTTGTTGCGAAAATTCAACTGTCATATCAATGTCGAAATTTGTTCATCAATTCATTCAATCAAGTATTGCATCAAATGCATATCAAAGGGGTCAGATCAAGCTGCATAATTACCCTCTCTGAATTTTTTTCTCTTTGATTTAAATTAAATTAAATTTAAACAAGGGAATGACTCCTATACCAAATTTAGAAGGAGAAAGCCAGAAGATTGAGGTCACTTTGGCAAGATCATTGAGTAATATTGAAATGCATCATTTTTCTGTAAAAATTATAATAATGATTTAAAATCAATAAGTTTCACACAAAAAAAAATGTGAGACGCAGAAAGGAGTGGATAATTCGCTTATATATATATATACACACACACACACACACACACACACACATATATATATATATATATATATATATATATATATATATATATATATATTTATATATTTGTTCACAATACGATGAATAATATTCGAGTTACCTCATAAAATATCACACCAATAAGTTGTAATTAAAACAGTTATTATCAACTGAAATTCACGTGGTATATTTATCTCATAAATATATGTATATCCTGAAAGTTTTACCAAAATTAAGGTGGAGGATATCAGCTTATTTCTGAGTAAACATTTTAATCCATTTCTTCCAACTGTTCATTTTGTCCTCCTAACAGAGGAGGAATGGCAAGAAGTTTCCGAACAAAAAAGGAGTTCTCTTACTTTGATTCTTCGACAACCTTCGCTAATAGTCTTCTACATAGAGTTGCCCCTCGCCCTTGTATTGGATGAAAAATAACATCGTATAGTTAATACCGATTTTATTGTGAAATATATATATATGCAACAAATATGGAACAACGAGGACCAAACATAGTAACAATAGTCTACGAGATTTCTTTACCAGAAAACCTCTGTCTGGCATCGGTATCATCTGTCCGAAAAATATCCAGCTATCTACTAATAGCGAACATATAGCCTGCCTAGGGTAATCGCTTTGATTGTTACTTTACCTAGGTGCTCACATAATTCCGGTGTCGCGATCAAATGCTTCGATTCGATGCATTCTCCTTAATCTCGTCCACGGTTTTTTCAGGGAGGATTTTAGCTTTTTGAATAAACCCAGAAGTTGCAAAGAATCAAATCTGAATTACAGTGTACCTGACCAACTTGACGAATTCAATGTTTTGCTAAAACAAAAATAAAATTATAAAATAAAATAAATAAATTAATAAAAAAAACTGCACAAAACGAGAAGAATTTAGTTGATCAGTTATTGTGAATGCGACGGTCATATAGTACCCGACCTCCCTGCCAATTTACTGCCGACTGAGTAACCTCCATGGGAGAATGTCTGTTAAAACAGGCGGATTAAGATTCCCTCCGACGGCTTGCCAAATAACATTCATCATCATCATCGTCATAATTATCATCAGTCCCATGACCGAGTATGTTTGATTATTTGAGCATCCGACCAGCCCCTTCCATGTGGCTCCGTTGCGAGCTAATATCTGAGTCTTTGTGAACAATCTTCTAGTTTACTCGATGTGAACTCATTTTGTTTCTTTGTGTACCTGTGCTTCTCCTACCTTAGGAACATTATATTAAAGCAACACAACCGATTCTTGAACTATTCCAAGTGGTAGTTGTGTTCCCGATAAACTTTTATATGTCTACTAATATGCAGGTGTATAAAAGTAAGTAATATTTGCCTATTGTTAAATAAAGATACACTAACAATTGATTACACGTGTTAGTTATACACAGTTCTTTTGTATTAGAAAGTGTTTTCTAACAAAATGTAATTTGATATAAAGTTTACTATTAAAGAAAATTGACAGCAGAAATAATGTCAAACTAGAAAAATACGATGAAAACATTGTTGAGTTATTTGAATAAGAATGGATCATTTGTGAATGTCTGTTATTAACATGACCACACGATTTATATTTAACATAAAATATCACAAAATATGAAACACAAGAAGGAATAAAAACGGTTTTATAACATCAACATTTATATTTATTTTTGTGTGTACATGCGTAGATGTTTTGGTGTTATGTCCCTTTGACTGAATTAATGAGATGGAAATATTTTTATCTGAGCTCACAATGGTTGAATGAATTATAAAGCTGAAAAATGCTGAATAAACTGTAGCTTTAGAAAAGTATTTTAAAGAGAAAAGTTCTTGATGCTTGTTTGGAAATGTTTCGTATGTTTGTAATGTAGTTTGGAAAATTTTGCTTTTAACGTCTGACCGTCCATGGTCGAGACGGAATCCTTTTACAACTACATCTTGTAGCGAGAAGAGAGAGAGAGCAGCAAACTCGTGTCTGCTATTTATAATTGATGTAACCACGTGACAGGATCACGAAAAATTGGCGGGAAAACTTGACTTGGTCACGCGCTGGAAAAATATTTGAACGTGGGTGAATTGCAACGCCGACTTGTGTGTTTATTGACCAATTAGACGCTGATATTTCCTGAAAATATGTATGAAGCTGGGTAAGCTCTGGATCCACTTTTTGCACAAAATTGTACAAAATTCAACATTGATAAGAAGGTGGTAGCGAGATGCTAAAACATCATATGTGAATAAAGATTGTTTTCAAAATATTTTTCAAAATTAAAACAAAGAATAAACTGTTGGTTGATTTTTTCGACATCAAATAGATAAGGTAAGAAACAAAATTCTAGACTTGATTATCCGAATTTGTTTTTAGATTCTGACATGGAGTATATTCATTCTTACGAATATTTTTTTGACTCGTTTCTCCATCATATTGTTGCCTTTTTTTCAGCATTTTATCTGATTCATTCTTCTGCTGTTAAATTAATAGGAATACACATGTAGGTAGCTCGACTAATTCGCTGAAAAAAGAGCATATCATGATGAAAAATGTCCCAAACTCAGTAAAAACAAATTATTATTGTCAAAATCTTTGTTATTAAGAGGAAAAACCTATTTAATTAATGTATTTCTTCCTTTTTAGCACGTTCGAAATTTTGGTTAAAAACGTTATTTTTCTTGCGTCAACGGGGACTAAAGATTAGTATAGGAAATTTTATCGTCTTTTTTGCGAAAAAAAAACACATTGATTTAGAAATTCTTGCAAAAATCCCATAATTGTTAGATTTTGGTATCTGTCTATATTTCTGAGATGAGGTATTATATACATTATTTACATTATTCGGACTATTGTCCTCATCTTTGTTGCCATATTTATCACAAGGTTTCAGCCGTTGTACGCTCCGGCCTTCTTTAGGTGGTTGGAATGTCGAACTGAACAGACAATTATTATAGTGGTCTTTGTTTTCTCTCCTTAAAATGAATCTCATAGATGTGTTAAGACTATTGCTGCTCTACCGCTACTTCCACGGGAGGTGCTCGAATGAGCAGCAATAGTCTTACCACATCCGTATTTCATTGGTGAGAAGTAAGTTCCACTCGAACAGCCTCTTCCCGCGAACCACTTCCCTTTGGAACAGACTCCCAACAGGAAGTTTCCTCGATTACTACAATCTTAACCTGTTCAAAGCGAATGTTAACCGTTATCTTCCACTCCTATATATACAAATGGCCACCTAATGTAATCTTCTACCTCGAGTGGCCATCGGGCCTTTTAAAAAACACAGCAAAAATCACCTCCGCTCCCCCAACCTTTCTTTCTTCAATATTCAGGCTATCTGTTCCAACTTCTACAGCATAGAATCATTCCTTGTGAAACCAACTTGAATTATTCTATTGCTAGCAAAGAATTATTGGTTCCAGGCTGTCTTCTCCTTTGCCGAAAAGATTACAGCATTCACATGCATGGCCTTGATCTTTACATCCGGGATAATCTTCCGATGGCCAGGGAATTGTCTCTCGAGGCTGCTGACTACTCTTTCGTGTGCTTCCGTCTTTTGCTACTAAATTCTGTCAGCTATCTTTTTTTTTCATTTATCGTTCCCCTCTTCCTAATACTGCAGTATATTGGAAGCAATCGAAGAACGTATAGAAAAAGCACTTTCCCTCCACCCATCTGCGAATATCTTTGTCTTCGGTGACTTTAAAGCTCACCATGACACGTGGTTGAACTATTCTAAAGGTACTGATGTTGCCGCTATACAAACATTAAATTTTACCATTGTCCTATCATTCACTCAAATCGTGGACTTCCCTACTCGTTTCCCAAGCAAAACCAAGCAAAAGGCTTCTCTACTAGATCTATTTATTATATTCTTTCCTCGTTGTTGCCGAATTTCGTAATACTGCCCTCTTGGTAACTCAGCCCACACTGTGGTAACTATTGATATCTTCTTCCAATCATCCATTAAACGGGAACCCCCTATCCATAAGATCTCTTTCCGTTACCAGCATGCTGATTGGGACTGATTCTGGGATTTTCTTCATGATGCCCCTTGGACTGACATCTTCAACTGCCCCTGTTGAAAATTGCGCCATTGAGGTATCTTCCTGGGCCAAAGTATACATGGACGCTCTCATCCCCTCCCAGAAGTACCAGGTGAAGCTTCAATCCTCTCCATGGTTCACACCAGCATTTCATGCCGCTATAACATACAGGAACCACTATTTCCGTCTATACCAGTGTGACAGCTCTCGTCACATCAGGCGCTTATTCGTTACTGCTCATAATAAATGTAAGCGATTCCTCGAACGCGCTAAGTCACTGTTTGCCGAGAGAATGCGGCATCGCATAGCCTCCAACAATTTTGTCTCTCGTGATTACTGCCGGCTCTCTAATAGGGCAATAAATAAGTGCAAGATGTTTATTCCTCCCCTCTTCAATCGATTTGAGATGTTATCATCCTCTGCTGGTAAAGCTGAATTCTTTGCTCGTAAATTCTCTTCAAACTTTACTCTTGATTCATCTGGAGTATCACTGCCTAACTTCCCTCTTAGAATTGATTCTCTGTTGAAAGATATGTATATAACCCCTTCCATGATCTCTGTTATCACCTCTAACCTAAATCTTCAAAAAGCAAATGGGCCCGATGGTATCCCTGTAATATTCATTAAGATGTGTGCTCCCGAACTGGCCTCTGTTCCCTCTAATCTATATAATAAATGTCATGCTGCCTTCTGTTTTCCCGCCTGATGGAAGGTATCGTCTGTTGTTCTAGTTTTTAAGAAATCTGGGGAACCGACCGACCGACCCATCCAACTATCGGCTTATTAGCTTTCTACCTCTTTCTGGAAAAATTCTAGAGGCCCTAATCAATGAGGAATTGGTTCAGATTCTTTTATCGCAGGGCCTTTTCTCAGACAAGCAATATGGTTTTCACTTCTCCAGGTCAACTGCTGATGTACTGACGATAATTGCGGAAACAGTCTATCAAGCTCTAGATAAAAACGGTGAAGCTCGGGCTGTAGCATTGGACATCTCGAAAGCCTTTGACATACTTTGGCATACAGGTCTTCTTCGCAAGCTGAAAAGGACTCGGGACATATTTTTAATCAAGTAGCGAAATGAAAGTTATCCTGAACGGCCACTCGTCTAGATCCTTTCGTACTAACGTGGGTGTCCCACCTTCAAGGCTCCATTACTCGTCCTCCGCTTTTTTTTTAGTTTTCATTAATGACCTTCCCGATAACATCAACATGGTATCTACTCTGACGGCACAAACATCGTTAACTGGGGTAAAAGATGGCTTGTTAATTTTAACGCCCCCAAACGTCTCTCTATTAATTATCTGAGAAAGCATGACTAGTGCTGACCCCCAGAAAAGTGACTCGTTGCACCATCTCGGGCTAACATTCCCAGCTGACATGAAGTGGAAAAACTATATTAAATCCATCGCTAAGTCAGCTGCCAAGAAAGTTGGTTCACTGTATCGTGCGAGACAATTTTTCTCTCCAGAATCTATCTTGCATATCTATAAGTCTACCATTCGTCCATGCTTAGAATATTGCTACCGCATATGATCAGTGCCCCTGCTATTTACCTAGAGCTTACCTTGATATGATCCAAAGAAGAATCAGCAATATCTGATCTGTCGGCTTAGCTTCAGTCACTTTCCTACCGCCGTAAGGCTGCCTCTCAGTGCCTTTTTATAAGTATTTTCATAGTAATTGCTCAGATGAGCTCTTCGCTATGGTAGCTGGACTTCATGAATTTAAACGCAGTACTAGATTGGCAGCTAGGTCTCATCAATTGACAATTGAGCTGGCTAGATGTATCCGTAATTTCTATGCTAACAGTATATTTTCTCTCACTTCTCGCTTGTGGAACTCTCTTCAGGTTCCATGTTTTCCAGCCAACTTTAATCTGCAAAAATTTAAATGCAATCGCTATCCACTGTCTTCTTGATTATTTTTTTTATCTTTCTATTGCTTTTTAATGTGTCTGTATCTAATTTCTCCACACCCTGTAACCCATTGTGTTTTAGTGGCTTTAATGCCTTGCGTGGGGTGATACCGATTGAAAAAACAAAACAAACAGAAACACCATTTACTGAGAATCTGCCCTGAATCGTAAAGTAAAAATGCAAATAAGGTGAGACATTTAATTAGAAAAGGTTTTAATTCCATTTATAAATGAGATATATTAATAAGAATGTTTTTTAGTAAATAATGAATTTTTACAAGAATTGTTTTCATTTTAATTTGAATAATTTATAAAGTTTAAAAATCATTTAAAATTCTGTATTAATTTCATCCTTTTATATGATATTAAGTAAAACTATATTTTATAATCATAAATGGAAAAGCTTAGTACAAATCATCAAACACCAATATTTTTAAAAGAATTTTGAATTTTTTGTATGTGCATAAACGTGTCAATTTTTGTACGAGGATTGATTATCAGAAAATAAAAGCAGTAACTATAGTAAATTTAAAGTCAAAGAATCTACAATTCAATAAAATATTAGATTACGGAAAATATTTTCCTAAATTTTTAAGATTACCGAGTACTTAACAATTATATAAAAAGACGCTCCTATCATTTTCTTTAATTATGTCTTGCAGATAAATCCCGCGTAGAACATTAGATTTGTCATCAGGCTGACAGCACGTCTGCACCTTAAATAAACAGCTAGTGTCGGCTTAAAAATATGCATTTCTGTGATATTTTAAACTTAAATTAAATGATATTTGTTTGAAATCAGATTAATTATACTTGAAATCTAGTAATATTCCTCACATAAAGATACAGAAATGTAAATTCTTATTTTTTGGAAGATTTTTAATAAAGAGAATTACATTGTAATAAAAGCGGGATAAAAATGGCGCTAAAAAAAAAAGAAAAAAAGAAAAAAAAGAAAAAAAAAAAGAAAAAAAAGAAAAAAAAAACTTCTTCCAGTCAATTTAAATTAGTTTTGAAATAGAACAAAGTATTTTGTTTATTGGAAATATTAAATTTAATCTATTAACTTGAAATTAAAACTAAAATAAAAGCTTAAAGAGAAATAATTCATTTTTAAAAAATAATTTTAATCTCTAGTTATCGCGAATCTGTGGAGGCAACTGCATTTAAGATTCTTAGAAATTCTGAAATGATGCACTTTCATTCTTGCAGGTACTTTCATTCTTAATTGAACTATTTTCTCTTTTTCTATCTTTCTTTTCTTTTTTTTTTCTTTTTTTTCCTCGCAAGACTTTTAGTTGATCTATTCTCCTTCGGCTATTAAATTACCGTTCTCAATTCGTTTCGATTTCCCGAGATAAGTATTTACATTATTTCGTATATTTTATTAGTTTACATTATTTATTTCTTCGTCTTTTTATTACATTGTTAACTGATTTATTCTCGTTCGTTTTTTTAACATCTGTGGTGTATTCTAGTTATTTCGTCGAATAACCCTTCACCGGTATTTGAATCAATTCCTTTGCTGGTTTTCTTTTCGATCCAACTTTTGGGCGGAAGTTATTCCAGTCTGGATAGCTTCTTTCTTCGTTGTTTCATCAGCTGTGCACGTTGTGTTCGTTGTTAAAGTTTTTTGATGGATAGAATTTCACATCTCCCATCGAGGAAGGCTGGTGGCGAAAAAGGACGACAGAAATTATTAAACTTCATATGTAATACTCTAGAAAAGCAGGGATTGGTCTTTGTTAGCCAATCATCGCCTATCTTCCATGTCAGTCTTGGCTGACGACGGAATTGTCCACATGACACTGGGCAGTTTCATTTTATTTTAATTTGGTTATCTCCCTTCTACCAATGATTCATTTTATTCAAGTTATGCTATAAATGATTAGTAATAATCTAAAGACATGTTCTGGGAAGAAGTATTTATATTATTAGGTATATTTTTTATTATTTGCTCATTGCACCGACACCTACTCCAAGATGCCTTCAACGGGTATCGAACTCACGACTATATCTGCGAGATTGGCTTGCTAACCACTGCTCCACAGAGAGTAATAATGTTCTGATCTATATCGCACATACATACATACATACATACATACATACATACATACATACATACATATACGAATACAAATCACATACAACGACAAGCATTCATTGATTAATAAATCTCCACTATGCTATTATAGACAATTTACAAATCGCAGCAATGCGACAATTTTGTAATCGCTCTATTTTCATATAGTCAATTTTGTGCACTTTTGAGAGAAAGTTTTCTTAAGTCTCCTCAAAACTCGCTCGCTGATTGGTCAATACGAACCAATCAGATCGTCTGCACGTGGAGTAACTTTTCCCGCGCAGCGATCTGGTGCGTATAGCCACTTATTTAAGCAAGAATTTTTCTTAGCTAATTAGTGAGAATTCAGCTGCCAAACGAATCCACGACAGTTGAAACCATGCGCCAACCTTCTCACTCACACACACCACTCACATGCTGAACATTCCTTATACACTCACATAATCTTTTCTTACACTGCAAAATCTTCTGAGAACAGTCAATATAAGAAACTCTCATAAACATTCTTCCAGTGAACTTTTAAATACTAAAATAACAAATAAAGAAAGACAACTCTTGTTTATTTACTTAAATGCATGCTTTCTTTCACATCGTTGTTTGATATTGTACATCTTGTTAAATACATATTTTATGTGTAACAATGTCTTTGGCTTATCCTTTTCAGCGTCGGCCCTGTTTCCTAATCTAAAGTTAAATTAATGTGAAGTCAGCCACAATAGTATAACGCTGACGCACCGGTCGACCCTGGGTCGACCCTGCGCTGATCAGTACTGTCGTCAATCAATTGTTTTTTGGTCGCTGGCCGTTTCGACCCACACCATCTCTGCCTACATTGTATTCTTTGATCTCTGAGCAGTGAAGCTCGAATGTCGTCGGTAATTCGGAGAGCTTGTCGAGCCACAACCAAGCTGTATTATGAAAGAAATAAAAATGTTCTCGCAGACGAAATAAAAACGGAAGATTCGTCGGGTTAGTTTTAAATTGGTTTATATAGTTCTTGGTACAAAAATCAACCCTTCCTCTTTAAATTTCTATTGTGACACTTTGCTCTTCTAAATTGCTCTAACTATCTGAAAACTCTGGTTCAGTCGCCATCTAGTTGAGTCCGGCCCAAAATTGGCGTAGGTTCAACTATTCTGGGGTTTTCGGTAATCTCCCAACTTTCGGATTTAGTAGGTATTTGTGCTGGTTTGTGGTAGTGCACCCTAATCAGTCATCGAGCTTCCACGGCCCTCGGGTTATCATACAGATAACCCTTACGGATTGTTTCTCAATTCAATTTCATATTCGGTTGACAGATTAGTCTGGTCTCCCGAGTTATTTATATTTCCGCAGTTATATTTCAGATGGCCCTTTTGATCTGACCCGCCAATCTAACACTTTCGCCCCAGCCCCTCAACCTCCGACGTCTTACTCTCTGGGTTGAGGTGTCTACTCGGTATTAACCGAACTTAAGGGAGTGGCCATAGGTCCCTTGAGCCTCCATAGGTCATTCGAATCCTGCTTCCTGACCACATTGTGTTTGGTTTGATCCAGAAAGCAGAAGTGATATTCATCCATTCACGGTAGACTGAAGATGTAGACACAGCTGGAGAGTCTGTGCTAAGAAATTTAGAATGCACCAAAAAAAAATATATATATCTACCGAAAGCCAGACAAACAACTATTCAATGGTTGAATTGTTAAAGTCTTTTATATAGCAGAAAAGAATAGTATAGAAAACAAACGGGTTGCAGAAAAGAAAAGTAATTGACGAAAAAAAATCATACACTGGATTCTAGACACAGAGAGAGTGTGTTATGATTAACTTGTTGTTAAATCGCCTCAGAACGATATACGACTCTTGCGATGGGGGAATAAGATTTCTGTGTTCGGCTTAAAGTTTATAGTGGCGTTCCACCTTAGCAGTAGTAACAGTAGTAGTCATATTCGTGGTAGCAGAAGCAGCGGTACTTATCTCAACAGTAACTGTTAGCGGACGCTTCGTTCCAATTTTTGACGTCACTTTCAATCTCAGATATCTCCCCACCCAGCTCGACTGCACTCGACGGCAGACGAGCCAACCAAACTGATTATTGTAGCTTGTGCAGCCTTTCCGCTTCCAGTAGTAGTAATAATAGTAGCAGTATTAGATGTTGGCGGAGTAATTCGCTTCTTCGTACTTAGATCAACAAAATATTTTAGCGGGCGTTTCGTTCCAATCCCTGACGCCACTTTCAATCTCCGACCTCTCTCCATCCAGCTCGAATGCACTCGACGGCAGACGAGCCAAAAGCAACCTCTCCGTCTCTCCTGTAGCACCGCGACCCGTAACGGTCGCTGCGGGTGCCCACGCACGTAACGGCACGCACAGCGACGACGACGTGCCGACCGATCGCGGCCTCTACCCTCTGCCTCTTCCGTCTGCCTTTTTCAGCATAGCTACGCGTTTATATAGATAAACCTGGCTGATCATAAATCGACCCTTGGCACGCACGCGATTATCACGTGTGCCGCTTTCAACCCAAAAGTTCCTCATGGCTTTAGTAAGCTCTATCTCAAATTTTAATCGATAAAAATTATTTCAACCATTTCCATTGTCTTTGTAATTGGCCCAATTCCAAATGGGCGAGATCAGATTTTCCCGTCAGTAAACAAAATTGTTCTGATCTAATTTCGCTACTCAGATTCACTCCAATTTCAATAAAAAAAATATTCGTGTGTGTGTGTGTGTGTGTGTTTCCCAGACTCTCTCTGTTACACTTGTTATGCTTTTAATTCCCACGGTTAGCAAATAACCTGGTATCTACCGTAGCGATTTCAGCTTACATTTTTACATTAACTCCTTTAATTCCACCAGTGTCCCATAGTGTCACAATACAATTGTTTTTTAATTAATCAATTTTTAAAATTAATTTTAAGATTTTATTCAGCCTTGCGACTGCTTACAAGATCCACGGTCCTGGAAGGTGATTAAATGGAATTAGCCTCTTTGACTTAAAGAGCGATGCAACTTCATAACAATATTTTACAAAGTACACCTCAGACCTTATTGAATAATTAGGACCCCAAAACTGAATTATTGTTACTATTTTATCATCCGTTATTTGTAATTAGGTGAAATATAATTGCTTGTTGAAGGCAGATCTAGCACAATAATAGGTGAGGTTATCTTATTAATTGTTATTTTTAAGTTTTCTTTTAGTCTGTTCTTTGCTATCATAATTATGAGCAATGTACGTGTGTTTATCGATTCTATTTAGTTAGGTACCTTCACAAGAACGTGATACCTAAGGTTCAAAATTATATTACTGTATTTCAAAATTAACTGCAATTGACTGAAAGTTTTCATTTTAAAATTGCTAAAATAGCTGATTTTTAGCTCCATTTTTAGTCATCCATCATTACGATGTAATTCTCTTTATTAAAAAATCTTTCAAAAATACAATATATTTTTTGGAACATTATTTGCGGAATATTAGCTGAGTTCAATGTTCAACGAATCTGATTTGAAACAAATATACTTACTTTTAGATGTTAATAACGCTAACCAATCAATGTAAAATGTCAAAAATAGCAACCAAATACCAATACAGCCATACGACCCTCCACAGGTTTTGAATTCAGAGTTGTCCTTCTCCTAGACCAGTTGTCATCCAAGGCTATAGAACCCAGTCTGTCCTGCTATTTTACCCATAGCCTGAGGGAGAAGAAGAGGATTCATACCTTTCCCAAGGGTATTAGCACGTAAGGGAATGTAATGGATTCGACTGAAATTCGAACTCGGCTCTGCGATTCCCCAATATATATATATATATATATATATATATATATATATATATATATATATATATATATATATAGAGAGAGAGAGAGAGAGAGATAGATAGATAGATAGATAGATAGATAGATAGATAGATATAGCGTAGTCACTGAAAAACGGAAAGAAGTTGAAAAAGTCATAACTTCGTTTTCAATCTTTTTTATTTTATTTTATTTTATTTTTTGCGGGTTACAGAGAATCCCATGGAGATTAAAATGTCTACGTATGATGTTTAACAAAGAACAAAACTCATTGAATTTTTCCATTTCAATAAAAGATGAATTGTTCAAACTCAGAGAAAATACCGGCAACATTTTAGTGCCAGAGTCTCTCCTAGCGATAACATGATTCTGAACATAATCACCCTGTTTGAAAGAACTGGATCAGTCGGCGATCTTCCGGGAAGGGTTCGAATTGTGGAATCGGAGAGCTGATTTCGTATTCAAGTCGAGTTCATTGCATTCACCTATGTGTTAATACGCTTAGGAAAGGCATGAATCCATCTCTTCCCCAAGCTATGTGTAAATAGAAGGATAGACTGGGCCATATAGCCTTGGTTGGAAGGAGAAGGAAAACTGAATTCAAACCCCTGTTGCCTTGTAGTTCAGACTCCTCCTGATACAATCTTCAAACACAGACACACAGATCGTGATGCTTATTCAGCCCGCATCTTCAGCCAGAAGAAACCATGTTTTTTATTCTCATGGCTGAAGAGACGAATGCGTGGTCGGTGATAAAGTGACTAGAGACAAGCTGCCTGGTCAGGATCGATTGTATTGTAGACCCTTCTCAGGTTTTTGTCAAAAATCTCGTGATGCACAGTAGAAATACCAGATCAGATAAAGCAACAGTATTAAATACACGGATGAATCGTAGATTTATAAATCTGGACTCAGACGAGATAAATTTTGGAGCATGATATAGTGAACCAACCTTTCTGGCAGAAGACGATGTAGTCGCCCTACTTCATGGAAAACGTGAGGCCATGAAGGTGTATTGCTCTCTTGGAAGTTAGCATCAGTTATGCTGATGTAAGATAGAAAAGGTTCTCTGTGGTAAAGAAATGAAAACGGGGAGGATTTGAATTTTAAAAGCCATTTCTTTCCCCAGATGACCACTGACTGGGAGTTCTTTTCAAGAGAAGTTGACAGTTTTACTTGTCAGATCTGAGAGATAGTGAATGAGTGTGTGTGTGTGTGTGTGTGTGTGTGTGTGTGTGTGTGTGTGTGTGTGTTACATCAATACACTTCATCTATTAACCGAGTTTTTCCAGCACGTTGACGATCATGGATCTCCACAATTTCCTGTTCTTTGTAGCTCTTAATAAATTTTATTTTTTATCTATCCTAAACTCTGTTCCGCCATCCAGTTTAACCAAACTCTCTATGTAGTTTATGCGTTGTTTTCCTTTGTCCTCTTTGCCTTCAGCCTGACCAGAGAGTATCAAATTTTCCAAGCTCTCTTTCCTCAGTATGTGCCCTAGACATGTCAAGTGTTTAATGTAGTGGTATAATGACGAAAAAATATTTATGCGTAACAACAATAATAACACTATCTGCTTACGAATTTATTGAACTGAAATGTTCTTGACCTGACCCCGCAAAAATGCTTTAAAAGCATTCAGTTGTTTGGTCAATTGGTCAGTTTTTGGGAAGTGGATCGAGCCGAAAATCTTTCAACACCCACTTAAACAAAATTCTCTCTCTCTTTAACTCTCTGTCACTTTCTATATATATATATATATATATATATATATATATATATATATATATGATTAAGCTCGTAATCTTTGATCGAGAAAGGGAAAAGATGAAATGTTCTGCGATATCTTTAGTATTGGAAATTAAATTTAGAGTCAAAAGAAAAAGAAAACTAAATAATAAGAAAAATCAAATCCTTTCTTATCAAACGTAGAGATGTACAA